>JXTB01000075.1:626288-825541 GCA_002914805.1 Parasponia andersonii
AATAGAAGTCAGAGCAAATTCAAGTTTGGGTAGTCTAAGGCGTTAGAATTCCTCGATAGCTTTTGAGTCTTTCCGATTCCCGGACAAAGCTGTAACCTTGAGTCTTCATCATTATTCATAAAATAGTCAGAAAACAGTGGACGTAAGCTCATCTTTTTTGGGGCTGAACCACTATAAATTCCTCTCTCCTTATTTGCTTTGATTATTTATTTCTATTCACACAAGCCACATCTCTTAATTATTTATAAATTTATTGTTGATAAAACCTCCATCAACAGTAAGAGTGGACTGTGAAAAGTTTAACTCAAATGATATGTAATTGTGTATTTTAATCTTTTCTTTTCTTTTTTTTTGGATGAATATTTTAGTCCTTTCACTAAAGTATAAATGTATAATAATTTTTTTGAAAAAAATCAAGGTGCTTTTATGCTAATTGGGATTGCAAATATAGCCTCCCTTATTGATATTTTTTATTATAAAATTATCCTTGTGTGAAATGACATGAATATCCGGACTTTTGATTTTAGTAACAGTTCAATAAATTCACTAATTATTACACCCATGTAACACACTTGATAAATAAAAGTCAAGATCATAAATAGTTAAATAATTTTGTAGTCATGATGAACATATATCATGAATAATCTCAGGAGATGTGTTTCTCTTTTTCTTGTAAAGGATTTTCTTGATATTTTAGCTTAGAGTTTTAGAATCACAATAGCAATAACTCAAAGAACTTGAACTTTCAAAACCAAATGGGAAAACAAAAGAAAAAGTGAAAGTGAAATAAATGTTGATGATTTATTAACCTTAAAATCTCATGAAATAGTTTACTGGATGAGTTTTGCAAAGAAGACGCAATGGTGAAGAAGCAGGAAAACGATGGAAGTTTTATGAAATTTCTAAGTAGGAAAGTACTTGATGGATATAAAATTTCTTTCATTAGATTTCATGAGCTACTATCTACTGACGTGAAATTCATTTAGAACAATTGCCTGCATCCATAGATCAAAACCATAAGATAAACTTCTTTTCTTTGGAAAGTACAATCATAAAAAGTTTTGAACTAATCAATTCAAGTTGTTACGACCGTTTCTTATATTCTTATCGAATAAAATTAATTGTCTAATTAATTTTGTAAAGTGAATATATAGAAAATTATGATATGGATGTTGTAACACTGAAAAGTAAAAAATTTAAACACAATATTTTTATTTGGTTCAACTATGTCCCAATAGTTTATATCTAAGAGGCCACAGTAAGAGAAATAAACTTATTAGTAAAGAATAACGTGAGTACAAACACTAATAAAATTTAAAAGACTCTCTCTTTTAAATGTTGTAACATGCCAATACTTCTTTATTAATCTGTCTAGCGAGTTTCACTCGACTTGATGTGATTCGTTCTGTCTGAACTCCTTTCGAATTTTCACGGAACCTGTCTTCTCCCGAAGACTTGTTGCATTTCTCCCGAAATACTCTCACGACTAAGAATTCCTCCTAGTCTCACAATACAAAGTATAGACAGATTTATCAAAATATTGCTCTAGGACTCTAGCCTAGACACCTATTTATAGTGGTTGAGTTCTTTCAATCGTTGGTAATTTGCAAGACACGTTTTCTTCATCATAAAGATTGATTGGAAGCCAATTAGATCAGTCAAAGATAAGATTTTCGCAATCAAGTCTGATCTAAAATTATTGTTGATTCTACACAGTGATGTTACAACATTGGCACTGTCTAAATAGCCAGATTTGTAATCTTTCTAAAAGAAGTGTTGATTTGTTACCTAAAATAAAAATTCTATTTTTTTTTGTACAAATCAGTCAAATAAAAGATATTCACACAATAAAAGAATCAGCTAAAAATTAATAAAAGAATGACACCTCAAGAGATTAGATTTACTACTCATAAAATAAAGTACTTTCCATAAAATAAAAGTTGTCAAAGTAATCAGATTAAATTAGCCCAAAATGATAATCTGATTGATTAAAATCAAGATTGACTATTTCTAGAAATATTAATCAATTAATATTATTAATTACCTAATAATCAATCTTCATTAAAACACACCTAAATAAGAAAGAAATATGTGATTATAATTTTCCTATAACCATTGATATTTCTGATTAAAACCCAACTAATTGAACATATATTCAATCATAAAATAACTGTAAAATTCGGATAAACACGTTCAAAAATGTCAAGTCAAATATTCTAATGATGTTGTAATATTAACCCAGAATCATTGTCAGTCAACATAGACAGTAATGTTACAATATCTCAAATGACAACAGACTTTGCCCTTTCATAGTTCAAGAGCCTTCTTCTACATTTTCACTTTTTAACTGCTCGATTTATATCTTTTTTATTTTCATCTTAATTTATAGACCATAGTTCACACTTCTCCTAGCCTTAGTAGGAATATATTGTTTCCTATACATCCTAAAAATAAAATTCCACCAAGTTTGTTAAGGCACAAAATTAAAAACTTAATATATAAGAACAATTCGATAGATCCCAACTCTTATCCCAAATATTTTATATAGTAGTATTTGAGTTTGTCATCGTGTAATTGCTAATATTTTAAATTTATTTTATGATAAGTTTTATTACATAAATTAAATAATGACAACTTATATGATACACGTGTTGATATTGAAATTTTGGAATAATAATAAAACTTATCTTATGAATTTGGATAAAATGCTCAATAAATCTCATTAGATTTTGTAAATAATAAAATTATCCCTTCGGATTGGCATTACTATAAATTACACTATTTTATCTTATCAGTCAAAATTAACATACAAAAAGTTAAAATTACCCTCCTCTAAACTTTTAACCAAAAAAATATAACTAAAAGAATAATAAATAGTGATGGATGGAAGATAAAAATGGGTAGAATAAGAAGATCTAGTGAATTAAAAGTCTGATATATTTTTAATTGTTTTTATAATTTTGACTAATTCATTATGTTAGGTGGGATATGGTCATTCAAAAACGTTTCTTACCTAGTTTTGACCAACTTAGACAAATAGGTAAAATTCATACTGATTTGTTAGTTTGAGAAGATATTTTTGTTATTTATAAAACTAATGAGATATATTAAATATTTTATCAAAATTCAAGAAATATTTGTTATTATCACTAAAAATTTGGATAATTGTTGAGATTCCCGTCATTCAATATATATATATATATATATATATATTTGTTTGGCTTTGGACACAACTTATTTTTCTAATATGACATTGGACAAATATATCTTGTGTTAGCTTAACCATGTAATTGGTTCGATTCCTAAATGAGACAATATCCTACTCCTATTTGTCTATTATCATTATATATATATATATATGAGTGATGTTTGAATGGAGATTTTTGTTTTACTTCATCGATGGATACTTTAATTTAAGTCATTAAATTTTCATCAAATTTTCATCTGATGGTTATAGTAATATTAGTAATTTTATAAAAGAAAAATATAATTAATATCTATATAAATATAGAAAGTTATTCATGACAAAAAAAATTAGTAGCTTTTTGGTGACATATGAGTTGGATAGTTTTTTTTTTTCATTTCCTTTTCCAATGTTTTTTTTTTCAATTGTTTTCCTTGTTGTTTTGATGTTATACTTATTTGTGTACATAAAAAAATAAAATAAAAGTGTTTGATGTGAATTAAAGTAAATTTATGCCTCACAAATAGGTTTTCAAATTATTGGAATTGAAGTTGAATCTGAGACGGACATAATACAATAAAAATATGATAAATCGAAGCTAAAACGAAAAAATGACACCCTTGGGAAGCCGTGGCCCCAAATTAGTAGAAAAGTGGCACTATAGTGCTGCAGCACCAACTTTCGGGAAATTTTAGCATCGTTATACTAAAAGTGGCGCCACAGCGTCACCATCTGTGTCCTAGGTCAATAATTGACAGACGAGATCAACTTTTTGACGATCCAAAGATCCAGATTCAGTATACCTTAAGTTTACACGAGCTATCTCTTTAAAACTCTGTCTTTAGGGTTAAAAAAGGTATGTTGAGATAAAGAAAAAGAGAGAGAAGTAGCTACGGAAGGAGAAAGAGAAGAGAAAGAAGAAGATAAAGATATGATCCATCAATTCCAATTCTTGATTTTCTCCCTAACATCGACTTTATAGTTTGTTCTTAGCTTCTTTTCTTTATTTTTTTGTGCATTTTTCTTTGTATTTTCTATATTTATAGAGTAGTATAGTTGAGAGTAATTCTTAGAGAGAGGATTCAAGGGAGCAAGAACCAAATTTGGAAGAAGAGCTTGATAACCTCCTTGAACACCTTCATACTTTTCTAAAGGGGAATTTTTTTTAACCTTTCTCTTTTTGTTTTTGTATTTCTTGAATTCATTGGACTATAATATTATTATTCTTAATTTATATTATAAACTAAATCCTTCTTTGTTTAGTTTTACTATGTGAACCAATCTTAAATCTTTTGTTTGTTTATTTCTTTCTTTTTTTATTAATCAAATCCATTGTTGAATTATTTATTTTATCTCATACTTATTACTTCTATTTAATTGATCACTAAATAAATTATTGAGCGAAACCTTTATAAACTTGGGAAGGAGAATTTAGGTTTGGACATAGGTAAACCATATAAGATTACCTAGTTTGGAGTAAGTTTGCATAGGATAGGAATATACCTATATGACTTGTGCAACCATTTAGAGAGAATTACTAAACTAAATGAATCTAGTCAATTTATATTAGACGTAATATATTAGCAAATCTAGGAATTTTCACTTATGTCTTGGTTGACAACTCTAGTGGATTAATTAATGTAAGAAGAAAATTGGGATATCGTGTACATAAAGAATGGTTTGGGAATCAATAAACCCAGGCATTTTTCTTATTGCTTACTTTCATTTCATTTGCATGATAGTTTAGCTTCCTTTATTTTATTTTTCTAATATCCATATTTTGTTGTTTTGTTAAAGTTAGGATTAATCAATTTTAATACTTAGCTTAAACTTAGTAATCAATCTTTGTAGGTTTGACACTCTAATTCTTAAATCTATATTACTTATGGCTGTGTGCACTTGCATATAAGTATCTGAGTATAATTTATAATTGCATATTCCAACCAACAAGTTTGTGTGCGTGTGTGCGCGTGTGCACTTCTATAAAAATTATGACTATCTTGAAATTTGCCTTTTATCCAATAAGAAAGAAATTTGATGAAATATTGAATTTACAATAGTATATATAATCTTAAATTAAAGATAACTTAAATGTTTGGATCAAATGAATGAACTTTGGAATAGAAAGGTGATTCTAAAAAAAGTATATTATTTTGTTTTATTGTGTTTTTAGCAAAAAAAATTGTAATTTCAATGGAATCACTATATATTAAATGGTGGAATTATTATTCCACTCTACTACTAAAGGAATAACAATTCTATCATTACCAAAAAATTTAATACCAAATTTTTCCTATTTTGTTCTTTCAAAATATCTAAAAGTAAAAGTATTTTTGCCAACAAAATATTTTTTTATTCCATTCTAAAGCTATTTCAAGTTTCAATTAAATAATAGATTATTATTCCTATTCTTTTTTTAATTTTATTTTATTACTATTCTTATTACCATTCTAATTTTATTCTACGAACCAAACATCACCTGAAATTAAAATTTAAAAAGGAAAGAAAAAAATAGTTAGAAATTAATAAGTTGAATCATATGACAGTGTATTGAGAGTTATTTTCAAATTGGTCAAATTTACTCAGAGCATAATAAAAATATTTATTGAAAACTCAATATATATATATATATATATAAATGATTTTAGATGTAGTAAAATTGTTATTAATTTTTTAAATACCAAAATTAAATACCAATACATGACCTAGAAACTCCACGTATGTCATATGAATTATTATTATATTATTAATATATTAAAATTTATTATAAAATCACATTCATTAATTAAATTATGATAGATACGTCGGTTCCTAAATAAATTATGGGATACCAAATCTTATTTTATATATACATATATATATATTTATTGTGTACCACTTTAGTCAAATCTAACAGATAGACTGAATAGAACACGTGTCCTTACTCTTTCTCGCGTAATAAGTTAACAACCTAAAACAATTATTTGATTCTGAGCTAATGGCCCTAAATTTTTTTCCTTTTTATGTTCCTTTATTTTTTATTTTTTCAACCGTGTTCGTCTTATTGGGTAGGTATGAGATTAGTTAATGTCCTACCATATGGAGTTGAAAATTCAATAATTTTCCGTAGCTGACACAAGCATTAATTACTATGTCATTTAACTCGTGACTCGTGAGACGTCCTCGTTTTCCTTTCAACTAGTTGGTTGTCATTTTTTTATTTATTTTATGTTTGGTAAAGAGTAAATAAAATAGGAGGGAATAACAAAACATAGGGTGGAGAGAAATATATAAGATAGAAAGTTAGAAACGAAAATATTTCACCTATACGGAAGTTTAACTTATCTTGTTCCAATGACTTCTATTATTAGAAAGGAGAAGCTCTAGTCTACTACTTTTTTTTTTTTTAATAAATAATGTACTTTTATTTTTTTGGGCTTATAAGAACAATGTTAGAATTATCACGAAGACCCTCTAGTACTATGAAATTTTATATGGGCAACAAGTGAATTATTTTGAGTTTTTTATTTATTTTGATCATACAGTTTCTTCTGTTATAATTTCGAATTTCCTGAACTTCACGAGTATGAGGAGAGGTAGTTCATCTTTAACTTATCTTAGAGCCTCTCTTTTTCTCAGTTATATACAACGTTCTAATTTTCAATCGTTACTAGACAAGATTTATAATAAGTTCGAATATTAGAAAAGTTTGAATTTTTTAATTGTTGGAAGAGTTAGCCTTATTAATTCCGTAATCATGGGTCACTTATCTTATTCTTTTCAAGTCTATCGATGGCCGGTTACTCTTTTAAAAGAGTTGATTTCTTCAATTAGAAATGTTTTGTGGTCTGGATCATTCAAAGCGGCTAAGCTGATTGTTGTCTCTTGGAAGATGTGCTATAAATCTAAAGAGAATGTTGGTCTTGGCCTTCGAGATCCTAGAATTCTCAACGCGGCATTGTTAAAGAAGCTTTTTTAGAGCTTATTGACCGATGATTCTTTCGTTTTTAGATTCTTGAGAGGGAGATTTTTCTCCAATAGTTTTACTTGACATCGATTTTGGAAGCCTTCTATTCGGTGTGGTTTGAGATCTCATATCTAGTTTCTTATCGATGAGTTGATTTGGCACCTGGTAGAAGCTCTAAGGTATGCTTCTGGAGTGACAATTGGCTTGGTTCTCCTTTAATTGGGATGATAGATTACAATGATACTTTAGAACCTAACATTGATACTACCATTGGTAAACTTGTTTCAGATTATGAATGGTCTCTACCTATTTCCTTTACTTCTAATTTTTCGATGATTACTGAAGAAATCTGAAAGACAGTTATCTGTGATTCTCTAGATACACTTATTGGGCAACATTCTACTTCTGGTAATATTACTTGTGTAAATGCCTATAATTTTTTAGTTGGTCCTTCTGTAAAGGAAAGATGGGGTAATAAATTTTGGGCTAGCTATATTCCTCCATCGCGTTCTATAGATTTTTGGAGATCTTTTCAAGATAAACTTCCAATAGAATGTAATCTCATATGGAGAGGCTTTATCATGACTTTGTGTTGTCGTTTTTGCTTTAGAAATGAGAAAACTGTTGATTACATTTTCATCTCATGTGACTTTACCCGCAATCTTTGGGAAGCTATCTCTTCGACTTTTAGGCGGCATATTCAATTAGATAGCTCTATTATTGATATTTGGCTTGACGCCCTTTAGGCTATTTTTAATAGCCAAGTTTCTCAGCTTTGGAGATCGACTATTGTGACTATTGTTTGGGTTATTTGAACTTCACGTAACAAGTTATTATTTGACAATAAGCTCACTTCTATCCATATAGTCATCACTCTGGTATAGCATGTAGTTGGTGAATCTAACAATGTTAAATCAGGTACTATGAGAAATTCTTTGGAGGAGTTAGAAATTCTGAAATATTTTAATGTCAAGCTAAAGCCATCAAAAGCTCCAAAAATAGTTGAAATATTTTGGCGAGTCTCACCAGTAGGATGGTTAAAGGTTAATACAGATGGTGCTGCTTATGGTTGTCTTGGGTTAGCTGGTTGTGGTGGTGTTTTTAGGACGTCCAGGGATTTCTTTAAAGGGGGTTTTGCTATTTTTATTGGTAAGGCCTATACTTTTGAGGCGGAATTGACTAATGTGATTCATGCAATTTTCTACGTATGGGACTTAGGGTGGAAAAACTTATGACTAGAAAGTGATTCGGCATATTTGGTTTCGATTCTGAAGTCTCGTTCTTTGTCTGTTACTTGGCATTGGAGACCATCATGGATGCGTTATTTTGGGTTAATTTCAAAGATGAATTTTCATGTTTCCCACATTTTTCACGAAGAGAATATTGTTGTTAATATTTTGGCTTCTAGAGCGACAAGTATTCAAGCTTCGACTTGGTGGCATACTGCTCCCCCACTTATCTATGACGCAATTAAGAAAGATTATTCAGGGCTCTGTAGTTTCCACTTTTCTTAGTTGTCTATTTATAATACAATGTGTTTTTTTTTTTCCTTTTTGTGGTTTTTTCTATTGAGTTTTAAATAAAAAGGTTTTTAATGAGGCATTGTTGCGAGGTTCAGACAATAGTTTTGTTTCGGCTGCTATTATTGTTTCAGCATAACCCGGAGACTTTCTTAATTTCCTTTGTAGGAACTTAAGTTATTTCCTCTAGATACCATTTAGCAAAAAAAAAAAAAAAAAATTATTTTTATATTCTTACTATAAAAAATTTGGTTTATAATTATATTTTAGTCATTCAACTCATTTATTAACTAACTAGGCTAATTTTTTTCTTTCATATTTTCTCTCTATTTTAAATTGAAAATAGCCATACTAATTTTTTCTACTAACTTTTCTCTTCTCTCCTTTTTCCAACCCTTCCAACAACCATATTTCCTCCTTTCCACTTTTTCCTCGTATCATTTTTTTTCCTCTCTCCAAACATATCCTTGGTGTTATTGTGTGGGTAAGAGAGATAAGTTAAAAGAGAGTAGATGTAGATTAATCCATAAATTTCGTGTAAAGTCGTTGTTTGGGAAAGAATTAGTTTCTAGATTTTAAAATTACCAATTTGAGTTAATTTTTATCATTTTATAATTGAACAGTTTTTGTCACCCGTCCCATACTAACACACAAAAACCACTGAAAAATTAATTTCTGAGAGGTAAAAATAAAAAAAAATATCCAGAAGAACAATTCTTATTTTTTTTTCTTTTTGAAATATTCTGAATATACCACTTTTTATCGTTTGATGTAATCAATCAGTTATCTCTTTAGAATGCCAAAAAAATTTCGTACAACTTTGTTACAATATTTCTCTTACCATCCACGTAAAATATTACCAAATAAATAAATATGTGGCCATAATAACAAGCTCAATGCTCGTTGTACTTCTGATCATAAACCTTTCATTTCTCATCTTTTCTTTATTCAAAAACGTGTCCTATTTCCTATGTCATTTTATCTCTGTTTTCTTCTTTTTATGTTCTTGTGTACTGGACGTGGGCCAGCACGCCAACGTCTGCCGACAATCAGCTACAACGCTTTGAGTTCTGTTGTTACCTACCTCGCATAATTGCAAAAAAACGTTTTATATATTTATCCCAAAAACAATTATAATTTATGTCTAACATGGCCATAATTATTATTCGAACGATCTTCAAATCCAAATTAATCAATATTTTTATGGCAAAGCTTACTAGCTATAAATGCATTAATTTCCGACTTCCCCTCCCCTCTCTTCAATTCTTTGTACGAGTGCCTCTTCCATCCATCAAGTATGAGTTCCATTTCTAGCACGAATTGAAAAGTTTCCAAACCCAGATTGATTAGCAAAAGTTTACATATTTTGATTATATTCCCCATTTTAATTTTTAAGTTATTAATGCGGGATTTTTTAAAAAATAAATAATACCTTAACCTGTGGAAGGAATACCAAGAAAAACTAGAGAAGTTCCAACATGGTTGGCACCCTAAAAATCTGTCCTGTCCATTCATTCCATGCCAATCAACATCCCCACCCAAAAAAATAATTGAATCTAGCAAAAAAAAAAAAAAAATACAAGCGCTTTTTAGAAAGGGACTGCGAAAGGTTTTACCCCCCCTCCCTTCAATACGCAAATAGCTTTTTCATTCCACTGGCCAGGGTGTGAATTCGGATCTATAACTCGAAGAATGTATGTAAGTATGATGAGCTTTTTTACTTATATATATTTTCACCCTATAATTCTATTTTTCTTAATCACTTTTATTTATTATTTTGATCTAACTTTATTATGCTTTCTTGAGCAGAGAACAATTACAACCTTGAGGACAATTCACAAATGAAAGCATTAAAGAGGTATAAAGAAGAGGAAATTTTTTAAACAACATTAAAAGGAATGGATTGAATGGTCTCTTTGTCTATAGGCCATAAACTATCTTCCATTGGCCAGGGTGTGAAATCAAATCTTTAAATTGAAGAATATATTTTCACCCTATAATTCTATTTTTCTTTAGTCAATTTTATTCTTTTTTTTTTTTTATCTAATGAGTAGAGAACAATTGCAACCTTAAGGATAATTCACAAAAGAAAACACAAAAGAGGTATAAATAAGAGGAAATTTGACTTTTTTATAATAATTTTTAAAAAAATTGAAAAACCCAGATTTTGAAATCTTTTGAAAATTTTTGGATTTAAATTAGAAAAATATCACTTTTAAAACTATTTAGAAAAGTACTATTTTTTATTAATTAGTAAGATACTTGAGGTAACTGGCCAAGTTAACTTACGTAACAAGACTAATTCTTCAAGTAACTAGACTGGTTACCCCAAATAACATAACTAGTAACCTTGAGTGCCAACGTACTAATTTCAAAGAAAACATGGTATTTTTCTAAATATGTATTTAAAATATTATTTTTCTAAAATAAATATGAGATTCTTCAAAAAATTCAACCCATCGGGAATTTTTCAATTTATATTACTTTAGGTCTAGAATTTTGTAAGAAGTCATATAAAGAATGCCAAAGAAGATCTCTTTTATGTTCTAATTATATATGGTCTTGAGTTGAAAAGAACAAGGAGGTCTAAGTCTAATATCCCTTAACTAAAAGGAATAGGAAATTTGGACACTTATACTTAAGTTTTCAAAAATAATATCAAAAATATGATCCCCAAAAATAATTATTTTCCATACAACATTTAATGGTATTTTTCTAAATATTTTAGTTACAATAAACTAAAATAGTTTCTAATAATAAAATTGGTTTCTCGGTTTCTAGTAACTAAATTAGTTTATGGTTTTTAGCAAACCAAATTAGTTTCAAGTAATATTTTTCTCTAGTTCCCAATAACTTTTGGGTTTTGGTTTTTGGTAATCAAATGGCAAGAGTAGCACTTGTGGTGTGATAATCGTTGCTCATTAATCGTTGTATTCTAAGAGACAAAAATATGTCCAAACTCTATCACTCTGAAGCCTATACTCTAGAGACAATTTGAGAAGGAAGAACAAAGGGAGATTTCTTCTATTCGTTGGTTCTGTGTCTTTTCCCGAAGGGAGGAGGAATCAATTTATAGGTTTCATAGAAGAGTTGTTACAAGTAAAGAATTAACCACGATTTAATTCCAAAAACATTTAAGTATTTAGAAACCATTCAATTTTCTAAATAAATATAGTTTATATTATGTTAGATTTTGTAACTCATTCCAAAACCTTTAAACGTTTAGAAATCGATTAGTTTCTTAAATAAATTTAATCTATATTAGATTAAATTTTGTAACTCCAAAATAAATTTGGCAGTTTTTTTTTTCAAAAAAAAAAAACCTCCAAAAATTAATCTGCCAGTTTCTTTCATTTTTTCAACAATCCCCTACATGAATAAAATTGATAGAGTAGATAAAATACTATATAACAAGACAATTCTGATTTTGTGATAGAATAGGTAGGTATTCACCTTTGATCCTTCTCTTATAAAAGTATATTTACTTTACTAGCCAATCAGTAGACAAGATGTTCTTAAACTATTTTGACGTTCATATAAATAATAATATACTTCACACAGATATCAATCCTAATATTATTCAATTCTCACTATTATGTTCATTTTGGCCATGAACATATACCTGGTTTCGTAAGAGTTTTTAAAGAATTTAGCCTTATGCAATTTCTTTTCGAAGTGACCCCTCTTCTCTCTCGCTTAGGTGATGTATTAATTAAGAGTAACCCATATTACTCCAATCGGTTTTCGGACACATAAGAATCATTAAAAGCATATATAGCTTATCTTTTAGCCCACGAGTATCACTATTACATCATAGGAATGGACAAGAAAGTAGCCTTTACAAGGATTCAATTAAGTCTTTACAATTAGATTCTCTCTTTGAACCTAGATCTTGGGATCTTCAGTCAACTAGTTGGGTTTTTATTATTTCAACTTACTAATTCATTGGCTTTAGACCTATTTCTCTTGATGATTTGTTAACTAATTCTCTGTTTAACTATTTGATTAGCGAATCTAAAATGTCATCATTTGAATTTAAATAGTCAACAGAAATAACTCAAGTTGAGAGTAGTTGTCTAATAATATTATATCTGCAATGAATATATCTAGACTTACCATTATACATGTTGCTTTATGCTCTTCTTATTGTAGATTGACTATCACAATGGATACAAATTGCTAGTATAAGCTTTGGCCAGATTGAAATATCCTCTAAGAACTACTGTTGTCATTCTGCCTCTTCACCACACTTACCCAAAGTAATGAATTCGAATTCCATTGTAGACTGGGCTATACAGCTTGATCACCTCTATTTTGAGGATTTTCATGATATAGTTACACCTGCTAGTGTGAACATATACTCACTACCAGACTTTGAGTCCTTCATGTTAGATATCTAATTTGTATTGCCATAACCTTCAAGGACAGCTGGATATATGGAATAGTGCAGCCCATAACTACGAGTCTGTCTTAAGTATCTTAGTATTTTTATGATCTCTTTCTAATGATCAGCTCCTGGATTACTCGTGTATCTAACTACATAAGATCTGTCTAGTCTTATATAACTCATCAGGTAAATAAGACTTCCTATCTCTCTGGAATATTTCATTTAGGAGATACTTTCTTCTTTATTCTTGGATAGATGTAGATTTGTATCTACTGGTGTTCTAGATATGTTAGAATCATTCTTGTTAAATTCCTCAAGAATCTTGTCCGTATAGTATGGTTGAATTAGAATAAGTCCATACGATGTTCTTGAGATTTTAACTTCCAAAATGACATAAGCTAATCCCATGTCTTTTGTGTCAAATTTGAATTTAACATCCTTTTGGTAGATTTGATAATCTTATCATCATTACCAACAATGAGTATATCATCAATATAAAGATATAAAATGACATAACCATTATCTGCGTTCTTTACATAGACACATTTATTGCACTCATTGATTTTGAATCTATTTGACATCATTGCAATGTCAAACTTCTTATGTCATCATTTTGGTACTTGCTTTAAACCATATAAAGACTTTACGAATTTATTGACTTTCTTTTCTTATCCAGGTATAGAAAAATCCTTAATTTGTTACATACAGATTTCTTTATCTAAATCTCCAATTAAGAAAGTTGTTTTCAGTACTTCAAGATTGCTCAAAGTTACAATTTCAAGTATCATCCGAATTGATATTATTCTTGTCATAGGAGAATATGTATCAAAGTAGTCAAGGCGTTGTTTATAACCTTTGATTACAAGTCTAGCCTTGTACTTATCAATTGATCTATCTGCTTTCATTTTCCTCTTGAAAATTCATTTGGATCCTAGAGATTTACAACCTACAGGAAAATCCACCAGTTTTCAAGTATGATTATGCAGAATGAAGTTAATTTCACTTTGAATAACCTTTCTATAAAAAAAGCCTTCTAAAGGGCTCATAGTTTTTGTAAATGTTTGAGGTTCAACCTCTAACAAATATGTTAGAAAATCTGGACCAAAAACATTTCATGTCCTTGCTCTGTCGAGGTTCACCCTCAATTTCCTAATTTTGATCTCGGTCCTGACTATTCTCAGTAATAGTCTCATGTATTCTTTTCAATGAACTTACTTCTTCTTTGGGTTTACGAGGAAATATATGTTTAAAGAACTATGCATTCTTTGATTCTATTATTGTATCCTTGTGTATGTCTGGGATTTTTGACTCATATATACAAGAAATTGATAAATACTACTTTTTTGTGTATAACTAATGAAAATATAATCAATAGTTTTCAGACCAATTTTGACCTTTTTAGGTGATGATATGACCACTTTGGTAAGACACCCCTTACATTTGTAAGAATTTATAGGAAGGCTTTCTTGCTTTCCATAATTTATATGAGGTTGTGTCCTTCTTTTGGGGAACCTTATTTAAAAGGTAATTAGCTGTCAAAATAGCTTTCTTCCACATATTTTGGGGTAACTCAGAACTTAAAAAAGCATTGCATTTATCATCTCTTTTAAAGTATGATTTTTTTCCTCAGTAACACTATTTGACTGAGATGAATAAGGTGAAGAGACCTCATGAATTATTCCATATTGTGTACAGATTTCACCAAAAGGTGATTCATACTCTCCTCTATAGTCCTTCTAATCACCTTGGTCTCCTTATTAAGTTAATTTTCAATCTTATTCTTATAGAGAAATAGAAAACAAGTATGTAATTCAAGTTAATTAATCTATATAAAATATCATAATTAACATGTCCTAGTCTATTATGCCATAAATTGGAAGACTCAAATAAGTAAGCAGAAGAATTGTTAGCATTATTAATATTCAGCTTGACAATCATTACATTGAGCTTGAATAGCCTATCATTTACATAACTCCTTCCTAAATACATTCCATTTTTAGACAAAACAATCTTGTCCGCCTCAAAGACTATACAAAATACGTGTTTGCTAAGCAACGAATTGGATACCAAGTTTTTGCAGATTTTTGGCATATAGAGGATGTTATTAAGTGTCAGATCTTTCTCAGACACTATCTTTAGAATCACATTTCCTCGACCCTCAATCTTAGTTATGGAAGAGTTTCCCATGTAAAGCTTCTCCCTATTAATTGGGTCGAAAAAAGTTAACATCTCCTTATTTGAGCAGAAGTGCCTTGTAGCACTGGTGTCAATCCACTATTATGTTGGGTTAGACCTAACCAAATTTACTTCTGAAACCACTGTTGAAAGGCTTATTTCATATTCATCTTGACTGAAACTATTTATCATATTGGCCTCGTGGTTCTTCCTCTTCTTTGGCTGCTTGTAGTCCGCAAACTTGTAACCTACTTTGTCATATTTGCAACATTTGACATACTCCACAATATTCGGCTTTGTCTCTAAAGATGAGTTAGTCCCCCTCTTTCAAACTTTCTATTATCTTCTTCAATACAAAGTCTAAAAACAGGGTTTTCGATGCTCATCTCTTTTCTCTTGTGCTTAAGGTAGTTCTTGAAGTCCTTTTATGCAAGAGGTAGCTTCTCAATAATAGCAGATATTTGGAAGTTTTCACTAACTACTATACTCTTAGCATGAATCTCAGAGAAGATCACTTGGATCTCTTGCACTTGGCTAATTATAATTTTAGAGTCCACTATTTTACAATTAAGGAAGCAGTCCACCATAAATTTTTTAGACTCAGCATCCTCTGCCTTATATTTTTGCTCGAGGTACTACCGTGATTATTTTTCCATTTTCTTCTCTTGATATACATTGTATAGAGAATTGTACAAACTATTCATAATATACTTTCGACACAAGAATTTCGAATGTTTCCAAGTATCAACTATACTAATAACTTGGATATTTTGCTCATCTTTCTTGAGCGTTGAATCATCTTCAGCCAATAATCTAACAAGATTCAATGTAGTGAGATAGAACTACATCTTTTGCTACCATCTCTTAAATTCAAACTATCAAATTTTTCTGATTTTTCAGCATGTGAGGGCATCTTTTAGAGTAGAGAGGAATTATGGGAGAATCAAGAGAACAGAGATATGTGGACACAACGTGGCAGCCATAGAAAGTAAATTACTAAAGACTTAGCAGAGAAAAAATAGGGAGAGTAGTTGGAGGTCGAATTGAAACATGAAGCTTGCAGTTGTTCTCACCCATTCTTAACTCTGCTCAATTCTTGTTTATTTAATTTTTCATTTAGCTTTTATTTTCAGTTTTTCATTATATTGCAAATTTTTTACCCTTAGTTTTGTTATTCTAGCTATAAACTAAATATTTTTTCCTGCAGTTCTAATAGAACATGTCCATGAATCTTTGGTTTTCTTTTATTGAATTCAATTCCACTTTATTTACGTACCAATCGATTATTGTATTTGTGCTTAATACTTTTAATTGAATTAGTCACTTAATTAATTGTTTGGGAATTTCTTGACTCAATTGGACAAGGATATTTGGAATAAGTCCATGACTAAAATAACATAAATTGTACAGAATAAGAATATACTCGTAAATTCTTGCAATGTTAATAGAAATCAGATAATTTAAGTCATTTTTACTTAATTTAATTTACATAGAAATACAATAAATTATTAAGTGATAATATTATTACTAAGTCTTGGAAGAGATTAGTAATGCATATTAGGATTTTCTAATTGGTATTTGCGTAAATTAATTGGATTAGAAAGAAATAATAGGGAATTAAAGATGATTGGAGAGGTGAAATTGGTACTGTAAGCATATTCTTTTTGGGTTTTTTCTCTACATATTTTCTAGTGATTTATTTAATTAAGTTTAATTTTTTTATTTGTACATTTATTTTTATTTTTTTAATTTTCAATAAATTTAATTGGTTAGATTAAATTATTGTTAATCTAATTTCAATTATTATACGTAGAATAATTCTAATTAATCAACCTAAATAGTACTCACACTTGTCATACTTATAATTATATTAATTGATTTTTCGATTTCATTGACTTGCAAATCTTTCACAATAAATTGTTTGGAAAGAATCCGCCATATCCGAAGGAGTCGTTGGAAAGTGATCTCGGTAGAGATTTAAGGGGTCTTTGACAACTGTATTCCCTATCAAATCCCCGCCATTCATGTCATGTTGTAATTAAAAATTAAAATATTGATAACCAAACTCTAAGATCACTACTACTTTGTTTAGTTTCACACTAAACATAAGGTGGGTTACATGTTTAGATTTATAAATGGAATGTGATCTACACCTTAAATTTATTCGGGTACGGTGCTAAACATTGACGTCGCCTTTTAGAATTTTAATTTGTTTTAAGAATAAGAAACAAGCAGCATGATCAATCTTATTCATCAAGTAAACAGACTCCTATCAAATAAACAAATGGTGATAAATGTGGTCTACACATTACTTAAGACTCAAGAATAGTAGTAAGTGAGCCAAATCGGGACACCGGGACACAAACAAGTTCATGAAGCCTTGGAGCAGTAAAACCTGGTCCCTCTTCCATATTAAGAACAGCTTGATCATTCTCATCCCTCAGATGTACGCCCGGTGAACCAGCCACCGTCAGATCAAACAACTGGATTATGTTGGCTAATAGTGCAGGCAACATCTGTGTGGCTAAGTTCACCCCAGGGCACATCCTCCTCCCAGACCCAAATGGCAAAAGCTGAAAGTGATGTCCCTTAACATCTATTGGGCCCAACTTATGTTCTCCCGCCTCACTGCTAGCCTGTAAGAATCTCTCGGGCCTAAAGTCCAGTGGGCTTTCCCAGGTCTTTGGGTCCCTCGCCATGGCCCAATTGTTTACGAATAGCATGGCGTTTTCAGGGATAACGTACTCTCCTATCTTGCATTCCTTCACACATTTCCGTTCTAGCAAAGGCAATGGCGGGTGTAGCCGAAGTGTTTCTTTTAAAATAGCTTGAATGTACGGGAGATCTGGACTGTCCGATTCGCTGACTAGGCGGCTCTTTCCGACGACTCGATCGATCTCTTCCCGGGCTTTCTCGAGCACTTTTGGATGGTTGATGAGCTCTGCTAAAGCCCATTCGGTTGTAATGGCTGTAGTATCTGTACCGGCTGTGAAGTAATCCTATGCCAATGGTATTACAAGATCAAATAAAAATTCTAGCTTCATGGAATTTTACATATATGGACTTTAGGGAAAAATGTAAAATGTTTAATTGGCAACGAAATCTAGAAAAAATATCCAAACCTGTTTATATTTGCATAAAAGAAGGAAAAGTACGATGACCTATTGTACTTTCAACTATATATATATAGGTTGTGGTATTTTTTTTCTTTACCTATGAGTAGGTATTTTTTTTTTAGCTGTTAAATCACCATATAACAGTGATCTAATAGTTTTAATGAAATACATGAGAAGACGTGCATTATTAATACTTTTTTTTTTCTTATTTTTATAATAAAAAAATATACATGCTAAATTTTTTGGCCAGATTGATACCTACCTATGCATAAGTAAAAAAAAAAGATTGGTGCATATATATATATATATATATATATATTTATACAGGTAAATAAACATACTTATGATAACAAATAAATAAATTCTATAAGCAATACTTTAATGACAACCCCATAGAGAGCAAGCATGATCGATCATACTTTGACTTCATTTAGGTAATATGCTCTCGAAAATATAAATTTGTGAATCGTCACGATGATGATGATCATGCGTGAAGGATATCTGAGTAATCTTCTACGTATCTCATTTATTAAAATTGCTTGGTCGTATCAGTTTTATAATGTTATCATATGTACCCTTTCTTTCTCTCTTTTTTTTTTTTTTTTTTTAAATGTTATAATCTGGCTTATGTACATTTATCAGAAATTAGAATACTAAAATTAAATCAAGGATCCCCTTACATTTTTTCTTTTTTTTTTTGTCGGTTAGAAAAAGAAAAACTACACTAACATGATAGTGATACCCGCTACTAAAATTTAATAAAGGACCACCCTACCTTTTTCTTTTTTTTTTTTTTTTGTTGAAAAACAATATCTACACTAACATGATTTATATCAAAACTAGAGTGATATCCACTAGACACCCACACCCATCAAATTCCAAAAAAAAAAAAAAAATGAAAACGAAAAATCAAAAAATAAAATTACTTAAAAACGCTCCTATATATAGTTTAACTTAATTATTGACTGTTGAAATTTTTATTTAATTTAAAATTTTCTATTAACCGACACTTGTTAATTGTTAAATTTAAACAAATTTTAGCAATAAAACTTCATTCATTTTTCCTTTCCAAAAAAAAAAAAGAAAAAAACTTCATTAATTCTTTTAATCTTTATTTAGACCTACGTGTCATTATAGTTACTTTTTACCTAAGGAATGTCATGATAGTTTTGATATATATATGGATGTCGGTGTCATTTTCTCTTTTTTTTTCGAGGGAAAAAAAAAATCAAACAAACAATCTCATACAAAGTTGGACATCCATGTTCACAGACAGATCCCTAAGAAGTGTTCCTCCTGCTAAATAATAACGCATAATCTCAACTTAACAATAACATTAGTATATAAAGATCCGAGGACTGCCTACATTAATCCCCTATACCAGCTGGACCTTCGATGAGGTCAGGTGTCAACTGGGATTTTCTTGACGGGGTTCAGATCTGCCAATTTCAGGTCTTTACATAAAATTGGCTACTACTAATCGCCTATTCCTTCTTTATTATAAATAAAAAAATAAGAACAGCAGTATTACAAAGTCATTTAGCCTTTGCTCTTAGTAATTAAGACTCTTAAGATTTGACTTAGAATTTAGTTAAGTTTTTTTTTTTAGTTAAGTTTTCAGGTCTTGCGTATATTTGAGTGTCTATTTAATCGGAAGTGGCAACCTTGGGTGACACATGGAAGTTAATGTCATTTTGCTTTAGACTTCAAGACAAATGACTAACTGTTCACTAAGTTTCCACTTGTAGTTTAATTTACTCATAAAAGAAAGAAACAAAATCACTTTTATGAGGAGACATTGGGTGTCTAAATTTAGTAAGCCGGGTGGCGGCGTTGGGGAGATGTGTGGTTGTCCTTTCATGCTTTTTTTGTTCCGACTTATCTTTCCAAGAATTTGTTTCTATTCCTTTCCTTCTTTTTTTGCTGTTGCATTAAGTAGTTCCACCACCCGCATTTAGAAAGAAGGGTCGAAGGTCTACTTTTGTTCTCCCTACCCTATCTCTCATTTCTACTCAGAAGTTTTGAATCACTCATTTATAAAGAGAATAGTAACGTTACGAGACACTTAAGGTCCAGGTACTATATGAGTTCTCAATTTTTCACTGAAAAATATAATAACATTTTAGATCAAATTAATTTTATTTTCCGATGAAAAACTAACATCTCGCGCGACGCGACGCCTTCAGATGATTAGTCGTTTTTAAAATTTCCATAAGCATTTAATATATAAATATGGTACCTCATAGCTATATTTGGTAAAATTTATTGACGACGTGCATAAGTGTACCGGTGGTCTACCATAAGATGCTCGGTGCCCTTAATTATTAAAATAAGTTAGCCTCATAAATGTTTCTTTTAAAAAAACAATTTTTAGGGGGAAATTTAAAATAATAATATAATAATAATGAAGATGAAACTGACAAAAGTTTATTAAAAGAAAAATAAATAAATGTGAACATACCACAATAATGCCCTTAATGTGCGCCCTTGTCAATTTGATCTCGGCATTCTCGTCCTCCGTATTATCAAGCAAAATATCGAGAAAATCTTTCACCTCCAAATCATCGCTACTGTTATTACTAACATTATCATCGTTATGACACTTCTTGTTCATTTTCTTTCTTTTCCTCAACTCTTCACGATCCGAGATAACCTTCTCCAACAAAGCATCGTACCTCTTGAAAGTGGCCTCAATCCGCTTCCTTATTCCCTGCAAATCCACATTCCTCAAGAACCAAACGAAATCAGACAAGTTAAACTCCCCAATGACCTTGGTTACTTCTTTGATCACTAGCCTCGCCTCGTCAACATGCTCACGGTCATTCGAGGTACCCAACACCATCAACGAGACTACGTTGTTGGACAGCTTAGGCAGCTCTTCGGTGAGGTTAACCGCCTCGCCACGCTCCGACTTCTCCGCGAGAAGCCGCAAGAAGCGGTCGCGCTCTTTGGCTCGGAGCGAAGCGAAGCTGCTGACGGGGCGGCTGCCTAGCAGCTCGTTGATCGTCAGTTTCTTGATGAACTTGAAGTAAGGCCCGTAGGGCGCGAAGGCCACGCCTGAGGCGTATGTGAGGCGGTCAATGGCGATGGAGGCGTTGTGTGCGCTGAAGTTGGCCTCATTGGTCTTGAGGAACTCTCTTGTGAGGTCCGGAGACGAAACGACGATGCATGGGATGGAGCCGAGGCGGAGAGAGATGACGGGGCCGTAGCGGTTGGTGAGGCGTTGGAAGGAGCGGTGGATGATGGGGCCGAGGAGGTGGAAGTGGCCGATGATTGGCAAGGCGATAGGGCTTGGCGGGAGTCGGATGGTTCGGAAGATAGAGGTTAAAATAGGTAGGATGAGGAGGAATATGACAAGGAATAGCGCCAAGAGCTCTACTATCATTTTGGCTTATAGTTATAAACACAAAATTTAGAATTGGACTAAGAAAGAGATACTACGGGAGAATGGGTGGTAGCATGCGTATACACTATACTAGTTGTTCATTATACTTATAGCTAAAGAAAATTGGAGACAGAAGTAAGCGATGCATACTAGAGGGTGCGCGTGGTAGGATGTGGAGTAATATGGTTCACTATATTTATACGGAAAGGGTTCACTCTCATTAATCAGCTGTGCCGATGAGTGCTTTCACAAAGCCAAACTAATGAGGGACTAGTCCCACACACATGACACATGTTGAGTCAGAGAAAAGAAAGCATATATAGGAAATGGGAGCCAATAAAGAAAAAATTAAAATTAAATGGTTTTTTTCATAATTTTTTTTTTTGCTTGAAATTTAAATTAAATGGGTTGGAAAACGAAGGATGATAGAAAATTGATTGATAAGACAATCTCAAAATTATTAATTCTTATACCAATAGAAATATATATATAATAGATTGATATTATCTATATATAATTTTTTATTATTGGTAATAGAAATATATATATACATATATAGATTGCTCTGTTGCTTTTTTTTTTCTTTCTTTCATTTTTTTAATTAATATTATTTTACAAAATTTAACTCCGTATAGACTATACTGTTATATTTGAGTACTTACAATAGAATACAAAGAAAACCCTTATCCCCACTCTTTATTAGATGCAACTTGCCTTATTCTATTTTTTTTCTTGTTATGTCGGGCCAAGAGATCTAAAGGCCGTCTTCTTCCCAAATTCCAAGAAATAAGAATATGGCTTCTTTTTCAAATTATTTCATAACATTCAAATGAAAAATCTATGCAACGAATATTTATTTTAATAATTTTAATTTTTTCATTCCTGTAATTTTTTAAAATAGTTATTTATTTTAATAATTTAATTTTTTTATTCAAATAATTTATTAATCATATTAATTATTAGAATAAATTTTTTGTGTATTAAAATAAGAAAATATATCCTAAAATATGTTATTCAATAGTTTATTCTAATATATCTAATTCTAATTATTACTTATTTTATTTTATTCACTTTAACTTCTTTCGTTCAAATTATAACGAATTCTATAATTTTTATTTAAGTACATTTATTCAAATAAGTACTCTAAACTATTCATTGAAATAAAATATAGTTATTTGATTCTATAATTGACTTAGCGTGATTTCATATAAAATTTAAAATTCATAGCGTAGGGTCAATTTTTTTTAATAGCCTACCACGGTCAATTTAATTTCCATTCAAAATCTAAGCCAAAAAAAATTCATTCAATAATTCAAATTTTTAAAAAAATAATAATAATAATACTCAATGATACCGTCTAAGTAATAAAATCTTTTTGTTAAGTAATATGGATGTACTATCCCGGCCTTTCGGCTAGGAGGAGCAGAACTAAAGAGTGGGGATGGCCCTGATTTCGTGTATGATATTAAGTATCCATCCTTCTCTACCCCGTTGGCCACTTTAATTTAACCCATCTCTCGTTTATATGTCAAAATATCTTTAGCCAAAAATAATAAACTAATTAATGCTAAGTTGTATGCCAGAGAGAGAAAAAAAAAAAACAAATACAAAAAAAAAAAGAAGAAACAAAATCTTCTAGCTACCCACCTCCATCTCTTCTCTTCCATTTTTTCTCACGTCGAAGAAAAATTTGGAAGATGAGAAAACCAGGATTNTTTTTTTTTTTTTTTTTTTTTTATAGATCTGCTACGAAACAGCTATTTAGCAACCTTCATTAATTAATTTGCTCATCATCATGGCACGAATATCCTAAATTGTATTTTTCTTCATTTTGTTTTTATATTCTCTCTTTTAGCTACCAACCACCATTTCCTTTGTCTTTGTTATTTTTTCTTTATTAGGGTAGGTGTCTAATTAATTGCCTGTTGCCACATGACAACTGGTCCTTTTATCTTTGCCCAAAAAACTATCTACACGTATACTCGTGCCATGATGATGACTGTTCTTATTGCTGAAGTTCATTGTCGTGGGTTCTTTTGTACCGTTAACTTCCCGTGACTCTTTAATCGCCACACAGGAAGAGTCCTCTGTGTTTTACAAATTAGTTAATTAATTTTAAAAATGCTTTAAATAAGCAAGGCCTGTGTTTGCCCACGTATATGCAATTTTGGACCTCAGCTGCCATCTACTTCGTAAACTATGCGTGTAAAAGGACGTTTTAGTATAAGAATTGTCCTAAAATCGTAAGTTGCAACTTGGCCATCGATTTAATCAATGGAGAGAAAGTTTTGTCCTTTATTTATATTTTGATAAATTAGGGCAACGTTGGAATAAGGAGTTTACAATAATCGATTAAAATAGTACGTATTATACTCGTACAAAGATTTGTAAGGAGAAAATATTCACGCCGAGGCTCTGTTTGGACCTGAATTTTAGAGGAAAAAATTACAAAGAAAAAATTATGGAAAAATAAAAAAAAACCAAATTGTTAAAAAAATTTATAGAATTTTATTTAGACATTTTTAATTTTACTGATTAATGTTTCAATATTCTATATACTAGAAAATAATATCAAATCAAACTCTTATTTTTTTGAAAAAAATAATCACATTTTGTTTTAATCTAAATAAAAGAAAATAGAATTCCTGAAATTTTTTTCCCTCTAAAAATCTAAAGGAGAAATTAGACAATGCGGTATTTTAAAAAAAAGTGAAAAATATGGTGGTTTTGTTTTTTTTTTTTAAATTGTCGTACAGTTTTATTAGAAAAATCCTATTTTCTAAAAAAATTTAGAAACCTACCATGTTTTAAAATAGTACCTAATTTCTATTTATTAATTTTTAAAAACTGATAATTAGTAGCCGAAAATATTTATAACTAGTAACCAATAACCAATTTCCAAAACCTATTTCCAAAACCTAGTAACCAGTAATTATTTTAAAAATGATACTTTTTTAAATATTTTTTAAAAACTAATATTTTTTAATAAAAATCATACGAAAATTGGAAAAAAGCCTCATTTCTGTTTTTTTGTAATTGTTTTCAATTTTTGTAATTATAAGTGTTAGAAACCCATAGAGAGGAAATTGGACAATACACGGCATTTCAGGAAAAAAAAAATGAAAAATACGATAATTTTGTATTTTTTTAAGGTGTCATAAAAATTCTGTTTTCTAAAAATATTTAGAAAAATACCATCTTTTAAATTAGTAACGACTTTATAGTAATCGATTTATATAGTAATCAGTTTTCAAAAACTTATAACTAGTAACTAAAGATATTTATAACTAGTATAGAGCCAGTAACCAATAAGTAGTAATCAGTTTCTAAATACCAGTATCCAGTAATTATTTTAAAAATGGTACTTTTCTAAATTTTTAAAAGTGATATTTTCCTAATAAAAACCATACAAAATTGGTAAAAAAGCCTGATCTCAGTATTTTTGTATTTTTTTTCGGATTTTATAAGTACAAGTGTTAGAAACTCAAATCTAAATTCCAAACGGCCTAGTGCAAACTATTATTGCTTATAAATATTCTAAGCGTCAGAATAGAAAGCGACCGGGTACGTATTAATAAGTCAATCAATCGACTAGAGGAAGAAAAGTTTTTGGAGAGAAAAAACGTAAAAGAATGTCTATAGTTAATTCAAACCTCTAGGGTTGTAGTTTGTCTACCGAAGGAGTTCGTTTATTGGTCAATTCGATTCGTGGGCATCAAAAGTATTGATCCAACCATGTTAAGTGTTGTTCTTGGTGTTATTATTGTGGCTTCTAATTAAGCCATAAGTTGACCGTTCCACCCATTAATTTGTTTAGACCATAGGCAATGTTGGCTCTGAATAGAAAAACTTATATTTATAAGTTAAGGTTTATCTGTTAAAAAGTTAACTAAAGTATGACATTTTTGCAAATTTAATCTTGATTTTTGACTTGTATAGAATTATATCTTTATATTTTAAATTTCTATAAATTTATATTTTTTACATATAAATTAAGCATATTTGTTTTTGTTGAAAAATGTAAAAAAAAATTATTTAAAATAACTTAAAATATTTAGCACAAATTACTTTGCTTATAAATTTACAAAAAATTTATAATATATAAGCATAATTTTGCACAAATTTAAAGTCGGGATTAAAATTGCATATAGATCATAATGAATGGCATTTTTTTTTTATCTATGTAAGAGAATCGTACCTATTGATCGAACGGCAATGAGATTGATAGGAATTTTTGAACGGGTACGAATTGACCATGTCTCTCGGCCAAGAAAAGCCATGATGACCAGTGGCTGAGGAAAAGGGGGCCACTTAACTTTTCTTCAAATTTTTTATATGTAAAATAATTTGTTTTCCTATTTTTTTTTTAGTATTTGCCACATTAAAAATACAGTTTTACGATTAACTTATCCCACTTTATATGCGAATTCATTTTAGAATTACTAAAATATAACATACCTATTTCATGTAATATTTCAAAACAAACATATTGTAAATATATGGAATTGGAAAGGACTTCTTATTTTTTTACATGTATTCCTAATTTTTTTTTCCTTCTATGATAATAATTAAATAAAGAAAAATTTTAAATTTTAGATGATTTTTTCAAGGTACATTATACTTTAGAGAAAATTACATATTCATTCATAGTCAAAATTTACACTTTAATACCTAATTTTTTTTCTAGTGACAATAATACTTTTTGTCTAAATTTTATAACAATCATCAAATTTTTCTGTTAAATGCCAGATAATTGTACACGTGTTGATATTTGAAATTTTAGGCTATTAAATGTTGTTTAAAAATTATAGAAAAATAAGAAAATAAAATTAAAGCAGATAATAACTTCAAAGTCCATTAAAAAAAAGAGTAAAAAAGTTCAAAAACCCCAAAATTCCTCATCTTCACTTTCCAACCCTTTCTCTGTTTCGATTGGTTCTTGTCCAAAATCCACCATTAATGTATGCAAATTGCTAAAATTTTGACGAGTTCTTGTGAAAAAGATGGAGCATCAACATCAATCTAGTAAGTATTATACTATTGATTATGGGGTTCTTATTGCTTTTTTTCCAGTTTTTTGTGCCAAAATCGAGTAGGTGAGTGTTATTCGGACTTGGGACTTTTGTGTTTTTATGGTTTGTAACTGACATTGTGAAGGGTTTCCAACTTTTATAATTAAGGAAGGGGATTATGTTTTTGGGTTTGGAATCCATGTGTGTGGAGTCTATTTTGTTGTATATTTTGGGGACCACTATTCTTTCTTTTACTGTTATTGGAGTCAACATTTGCTTTGATGATGCTGGGTCAATGAGAATCTGGTTTACTATTAGCTAGTGTGTTTATTTTATTGCTTAATTTATTGTTAAGTAGGTATTTAGTAGTTGACAATAATTACTTTTAAATTTTACAGATGAGTCTTCTACATTATTCATAATCAAACTGTACTATGGTGGAGATTTCTTCACACCGTATGGGAATAAAAGGTACGAAGGAGGAGTATTGTACTATTTGATAAATACGACATGGATTACTTCAACAAATTCAGTTTTGAAAATATGACTTTGCATTTGGCTTACCTGATGTCATTTGGGTTTTTGTGGAAGCCAAAGGACAAGGCATTAAAATATAAAAAATGTTAGTAAGTGATAAGAAAGTTATGAAAATGATGGAAGAATTAGAGAGGTGTAAGTATAGGGAGGCAAAAGTATTCTTGGTGATGCCTGAGAAGATAATGGGATTAGAATAGAGGGAAAACAGTGATGTAATTAAACATCATCTAGGACCTGAACCCTTAAAGAGATGCATCATTGAAGAACTAACTGAGGATCAGATATTCAAGGAAATAAAAGTGGTTACATCACAAGCCCAAAGTCAGCACTCTTATGCTAACCTTGGACCTAAATTAGAAATTAGTGCACAGAAAGATAACATTTTAAAAGTAGATAAGTGCAGACAAGAACTCTATAGATCGTCTCCATAACCACAAACTAAGACAAGATCACAATCCATCCCATAATCAGCAAATAAAATAGAACATATTTCATCACAACTACCAAATGACCGAGAATCACAATCCTCCCCATAACTAGCAACTGAACTAGATAATATTCCACCACAACCACCAAATGCTCCTGCCAACTCTAATTCATGCATACTAAGCCCACCTTATTTCCCAGGTACCACACAATAATACTAATATGAGAGAGTATTCAAGGGTGTATATTACTATGATCCTATTGTTGAGGAATTATTAGTAGGTGGAAGTTGTGCTAAGGACTCCGCCAACTTGTGACGAAACCCAAAACAAGAATGATACTTAGGACCGTTCTACAATCAGATTCGGATGGAAAATCTTAACCCAACACCTATAAAGAGATGTGCACTTTGGTATAAAAGAAGAAGCCACAATCAACTCGATTAATAAGTCAAATGATGAATGCCACAGAGAAATCTAATAAGTTCAAATTAGTTTCCAAAGAACCAAACAAAAATTGTTCTCAATTTTAATGAATTATAATTTACCCTTATTGAATAAAAAGTGTACAATATATAGGCCAAGGGCCACGAAAATTTTAGTCTAAAAAAATCTTAAAAATTCCTATAGGTAACTTATCCAAACCAAAAAAAGAAAGTAGGAAAAAATAACGCTAATAGCTAATAGCTAAGCTAAAAGAGAGTCAATTCTGACTTTACACGCCACTAATCAGCATTTTACATGCCACTAAAGAAAAAGAAATAAACAAATAAATTATTTTAGAAAACTAATAACTAAAATAGGAAAGTAAACTATAACTTGGCATTCAAATCTTTACAAATCAGATTTCCCTTTCATATGCGCATATAAACTTTCTTGAACATGAATCAAGTATGTTATGGGCTTAGAAATTTATTTATCTCCTTCAATAGGGTCTCTACATGCATGCTTGAGCCTAAATCCCTTAAATTAGCCCGCTTAATGCATTTTAGAATTTCTTGGCACGTGCTCTTATAACTGGACTAATGAGAACTTGAATAAGATCTGCATTCTATGCTCTTGTGCTTACTCTATTCTCATCATTCTCCTTCTCTTGAAAAGGATTTATCCTCAAATCAAGTTCGTCACTTACATCAAAAAGACTCAAATCAGAAACATTAAAGGTAGCAATTACATTCTACTCACCAGGTAAATCAAACTTATATGTATTGTCGTTGATTTGTTCCAAGACTTGGAGAGGTCCATCTCCTCTAGGTAGCAGCTTAGATTTTCTTTGAGTCAATAACTGCTTCTTTCGCATGTGCAACCAAACCCAATCACCAGGTTCAAAGACTACCTGTTGTCAGCCTTTATTTTCTTGTTTGGCATATTGCTCAGTTCGCCGTTCGATGTTGAGTTTTGCTTTTTCATAAATCTGCTTTATAAGGTTAGCTTTTCATTTTCCATCTAAATTTACACGCTCAGACAAAGATAATAGTGATAAATCCAAATGAGTTAAAGGATTACAACTATAAATAATTTCAAATGGTGAAAATTTAGTAGAAGAATGAACAAAAAAATTATAAGAAAACTCAATATGCGGTAAATCTCTTCCTAAGTTTTGATATTCTTTTTAATAATAGCCCTCAACAAAGTAGATAAAGTCCTATTCACTACTGACAAGTAGTTGAAAATAACAACTAGGTCCTAACTTAGCCCATAAAGTCTTCCCAGAAGTAACTCAAGAACTTAGTATTTCTATTAGAAACAATTATTCTAGGTATGCCATACAATATTACAATCTCTCTAAAGAACAAATCAACAGTATGGAAAGCATCATTAGATTTATGACATAGAATAGAATGTGTCATCTTAGAAAATCTATCCACCACCATAAAAAATTGAATCTTTGCCCCGTTTAGACCTAGGCAATCCTAACATAAAGTCCATTGAAATATCATTCTAAGGCTCACTAGGAATGGGTAGTGGGCTGTATAAACTATAGGGTTGCACTCAGGATTTTGCTTACTTACACGTGACATATCTACCACAAATTCTCTCAATATCTCATTTCATGTGTGGCCAATAGAAATGTTCTTGTAAAATAGCTAAAATCTTAGCAACTCCAAAATATCCGATTAAACCTCCCCCATGTGACTCTCTCACTAGCAAATCTCACATAAAATAATTCGGTATGCACAATTTATTTTCTCGAAACAAGAAATCCGCATGCCTAAAGTACTTACCATTGGCTATCTTTTCACAAGATACATACTCTTCACTAAAGTCATGGTCTAAAAGATATAATTCTTTAATAGGCTCTAATCCAAGTATTTTAGCATCAAGAATAGAAAGTAATACGTACCTGCGAAAAAGTACATCAGTAACGATGTTTTCCTTACCTTATTTATATCGGATGATGTATAGAAATGCCTCAATGAATTCAACCCATCATGCATGCCTCTTGTTTAGCTTATGTTGGCCACTCAAGTGCTTCAATGACTTATGATCTATATGAATCATAAATTCTTTAGGCCATAGGTAGTGCTGCCATATTTCCAAAGCCCTAACTAATACATACAACTCCTTATCATAAGTCGGGTAGTTTAAGACTACTCCACTTAGCTTCTCACTGAAGTAAGTAATTAGTCGTCCCTGCTACATTATACCAATACCTGAAGCATCACATTCAATTTTAAATATTTTATTAAAATTAGGTGAAGACAATAAGAGGGCGTTGATCAGTTGAAACGTCTTCTCTTGTTCTTCTCTCTACATGAAACTAACATTTTTCTTGATTACTTCAGTAAGTAGTGTGGCCAATATGCTAAAGTCGTTCACAAACTGCCAGTAGAAACTAGCAAGTCCGTGAAAACTTTTCACATTACGGTTGTGGGACTCTGCTACTCTTGGATTGCATGTACCTTCTTCTCATCAACCTGTATACTTTATGCACTCACAACAAATCCTAAAAATACAAGTTTATCGGTGCAAAAGGTACACTTCTTCAAATTAGTAAACAACTTTTGTTTTCTAAGCACATCTAAAACAGATTTTAAATGTACTAAATGGTCATCCAAGTTTTTACTATAAATCAGAATATCATTAAAATAAACAACTATGAATTTTCCAATAAAAGCACGCAAAACATGATTCATTAATCTCATAAAAGTACTAGGAGCATTAGTTAATTCAAAAAGCATAACTAACCATTCATATAAACCATATTTTGTTTGAACGTAGTTTTCCATTCATCACCTTCTTTCATTCGGATTTAATGATATCCACTTTTCAAATCAATTTTAGAAAATGCATAAGACCTATGCAATTCATCCAGCATATCATCTAAGCGAGGAATAGGATGTCGAAACTTTATCATTATATTGTTAATTGCTCGACAATCAACACACATTCTCCATGATCCATTCTTCTTAGGAACCAAAATTACTAGAATTGTACATGGACTCATGCTTTCTCTACCATACCCCTATCCCATCAATTCACTATCTGCCTTTGAAGTTCTTTTGTCTCCTTAGGGTTACTCTCATAGGCTAGTCAGTTCGGAATGGCAGTACCGGATACAAAATTAATCTGATGTTCTATTCCCCTGATTGAAGGCAAACCAGATAGCACCTCGTCGAGAAAGACATCCTCAAATTCTTGAAACAGAGAAACAACAGAACTAGACAAAGTAGGATCAAGATTGTTAGTGTTTAAAAACACCTCCTTGTACAAGAGTAAAATCATAGGTTGGTTTGAAAACATCGTTTTCTTAATCTCTTTGGCTTTTGTATAAAAATTGTTTGTTTTCTCTCTATTTTTCTCTCAATGGCCGAATCTATAATTATCTTTTCTCTAGTTTTTTCTTTGACCTCTCTCTCGTTTTCACTCTTTCACTTTTGTTCACTCTCTTTTTATAATCTCACTTGATCTTTATGAACTTCTTTTGTGTCAAAAGAACTAGAGTGATTGTCCTTTGATTAAGTACAAATGAGTATTTGTTGGTGAAGCCATCATGTTTAACACGCCTATCAAATTGTCATGGTCGACCTAGTAATAAGTGTCCAGCTTATATCGAAACCACATCACATAAGACTTCATCTTCATATTTTCCAGTACAAAAAGAAACTAGCACTTATTTATTCACCTTTACTTCACCACTATAGTTTAACCACTGTAACTTGTAAGGCCAAGGATGCTTCATGGTTGGCAACGCTAATTTCTCCACTATTGTAGTGCTAGTAATATTAGTACAACTACTACCATCAATCATCATACTACATTAAACATGGCACCTAGTATGAAAGATATTTTCCCGTTGCACCTCTTCTTCGTCTTTGACTTGCGCACTTAGAGCTCTCCTCGCCATCAATAAATCTCCTACGACAGGGTATTCCTCTTCATCGGTATCCTCCAATGGTGGCATATAGTCGGTGTCATCTTCATCTTTGGTTTCAATCTCACCGTCATCTCGCAATACCATAACTCTTTTGTTCGGATATTGACTAGCTATGTGACCCCTACTTTAGCATTTAAAGCACTTGATATCACGATTCCTAGACGTAGAAGAATCAGATTTACCTTGATTTACATGGCTAATCACTTCTTGCTTCTACTCAGTTTTTGGTTTCACTGTAGGTTGCCTCTTATCCTTCTTCCATTGATTCGATTTCCAAGCGGATATACTTAGACTTTGGCTTAGACGTGTGCTACCCCTCCTCTTGAGTTGGTTCTCAAATTTTATTGCCATATGTACCATATCCTTTAACTACACATAATGTTGTAATTCCACCACATTAGCAATTTCTTGATTCAAACTAACCAAGGATCTAGGCATTGTAGCCTCTCGAACTTCCTCTATATTCACTCGAATCACAGCAACCTCTATGTCCTTATAATATTCTTCTACACTCCGATTACCTTGCCTAAGACTTTGCAACTTGTTACATAATTCTTGATAGTAGTAGCTTGGAACAAACTACTTTCTCATCACAGTTTTCATCTCTTCCCACATCTCTATTGGAGGCTCCCTATTTCATCTCCTATTCATCACTAACTGATCTCACCAAACAATGGCATAATCGGAAAACTCAATGGCAATAAGCTTGACCTTCTTATTCTCAGAGTAATTGTGGCAATCGAATACTAATTCTACCTTCTTCTTCCATTCGAGGTAAGCTTCTAGATCGTTCTTGCCTTGAAAGGACGGAATCTTCATCTTAACACTGCCCAAAGAATTATCTTCCCGATTCCTAGCTCCTCTAAACTGCTCAACATTCCTCCTATTACCAATAATGGAATCTTTATTAGCGTCATCACTAAAAGTATCTCCATAATACTCTTCATCTTCAACTCTCAATTCCCTAAGTTGGAATCTCTCTCTTCTACGCACATTAGGAGTGAGTTGTGATTGCCCCACATATGCATTCTCTATCCTATCTATCCACTCATGAACTTGCTCCATCTCTGCTCTCATCACTCTCCTCATCTCACTAATTATGGCTTCCATGAAAAGCTTTGGATCACCTACACCAAATGCATTTCCAGAATTATTTTTGTTCTTATTGTCTGACATGTTTACTACAAAACAAAATTAGTAAAAAAAAAAAAGGACCTCACATACTCTCTCACGTATTTCACTCAATAATGAATCACTCAATTGCACTTATGTTTCACAAAAATATCAGATTGGCTTTTACCCTTTTATGTGCTCACCACTCTTACCTTTTTCTATTCGTAATTTCTCAAAAGTTCTTATCAAATTAATTCAAACGAATAATCAGTATTTCTTAGCAAAAATCTACACCATAACTCACCAACCATATTAGGATTTAATGTAGCAATCTAGAATAAAACTTTATGAAATTGATAAGAAAGGATTCACAAATTGAATTAGCACAAATACTAACAATTTATACCTTAGGCTCACACAGAACAAGGAAACAAGAAACTCATGCAAACAAAACTTTGAAGGCTTAGAAAGTGATAAAAATGATGGATTTTAGGCTTGAAATCTGTGGTGAATGGTAGGTAGTCAGTTCAAAGACGATCTCAGAATAAGCTTCGATTTAATATATAATAATAGTCATTTCAATACCTGGATCAAAAGTTACGGCTGTTTTACTAAAGCACACTCAAAAATCTCTAATTTGGCCATAGATTCTTCTTCTTTTTTTTTGGTTCCAGATCCTCTTCTTTTTTCTTTTAATTCAGGAACAAAATATTGATTGAAGAACACAAAGATTACACAGAATTGACACAAAAAATAAATACAAACTCAAAAGCAATCAAGGAAGAATTGCAACGACTAGAATAAGATAAGTTTAGTTACGTTTTTTTTTTTGGATGATTTAGATGAAACAAAGAAGAATGAATATAGACTGGTTTTGACTAGAAAGAAAAGATAAAAGATAGAATAAACCTGTGAGAAGTACGAAAAAAAAGTGAGCATAACTAGTCCTCAATTCTACCGACGGAATCTGAGTCTAGTTCGTACATGTGTAAGTATATATTTATATATATTTATATATATATATATATATATTCCTCTTGAAAAAACTCAAACTCTTCTTCTCTAGTCACATTTTTGGCCTTCTAGTCCTAATTGTCTTCATTTTCTACAAGTTCATTCATTAGAGCTTTATTTACTAAAGCTTTATTCTTTGCAGGTTCATTCACTGGAACTCCATACTCTGTAGGTTCATTCTGAGTGTGACTTCAGCTTGATGAGGACAGAGCAAGCACGAGAGCATAGAAAGCGGATCCTATTCAAGTACTCATTAGTCCAGTTATAAGAGTATGTGCAAAGAAATTCCAAATGCATTAAGTTGGCTGATTTAAGGGATTTAGGCTCAAGCAAGCATGTGGAGGCCTCATTGAAGGAGATGAACGAATTTCTAAGCCCATAACAAGCTTGATTCAGGTTCAAAGAAGTCCAAAGGCATATATGAAAGAGAAATCTAATTTGTAAAGACTTGAACGTCAAGTCATAGTTTACTTTCCTATTTTGGTTATTAGTTTTCTAAAATGATTTATTTATTTGTTTCCTTTTCTTTAGTGGTATATAATAGGCTGATTAATGGCATGTAAAGTTAGAATTGACTCCCTCCTAATTAGGGCCGAATTTAGCTTTGCTATTAGGGTTTTTTTTGTCGTACTTTCCTTTTTTAGTTTGGGTAAGTTACTAATAGGCATTTTTGGGGTTTTTTTAGACTTAAAGTTTCTTGACCCTTGGCCTATATATTGTATACTTTTCATTCAATAAGCGCATATTAAAATTCATTAAAATTGAGAACAATTTTACTTTGGTTCTTTGAGAACTTATTCGAACTTATCATATTTCTCTTTGGCATTCATCTTTTGAAGTATCAATTGAGTTTTCCATCCTTGATTGTGGCGTCTTCCTTTATACCAAGGTTCACATCTCTTTAGAGGTGTTGGGTCGAGGTTTTCCATCCGAATTTGATTGTAGAAAGGTCCTTGGCATCATTATTGTTTTGAGTTTCGTCACAAGTTGGCGGGGTTCTTATTATTTGATATCAGAGAGCCGAATGATAGTCTCAGGTTTTTTACCATTCGGCTCTCTGATATCAAATGATAGGAACCCCGCCAACTTGTGACGAAACTCAAAACAATAATGATGCCTAGGACCTTTCTACAATCAGATTCGGATGGAAAATCTCGATATATATATATATATATATATAATGGTAAAAAACCTGAGACTAGCATTCGGCTCTCTGATATCAAATAATAAGAACCCCGCCAACTTGTGACGAAACTCAAAACAATAATGATGCCTAGGACCTTTCTACAATCAGATTCAGATGGAAAACCTCGACCCAACACCTCTAAAGAGATGTGAACCTTGGTATAAAGGAAGACGCCATAATCAATGATGGAAAACTCAATTGATACTTCAAAAGATGAATGCCAAAGAGAAATCTGATAAGTTTGAACAAGTTCTCAAAGAACTAAAGTAAAATTGTTCTCAATTTTAATGAATTTTAATATGCGCTTATTAAATGAAAAGTATACAATATATAGGCCAAGGGTCACGAAACTTTAAGTCTAAAAAAATCCCAAAAATGCCTATTAGTAACTTACCCAAACTAAAAAAGGAAAGTAGGAAAAAAAAACCCTAATAGCTAAGCTAAATTCGGCCCTAATTAGGAGGGAGTCAATTCTAACTTTACATGCCATTAATTAGCCTATTATACACCACTAAAGAAAAGGAAACAAATAAATAAATTGTTTTAGAAAACTAATAACCAAAATAGGAAAGTAAACTATGACTTGACGTTCAAGTCTTTACAAATTAGATTTCTCTTTCATATAAGCCTCTGGACTTTCTTGAACCTGAATCAAGCTTGTTATGGGCTTAGAAATTCGTTCATCTCCTTCAATGAGGCCTCCACATGCTTGTTTGAGCCTAAATCCCTTAAATCAGCCAACTTAATGCATTTGGAATTTCTTTGCACATACTCTTATAACTGGACTAATGGGTACTTGAATAGGATCCGCTTTCCATACTCTCGTGCTTGCTCTGTCCTCATCAAGCTGAAGTCACACTCAGAATGAACCTACAGAGTATGGAGCTCCAGTGAATGAACCTGCAAAGAATAAAGCTTTAGTAAATAAAGCTCTAATGAATGAACCTGTAGAAAATGAAGACAATTAGGACTAGAAGGCCAAAAATGTGACTAGAGAAGAAGAGTTTGAGTTTTTTCAAGAGGAATATGCTTGGGATGATGAAGGAGACATGAGTATAGAACATCTACCTGATATGAGTAATTGGTAGGGATTAGTTACGCAATTATGTGAAGAAGATGATGCTGGTAGTGAGGGTTAATCAATTCAATGCCAATACCCATTATGAGAATTTTAAATTCACTTTAGGAATAGAGTTTGCATTAGTAAATCTCATTAAAATAGCTATGAAAGAGTACTTTATTTCTAAAGACAAAGAGTACATATATATGCAGAACACCTCAGAAAAGATAAGAGTTAAATACAAAGCAGAATAATGCTCTTAGGTTTTGTATGCACATATCAGTAGAGTTGAGAACAAGACATTTAGAGTGAATACTTTAAAGGATGAGCAAGATTGTGAGCTAGTTTTCAATAACAAGCACATAGACAATGCATGGTTGACAAAGTATTTCCTTGAACAATTCAGAGTAAACCGTACTATATCTTATAAAACTTTCTATGAGATAATTATAGGCACCAAATTCTCAGAGGTCTCACTTTGGGCATTTTAACAGGCTAAGGGAAAAGTAACTACTATGCTAAAGGGGATCTGTTAGGGAGCAGTATACCATTCTGGAGGATTGTTGCAAATAGATCTTAGCTATAAACCTTAATAGTACAACCCTTTTGATTGGTGAATGAAAAAAGATTATTCGAAAAGGTCCACATATGCTTGAAGTAATGCAAAGAAGGAGTCAAACTCGGTTGCAAGCTCTTGATTAGCTTAGATGGTTGTTTTATGAAAGGATATTATAAAGGGATATTATTGACAGTAATGGGCATTGATGAAGACGACTCTATATTTTTTATTACATATGCAATAGTGGATAAGAAAAACATAGAGATATGGAAATGGTTTCTCCAATTATTAAGGGAGGACTTAGAGATAGGTAATCTAGCAGGGTATACAATGATAAATGACAAGCAGAAAATGCTAGAAACAACTTTGGAGACCCATTTTAGAAGTGCTGAAATCAGATTTTCTGTTAGGTATTTATATACTAGCACTTCTATAGGAAAATGTCAGGGTAATAACAAATGAAGAATGGATAAGGAGATTAAATGAGTTAATGGCAGTTGATGAGAAGGCTCATGCATAACTCAGTACAAAGAAACCTAGTCAATAGACAAGGTTAGCTTTTTCTAAGGAAGTGAAATGTGATATTCTATTAAACAATATATGTGTGAGTTTTAATTCAGCTATCTTAGATACCAGGGATAAAGCCATTATGACTTTACTAACCAGATTCTAGTTGATATGTAGATTTTGCAAAAAAGAAAAAAAAAAGAAAAAAAAAAGAGAGAAAGTGTGGAGAAATGGAATAAACCTGTTGGGAAGAGAATTCTAAAGATTATTGAAGATAGTAAAGTAATTAGGAAGTATTATATAACAACCAGAGCTGGAGCTAGGAAGTTCTAGGTTACTGATAAAAACAATGAGAATTTTATGTTTAACTTGGATACTAAAATGTGCACCTATAGGAGGTTCTAGCTAATAGGAATCCTTTGTGGCTATGCAATTGCAAGCATTTAGAGTATGAGGCTGGATAATATGGACTATAACCATGACTACTACAAGAAAGAATTTTTTATTAAGGCTTATGCAAGTGTGGTTAAACCAATACTTAGCCCAGATAAATGGCCTCAAATAGGGCTGAATCCAATATCCCCTCTAATTGAACATAATTTACTACGTAAACCAAAAAAATCAAGAAGATGAAAGGCAGATAAACCACCTCCTAGTGCAACCAAACTAAAGAAAACTAGCCAAGTGACCTATTACACCAACGGCAAATAGAAAGGCCATTTCAGGTCCACTTGTGAGAATGAAATATTTATAGAGGTATGAATATATTAGTTTCAATTTTGTAGGTTCTACAATTTTTGTATACATCTTAAAGCCAATTCTGTGTTAGATTTTTGCTGGCTTCCGTTTAAAAGAAGAAAGATCGTCCACCTAAGAAAAACCCTACTAAAGAGACAATCAAGAAAAGAGAAAGGCGACAAAAGTAGAAAGTAGAATGATGCTACTACAAACTCTAGTACTCCAACAGAGACAAACATGAACTGAAATGAAAGTTACTCAAAATGGCTATTTATATTTGACCAGGTAATAATGACAATTATTACTATAAACCCAGTACAATGTTCTCTAATCTTTCACACGTATTTGCTTTAACTTTCTCATTATGTCTTGGCATATTTTAAGCAATACATGAATGCTCTCCTCTTATCTCTGGACTATCACAAGTTATGTTATAACTCTTCTCAGTACTAACTTCACCTTCATCAAATGACGATTTCTCTGCCTCTAAGTCACAAATTCTTCTTAGTAATCTCGTTATTACTATTTTTGATCTCTCGCATATTTCTAGATCAACCCAGCAGAAAAACCCATAACCATCATAAGCCTAAACAAAAATTCACTTTATCACTTATATTTCAAAAAACAAAAAAAAAAGAAATTTCTAAAAATTACTTGCTTGAAATTTCCTACATGACTTAAACCTTCTCCCTAGGTTGTCGTTAGTCCATGAGATCCTCACCACCAGTGGAAGTAGTGGTCTACACTTACAAAACTCCATTCCCACAAAATTGCAGCAATAGATCCAAATTTCTCCAACATTCGCACATAATAATTAGGGATTCTTTTTTCCAAAGTGTTGCAAAGATCAATGGAGGATTTTTTATAAGAATTGGTCCACAAAGAGAAAGAGAAAATGGAGAAAAATATATTTAGTTCTTCTTTAAACTCATTTTAGGTTTATTTTCTAATATTATCTGCTTTAATTTTATTTTTATTTTATTTTCGTATTTTTCTATAATTTTTATATAATTTTTAATAGCCTTAAAACTCATATGTATAATTATGTGGCACTTAATGAAAAAATTTGAAAATTGTAACAAAATTTAGACGGAATATATTAATGCTATTATAAAAAAAAAAAAAAATTGAGTATTAAAATATAAATTTTGACTAAAAATGAAAACTTTTACCACAATTTCCTCTATACTTTATTATCCTTTAGAATATTTTTGAAAGTCTTTAAGAATTTTGTGAATTATTTTTTGCGTTTGAAAAATTATTTTACCGCCCCTGCTACAAATTAGTTCTGGCACCGCCATTAGTGCTGACTCTCTGGCTATGCTTCCAAGATAAAAATGAAATGACACAAAAGTTAAAAAAGAGATAAAGGTGATCAAGAGAACTATACCTACTTGGCTACTTCCCTCCTTGATGTCAATTTGACAGAGATAGCCCAAGCTAGTAAGCAAAGGTGCCGAAAGCAAGACGCGAAAGCGATTCAATCTGAATATCCAATATATAATAGACTTAAATAAAAAAGGAGTCAAAATCTTTTGCATGGTTGCCAAGTTGTGTTTATCCTAAAATTAACGAGACTTGTCCCGTTTTATCGTCTTGACCATCCATCCAAGCATTTTTAATACCAATCCAACGGGGCCCATATCATCTGGAGGAAAAGGTGGGGGTATTCAGAGTTGGACAGAGTAGGTTGTAGGGGTAGTGAGTTGTGGAATAGGAAGGTAACCAGATGAAAACTGGTTTCTAAAAAATATGGGTTTGGAAGGTGTAGAGAAGGCGTGGATCTATGGAAATTTACACCTTCGATAAAGCCGAAACTAGCTCCGATTAGAAACTCATGAGCCGTTTTTGTGATGTTGACCAGTTTCTCAATCAGTATATCAGAGGCTTCTAAAATCAAAGCTCCTGTAATAAGAGTTTTACTATATTTGCATAATCTCTCTCCATGCCTTAAATTTTCTTCTTCTCTTTTTCTTTTGAACCATGCGACAACAAATTAGATAATGAACTGGCTTATTCAGATTCATGATTTTAATGCAAAAATGGCAGCCCTTGATGAGCTATTCTTAAAATAAAAAATTTAAAAAAAAAAAAAAAACCCTGATATATAGACAAAATTGGTGGCAGATCTGAGAAATAATTATCGTTCATTTATGTGACTTCATTGCTCTTTTTCGGCATTTTCCTCACAAGGGGAGGTAACAAAAGAAATTGAGAAGCTTTTTGTCATCGTATAGATACCACACAGAAATCAAATCGAAATATAGAGACCTTACTGCAAACAGGGTAGCATGTATTATCGTTTTTTATTTCTTCAATTTTTTGTCCCTTTTCTCTTTCTTTTTCTTTTTTCTTTTTTAATTTCATGAAACACTTCTTCAAATCAAATTATTCTTTATTCACTAATTAAGTCTAATAATAATTTTTATCTGACTTTTATTTTTATTTATTTTATATGCAATGGAGACTATATGTGGTTATATCAATTTAATATTTAAATAAGTAACGAATTCTTTTTTAACACCAGAAGATTCACGTCTAATACGAGAAAGAAAACCATAAATATTTTGTATTTTGAAAATTTTTTTAGGGAAAACAAACAAAAATGTACTTATTTATTATTTTGACCATTTGTTTTTTCTAAATTTATTCAAAATTAATAAAATAAAAATAATTCTTTTGGGACAAAGTAATACCATAGCAAAATTCATCTCAATTAAGTCTGTTTCTTACTTAATTTCATAATTTCACATTTTATTGTACACTTTTTTTTTCAAAATCATGATTAATCGTACGTGACTCTAATATATGGCACTATGCAATTTCTATAATCAAAATGGCTAGGAAATCAATTCAATCACTTTATTGACTAAATTTCATAATTTAAAATTTTCAGTCATTTTGTTGAATTAATTTCATAATTTTAACTCTAATTTAAACATTTTTTGAAAACTATAACTAATATTATATGCACTACTACTTGGTCTTGTGTAATTTCTCTAATCAAAGTGATTAAGAAATTTCACTTTTGCTTACTTAATTGATTCAAACTCTAATTAAATATTTTTCCTCAATCATAAATGCGAACTAATATTTAGTATTATACTATTTGTCTACTCAAAGTGAATAAGAAATCAAATTAGTCATTTTATTGACTTAACTTCATAATTTCACTTTTAAGTGAGCATTTTTTCCTTAAATTATTACTAATTTTATACGACATTAATACTTAATATTATGTAATTTCTCTAATAAAAGTAAATAAAAAGTCAATTTAGTAAGTTTGTTGATATAATTTCATAATTTCGCCTCTGATTGAACATTTTTTCTAAACTATAACTAATCTAGTATGACTCTAATGCTTAGTATCATATGATTTCTCTAATCATAGTGAATAAAAAGTTAATTTAGTCACTTTTGTTGACTTTATTTTGTAATTTTACCTTTAATTGAATGTTTTTTTTCTTAATTATGACTAATCTCATGTGATATTAATACTTGGTATTATATAATTTCTCTGTTCAAAGTGAAGAGATTAATTTAGTAACTTTGTCGACTTAATTTCATAATTTTATTTCTAATCGAACATTTTTCCTAAACCCTAACTAATTTAGTATGACTTTAATACTTAGTCTTACAATTTCTCTAATCAAAGTGATAAGAAGTCAATTTAATTACTTTTGTTGACTTTATTTCATAATTTCACCTCTAATTGGAACATTTTCCTAAAACATAACTAATCTATCGTGACTCTAATACTTGGTCTTACACAATTCCTCTAATCAAAATGGATAGGATGTCAATTTAGTTACTTATTTGGCTTAATTTTACTCCTAGTTTAACATTTTTCTTAAACCATAATTAATACCATAATTAATCTTATGTGATGATAATAATTGGTCTTGTATAATTTCTCTATACAATAAACTGATTAGGAAATCAATTTAGTTATTCCATTGGCTTAATTTTTCACCTTTAATTGATTTTTTTTTTCTAAACCATGATTAAGCTAATGTAACACTAGTACTTGGTTAAATTTCTTGTATATAATATTTTTTTTTCATTGTTTTCTTAATGTTATTATCAGGGTTGTGTTCATATGATGCATGAACAATAATTAATACCATGTGTTAATGGGTTTGTGTCTGGTCCTAATTATATTGAAAAAATATTTAACCATTTTGGTTTATGTTTATGCCGATAAAGCTAAAGATATTAAAATAAATTACATAACTCATGTGTCTTGTTACTAAAACTATGTGATTCGTTACTATTTATTGGTGTCTTGTTACTAAATTTGTGTGATAGTCTTAATTTATACTATAAAATGGGGTAAAAGTACTTATTCGCCACTACTAATACTGCTACAGCTACAATTATGCCCTCTAAAATATAATTAAAAAAGCTTGAAAAACCACTTTTTATTTCCCTCTAACAAGAACCGGTCATCATTACTTAATATAACAGGTTATTTTCCGACTTTTTGCTATATTAGTGGGCCCAAAATCTTTTCTCCCTTACAGTATTTGTGGGACCTATGAAAAAAAGTGAGCATGACTAGTCCTCCATTCTACCGACGGAATCCGAGGCTAGTTCGTACATGTATGTGCCAGTATATATATATATATATATATATATATTCCTCTTNATATATATAATCGTAAAAAGAGAATACACGAGATTTAGGTGTGATTCAGGTGTCTTGTAATTTAAATTTTGAAATTCGGACTCTGTAAAATAATATCTTAAAAAAATAAAATTTTGAAAATTAATACTTTGTTGAATTTTTGAATAATTTTAATTGATAAATACAATAATATCCTCAAAATTAATGTAAATAAATAAATTAATATAATTTTAATGAAAAATATTATTATTTTTTCAATCTTAAAATTGGTCAAAAAATCTATTAATAGTATTAATTTTTAAAAATTCTTAATCTCATAATATTATTATTATTTACCAATAAGATTTTAGGATCAAAAGATTTGGTTCTTTGATTATTTTATTCTCAGCTCGAGAGAGATGTAGATGTATATAGTACTTATATAGTGAAGATTTAGAGCAACCACTTTGTTATCTCACGTTAGAAGATTGTTCTAATTATGAATGTCAATGGAGCATTAAATAATTAAATCAATGAATTGTTCCTTATTTTTTAAATAAAGTTAATAAATTATGTAATTTTAAGAGTAAAATTCAACTAATTAATAAATTAGATAAAATAAATAGACTTAATTAATTATGAAAATTTATTAGAACTCCATAGGTCTTCAATGTCACCTCTATTAACACTGTATTGGATATTATAGTATATTTATTATTACACACTTAGTAATTAATATATGTGAAAAACTTGTTTTAAATTAATAATATTTTTTATTATTTAAATATATTAATTTATTAATTTTGAATTAGTTAATTAATAGAGAATATTATGAATATTCTTATAATTAGCAATATGAAAAAATCCATATCGCTATCTATAAGACTCATGCCAACTATAGAGTAATTCTCTATAAGTGGCGCATTCTACTCTCAAAAAGAAAACATTTCTCTAAATAATTTGTTTTAAATTTAAAATTTAAATAACAAGTTATAGATATATTTTTTAGAAATAGTAATACTATAGATACAAAAATATACACACAATAATGTGTCATTAATCTTAATCACTCATCATGATTTTTAAAATAGAGTCTCACTTTGTAGATTAATGACTCAAAACACATATCATATCATTATGTGTATGTTTTGTGTGTATAATATGTATGTTCCTAACATTACTCTTTTAGAAAATATATTCAAAAAAATAAAATAGGTTTTTTAAATACTCCCTTAAAATTAGGAGTGTTACATAGTATCCTACGTAGAGCCAATCTCTCTAGGTGGCATGTAACTCTTTTAAAGAAAGGAGATAGAATCTCCTTTAATTAATTTTGTTAATTTATGAAACTAATTAAATTAATTATTCATTTTATTAAATTGTTTAATTGAAACTTATTAAAAGGAGAAACACTTATATATTATTTTCTATAGAGCCTCTGAGAGCTATAGAAGAAGAAAAATAGCCTTCTATTTCTATGTAGAAAATCCTACAATCTCATATGCTAAGAATATGAGAAGATTAGGCTAAGAATATGGGAAGATTAGAAAAATGACGTTATTATAACACTCACTCGATTTATTGGTATTAGAGACTTGGCTTAGAAACCTTGTAATTACAAATACATGAAATGATGAAACCCTGGTAGTCATTAGGAAGTGATATGTTTTTATTCGTTGTTCCTCTATATTTTGTAATATGTGATTGATATTGTATACTCATATGAATAAAATATTTTATGAAAAACATTTATATGCATGGGCCATAATTTTTAGTTGCAAATTTGATTTTTTTCGATCAACAAACAACCATATAAAACATCATTCGAAAAAACATAGTATTTTGACAAATATATTGTTTAGAATCTTTAGATCAAGATCCACTATAACAAAATGAGAATAAAGCGATGAAATCTGATAGTCATCAAGAGGTGATATTTATCTATTCTTTGTTCCTCTATATTTCACAATATGTGATTCACATTGTATACTTATATCAATAAAATGTTTCAAGAAAATTTTTTATAACGTTGGTCGTAATTTATAGTTGCAAATTTGATTTTTTCCGACCAACAAACAACTATATGAAAAATTATTTAAAAAAAACGTAGTCTTTCAACAAATATATTATTCAGAATCTTTAGATCAATATCCACTACAACAAAATGAGAATAAAGCTTCAATAAAATCGATATTACGTACAAAAATCATTAGTATAGCCTTATGTTTTTTTAAAATTTATACTCATAAAATCCTTAACGTGGCATTAGAGTTTGGGTCGTAACATCATAAACCCTAGAATGACAAGACAATTTCTCAGAAAATGCTACGTTGATTTTACGTTATGGATTTAATTAATGTGTGCACTATCACTCATGCTACCACGTCATAATCCTAAGAAAGACCGACAATTTTCTTGGGAAGGTGCTAAAAAATGCTTGTGGTCTTAGGTGGTATTTGGTTTGCAGAATAGAATTGGAATGGTAATCAGAATCATAGTAGAATGGTAATCATAATATAAATAGGAATGATATTCCATTGTTTAGTTAATATTATAAATCAATACCAAAATAAGAATTATTTTATTTAGTTGCATATTGGAATGGAATAGAATTAGTGCTATATTCACTAGAATACCCATAGTTCTAAAATTCCATTATTGTTCAACTTTGAAGATTTAAAATTGATTCAAAAGCTATAAATGTAATTACTTCAAAAAAAACTATCAATATAATTAACTAAAATTTATATTATTTTACTGAGTAAAAAAGTTATAATTTATTTATAATTATTTATTAATCTTATGTAATTAAATTATATTATTAAAGTCAAAATGGACAAAAACTATAATACGTTAAACTAGTTTATTTGATTTTAACTAAACCAAAAAGTGATAGAAAAATTGCGTACTCATATAACTAACACTGGAGTGTGGTAGGGGTGATCTATTTATACTGGAGGATAAAGAAACATTATTTTAAGGAAAAATAGATAAAGTAATATTTAGCAAGGAATAGAAAAGTAATCCAATAAATTGGTTGGTGTAATTCTAATTCAAGCAAATGTTGGAATTGAGATTGTAAAGAAATTATCATTCTTTAGCCTAAAATTCAAACGAAATACTCCAATGGGCCTTTTATCGGAATCGCCTTGTGAAAATTAGGTCATGTACGGTAAGTTGTGTTATTCCTAGATCCAGTATGGTTTTATTAGAAAAATGTTATTTTTAAAAAATATTCAAAAAAATATTATTTTTTAAAATAGTAACTAGTAACCAGTTTTTGGAAAATGGTAACAAGTAACCAAAGATATTTATAATTGGTATATAACTAGTAACTATTAATCGGTAACCAGTTTTCAGAATATGATAACTAATAATCAATTTTAAAATAGTATTTGTCTTTTAAAAAATTTACAAGTGATATTTTTCTAATAAAAATTGTATGCAAATTAAAAAAAAAAAAAACATGACCTCTATATTTTTGTAATTCTTTTGGATTCTTATAGGTAAAAATATTAGAAACCCAATAACTTTTGAGAAAAGGATGTGGATAGGGCCACTTTAGATCCAAATTGACTTTTTTGTGAAGAGGAAGTTTTTGACATAGATAGGAGTCAATGTTTAAGTTTTGTAGGAGTTATTGGAGAGAAAATAAAACCATTCCTAATTTGCCCTTGGAAGATTGGTGAGCTCATTTAATGCATTTTCTCTTTTTTTTTTTTTCCTTTTTCTTTCTTCTCTTTTCTTCTTCTCTACATTATTTTCTCTCTCATGACATGTTCTTCTCTCTCCCTCTCTATTCATTTTTTTTTTCTTAATGGATATTATTTGGGAGTTTTGGTATTTAAAAGGTCGTGGATATTGCTTACATACTGTAAGATAAATATGTGAAGGAAGCTTTGATTTTTATTAGTGATTAACATTGAATAAGGTCTATAACAATCGTCTAGAAAATATTGTACTGAAATATTCTTTTTTTCTTTTTTTGTTGAACTGTTTATCTTCTTCGTGTAATGGTGATCTAGACGTCGTATATCAAAATGAGCTTGCTTCAAAGTCAAGTTCATCTTGACCTATATAGATCAAGTAATACTTGACCCATAGATCAATATTATAGTCATTTATGAGATAATTGTAATCTTGACTGAGTGATTTTTGAGATTTTTAATTTCTACAGGGATGACAAATATTCTTGTGTTTGTGAAGTATAACAATCATTGGAATAAAAATTATGGTAACACTAATTATGAGAGCATGGGTATTTTGTTGGTTATAATTTATGAAAACTGTGATAAAATCAAAGTTGAGTAGAAACATAGAAAACAAAAATTTTTCTAGATTATAGTTTTTCATAAAAACCTTTTAGGATATTTATTATGGTTTAAATACATACAAGAGATTTTATAACTCAATCAACGAGTTTTTCTTCGTAAGCACTAAGCTTATAACTACAAAGGTGTATGGATAGCTCGATCTTAATCAATCTCCAAGTGAAGTTCTAAGAACTCTAATAGACTTTAATGATGTCTCCAAGAATTTTTCTCTCTCACTTTCATCTCAGTTTCTTAAAATAGTTGCCAAACGAATATTTCATCAATACTGAACATTACACACAAAAGAGGGGTGAGAAGCCTTTTATAGAATCCTCCCTAGGGAGAAATTCGGCCAACCTTAGGGCAAATGGGCTGGCTGAATTTCAATGCTCTAAGGAGTACAATAATGGTCTCTAAAAGCCCACTACTAATTCAACTTTATTCCTCTTTTGTATAATTGCCAAAAAACCTATTTGAGCCCAATTAATTTTATGCAGTCCAAGAAGTTGGTGTAGATTAGGAACCCAAATAAACTTATTTAATTCAAGCTCTAATAGACAACGGCTTAGTTACAATAACTCTTAATACAAGTGGGCTTATACTATTAGTTATGGACTTAATCTACTAAAAATCCAAACTGCACTTTTAAATTAAATAAATATCATAAGATACTTTAGAATAAAAATTATGTCCATTAGATAATTAATATTAGTATATATAACCCCATATGATTATAAATAATTGGAGTTCAGGTAAAATTATTATTTTACCCCTCTAATTATACATTTTAATTCCTTGATACAAGACTATATCTAATGAATAACCAGACTTACAGAAAGTCTTCAATTAATAAAGTATCTAATTTTATTAATTACTTAGCTAAGATTTAAATCATCTAAGCTTTTAGAGCTCCTTAAAACAGTGTTCACTTCTCTATATAATAGAGTTATGGATTCCATATCTATAAGCATATGTTTCCAATACTCATAATAATACATTACCAAAATGTCAGAATCTAGATCGTCAATTTACTGATCTATACTTTTTAACATTTCAAATAATATAAATTATAAACACATGTTATCACTTATTTCATGATTAAAAAAGATATGCATTAATTATCAATTTTGTGAGAATATGTTCTTATCAATGGTACTTATTACAAGAACATATTTTACATAGCTCGTGTTTAATATCTACACACCAAGATTTTTTCCATATGATCACACCAATATAGATTAAGATACACTATAAATGTACAAAACCTTACAACATGATGTAAGAGAAGTGTCTAGCTTCTCTTATTAGTTGTGAACAATCTTATTTAATTTGATTAAAGAAAATATATCTTAACTTTTTCTATAATGAATAAATCATGGAATTTTTTGACATTTACTATTGTACCAATAATCAAAATATTAACACAAATACTATGCATAAAATATCCTTTATTAAATATCTAAAATATTCAATAAATATCCATAAATAATAAACCTTTTTTGGGCATAATCCTAACATGTTTTGGTCAAGTTATTCTTTACTCAGTTCAAGTTGTTCTTGACCTTGAGTCAAGATTTGCTTGTCTTGGGGTCAGGTAATACTTGACTTGGGGTTAGTTATTTTTGACCTTGGGCAATAAACAAATTATTTATTAAATGAACTGAATTTCACTAAAAAAAATGCTAAATAGATAATTATGGGCAAAATAATAGTTCTAATATAATAAAACAAAAGTAAAAGCTAGATATTGTTCAACATCTATAACAGAAAAAAAATGTCTAAAACATATATGGAAAACAAATCATTGTCTTTCTCCTAAAAATTAGATCAATCCTCTTGGTCATTTTCAGTGTAGTTCTCTTTTTTCTGTAATGCATGATAATGTAACTTGCATGCAAACTTATATCAGAAGCATTCCAACATCTTTGATATGTTCTTAGAAACAAGTTTGTCGAATGTCAGGAACTCGGCATATTTGATCACAATCATACCAAAATTCCCATCAAAAAATAGCAGAATAATAAGTCAAATGGAATAAATAAGGGTCAAGTGAGATATGACCAAGGTCAAGTTAGACTTGAACCTAATTCAAGTATGACTTGACCCAAGGAAAGTCAAGAATACTTGAACTTATGTCAAGAAATCGTATAAAGGACTTTATCCAAAATTTTTCCTTTAACAAATGAGAAAATGATACGGACATAGACAAATTAGTTAAAATTTTTCACTAAAAAATCTCATTTCAGGTTATAAAGAGAAATTGACAGATAAACTAAAAAAAACAAGGATTTTTACCAAAATACTAAAAAAAATTGAACATTTCTATCATCGTCCATCGGCCTCTTTTCTTTCAAATCGATCAATTCATTGGGTTTTTTTTCTCTACCACTGCTTTCTTTTTTTTCGCTAGAGTTCTTGACCTTGACACAAAGTTTTGGGTGGACCTTTTGGAGTAGATATTTTAGATTCGACGTAATAGATTTTGGCTATTTTGGGATTTTTTTGTTCGTTGAGACAAGAACGATAAGTGGAATACCTTATATACTAACTTCAATGAATCATTTTTCAGTTCTAGTGCGGTTTTCAGTTGTTTTCTATTCTCTTTTCGCCGGTTTTTTTGCTTCAATTTTGAGATAAATGGAAAATAGAGATAGAGAACTAACGAGAAAAATGAGAGAAGAATAGGGAGAAATGGAGCTTTACGGGGAATGTCAAACAAGGGTGAGATCGTGTCAACGGACTTGGTTGAAGGTTTTAAGAGAGTATTTGAGTCATTTGTTCGTGTGGGCTGGGCTCCAATTTTTGGTACTAAAAAACGTATTAATAAATCTAGTCAACAAACAATCAAAATTGGCTTAAATTGGGCTTATCCATATTCTTTTCTTAGAGTTTTTCCATTTCAAGGCTTATTCTAATGAACCAAACCAAATGAACTAAACATGGTCTTAGCGTATCACCACGCTTACTATTACAAATGTGAGAGTCATATATCGTGGGTTTAAACATTTTTATTAATGTGTATGCCTTATAACATTATAATAACTGTTAGATGGAGGTTTTATCTAACAATAAATTTAGAAAAAATTAAGAGACGTGGCTTGTATGAGTTGAGTTATTAATCAAAGCAAATAAAGAGAGAGGATTTATAGTTGTTCAATCCTAAAAAAGATGAGCTTAGGTCCATTTTTTTTTTTACTATTTTATGGAGAATTACAAGCACTCAAAGTTACAATGTCTCGTCTGGAAATCTCTCTCAAATTGGGAGTCGGAATTTCGAAGTCTGGAAATTAGAAAACTGAAAACCAATTGGAATCTCTCCTCTCTGGAATATTGAGTCCCCTCTATATAGATAAAGGTAACCCAATATTCATAATTGTGAAAATGGGTAACTATACAATCGAGTAATATAATTTAAGTAACAACATAATTGGATAACCACTCAAAATGGGTAACTAGTTGATCATAAATAGAGGACTTCTGTTTCCCTTTCCTTGCAGATTTCCTATTTGACGAAGCATAGACTTGTTTCCCTTTTCTTTCGGAAGAGGTCGCCCACAACCTATACAGAGAAGGTCGCACATAACTTATGCAAAAGAGGTCACATGACTACACGGAAGTGGTCGCATATAACCTAAGTGGAAGAGGTCGCACATATCCAACACGGAGAAAGTCAAACTTAACCCTTACTTATGCGACTTTAGGATTTTAGACCGCACAACAATAACATTATAAATTTTCGATACATATGTTTCATACATTATAATGCAATTAAGAATAAATCCCAAGCAAATTCATCACCCAACTAGCAGAAGTGGACAAATAAAAATTTTATTTTCTCGATGCAAGTTGAAAAGGTTAATTGGGTTGCCATGCCCAATGATTAATTAATTAATTACTTAACTAATAACCAAGTTAAATAGGCCTATAAATACTGAAACAATTCAAGTACATCAACGTGAAGCCAAGAAACAAGTGCTAAAATCAAAACTTTTCGCACGTATTCTTGTCCAAAAAAGACAAAGCAAGAGTGAAAATGATACTCCTAGCACTCTTATTTGCCTTACTCCTCCTTCTTCTTCTTGGACCAATCTTACCCTCCATTTCCCAAACCAACCGCCTCCCTCCAAGCCCCGTAGCCTTGCCAATCATCGGCCACTTCCATCTCCTCAGCGCCCTCCTCCACCGCTCCTTCCACCGCCTCGCCGCTCGCCACGGCCCCTTACTCTCCCTCCGCCTGGGCTCCGCTGTGTGGATCGTCGCATCCACTCCGGACCTCGCCAGAGAGTTCCTCAAAAACAACGAGCTCTGCTTCACCTCGCACGGCACCTCCGCCGCCATTAGCCGCCTCACCTACGGCTACTCCTCCCTGGCCTTTACGCCCTACGGGCCTTACTGGAAGTTCGTCAAGAAACTCACCATGAACGAGCTCCTCAGCACCCGTCCCCTCGCCGAGTTTGGTGAGCTCCGTGCCCGAGAATATCGGCAGTTCTTGCGGCTACTCTTTCGCAAAGCGCAGAGCGGCGCCGGCGAAGCGGTTAATCTCTCCGCCGAGCTGCCGAAGATGTTGAACAATATGGTGGTGCGGATGATGCTGGGGAGTAACAGTAATACTACTCCTACGTCTTCTGATGATGATGATGGCCGAGCTGAGGAGGCTAGGATAGTGCTGCACCAAGTGACAGAGATTTTCATGGAGCTCAACTTAGCTGATTTCTTTTGGTTTTGCAGGAAGTTGGATTTGCAGGGATGCCAGAAGCGAATTGACGCCATTTTCAGGAGGTTCGATGCTTTGGCTGAAAAGTTCATTACAGAACGTGAACAACTAGTTAAGAGAGGAAAGCACGTGAAGAAAAAGGGAGATAACAATAATGATAATAATGACAGTAGTAATTCAGAGGAGAAAGCGCCTTTTCTCGATGTTTTACTTGGCATTATGGACCACGAGGATGCGGGGATGAACTTGACCAGGGATCATATTAAGGCCCTTCTTTTGGTACGCATATAATTTAATATGTACATAGACTTATGTTAATCCTATCTTCTCTAATTATTTTTAATTTTTCCTCATCGATTCATACTTCATTGTCAAGATGCGTACACTAATTAACTAGTGTATACTAATTCATTTAAATTATTCAATAAGTTCATTTGACTTTGTACTTGTGTGGAACTTGCATGATTTAGATCACAAATATTGATATATCCTGAATATCAATGATAATTTTCTTGGATTTTTTTTAGCCTTTTTTTTTTTTTTTTCTTTGCTAGATTTATATGTTGGGACCGGGATACACTCTCCCAAGTTCATGCTCCCTTGCAGCTTAAAGCCACGTGTCGAGGCCAAAGTTGATCATGTGTCCCCTTGCATGATCTTCTTGCGGCCTTCGCTGCTAAATGCCATCTCCCTTCGCCTTGTTTGGGAAAAATAAATTTCAAGGAAAACAAATGACATCAATAGCTTAATGTTTAGATCCAGAAAAATCGCGGTTTACAGACAATTTTTAATCGAATTTGTGTTTTTTTTTTTTCCTTCTTTTATATTCTCTCTCCTCCCGTTTCTTTCGTTTGTTGTCAGAAATTTATTTTTTCTTTTTTCTTTTGTCAACTCACAATGGAAACAATAAAAATACTGATATTAGAAAAGTTATTTTGAAAATTAGCACTAAAATATTATTTTAAAAAAGAGCACTTGAAAATATTTTATTCCAAATAATACTACGAAGGGATAGTTCTCGATTTCTACATATGAACTCTATGTTTGAGTATTGCTGACTATATGATGATGTTGTATCACTCTATTTAACTTATGATAATTCTAGTCATAACTTACACTACGGCATTTATAATTTTGGAGCATCTATATTATTGATTACTAATTTCAACGTCAGCTTCTACAACAATCTTCATATAAAATTATGTTTACTACTAGTAACTTTTTTTGTTTTCTTTTTTTTTTTGAAAGAAATTTTTTTGTTTCCTTGGTACTTACATCATCATAAGAGTCACCAATATAATTATCTTATTTCTATTTGACGTATGACTGTGGCAGTACGTAGTTGGAGTAGTTGAAACTTGAAAGGCTAGTTCCAACTTTTTTTCTTTTTTTTTTTTTTAAAATAGATAATAAAAAAAAAAAGAAACACGTTTTCGGATCGTAGACTTTTTCTTAAAAAAGAAATTTTCTAATCTTAGACTTACAAAGCAAATATTAGCATATCTAAATATACTAATCATTGTTATTCGTTTCAAAAAAAAATTATTCAATATATATATATATATATATATATATATATATATATAAACACACTAATACGTACTAATCCACAGAGTAGACGTCAAAAAATTGACTTCAATTTCTTTTTGAATCACAAAAATAGTTTTTAGATAATTAATAAATATTTTCTTTATGTAGATATTTTTTTAGCTATTCCAATACTATAGTGAGATATATAAAAAAATATGTATTATTAATATTATTTTTCTTTTATTTTTTATTATAAAAATATGTGCATGATAAATTTTCATAGATCAAAATGATAGATAAAAAAAAAATACTTAGCAAATTAATAGTTAAAAATTAAAAAAATATTATTTACTTATTCAGAGAACTAGAGATTAAATTTTTTTAAAAAAAAAAGAAAGAAAAGAATTCTATTTACATAAAAAAAAAATAAGAAAAGAATTCTATTTACATATAGACTTTATTTTTATTTAAAGAAGAGATTTGTTAACCTAAAGGAAGCAAACTACAAAAATTATATAAACATCATAAATGCACCACGTTACAAAAGCAAAGTATTGCAATTATATAAACATCATAAATGCACCACGCTACAAACTCAAAGTATTTTATTTTCTTATAGTGCTTTCAATGAGAAATTAGTAACTATTATTTAATAAAAAAAATATAGATTCTTATCAAGATATGTATAAGATGTTGATTTTATTTTTCGTCCCACGATTAATTTATTTCCTTTTTTTTTTCTTAAATCTCTTTAATTCTCTATACATATTTATATCTAGATTCTTATCAAACTTAATAAGAAGATTATTATATTTATTTTNAGGGCAACAAAACATCTTCACCGTATGTGTTTGTCTTAGTATTTTATTGTTAAGTATAGTTATAATTTTTTCAACCTATTTATCTATTCAACAAATAAATAATCTTTCTATTTATCTCTCTGTATGGTTTTGGACTATAATAATAACTTTTCGTTAAAAGTTGGACGTTTGGTTGACATAACTTTTCGTTAAAATTTGGATGTTTGGTTGACCCACTTACTTTTATTATGTTAATATTAATTATTATTGTTGGATCTTATTAATATTAAGCCTTCTATTTACGTTGTGTTTCTTTTTTTTTTTTTCTTTGATATCTCTTTAATTATTTATATACACAGATTATATATACATATATTATGTTTTGGATCTTTCTATATAAAATTTTGTTCTAGATCATCTCCTTGTTCATCTTGCTTACTTTTTTTTTCTTTTTTTTGGGTAATTTTGAAGATTGAAAAGGTAACTTCCTTCCAGTAAAGTAATTTCATGGTTTTTTTTTTTTTTTTTTTTTTTTTTTTTTGCCGTTGCTTGAAAGGAAAACTTCTAAATCTACCATTTGGAATATATATATACATTGAAAAGCATAATAAGTATATTTAACTACTAATTTGTCCTTTTAAGTAGTTATAATTATGGGTAAATTTGTATATAAGTGCATTCAACTACTAACTTGTCCTTTAAAGTAGAGTGACTCTATTGCACCCTCCTTCTAGTCTCTCTGCACTCATTTTAAAATTATTATTTTAGTTAAATTTACAATATAATTTCTACTGTTATTGGTTTAATTATTCCTAAACTAACCCTATATGTGCTAGAAATTCATTTATTAATGAATCCATATATCACTGTTTTGTGGGATTCTATTAACAAGTATGTTTATGATTTACTCATATGGATGCAATTCATTCTTATATACCTATATTTCTTGATTGTAAAGGAGAAGATAAACTCATGAGTTTCTCGGTTGCAGAGAAAAAATAGGAAACGATATTATAGGAGCGAAAAAAGCGAAGAGAACTACCTGGATTTTTGGGCTGAAGAGAGGGGGGGAAAAAAAGATAAGAGGAGAGATGATAAGGGTGGATAGAAAGATAATAAGGTTATTTTAAGAATAACAAGGCAATCAAGTTCTAACCAAATATTAATAATTATGATCAAAATAATATCTTTTTTTAAAGTGGTGTGGGAAGAGCAAATATAGGCCACCTTTGAATTATGAATATAGTGATGGTTTAAGGCACTTTCAAAAACAAAAAATCTTAGTTTTAGTTCCTAACATAGTTTTAGATCCTACATACTGCTTGTTTTTTTCCCCCTTACAAATGCAACCTTGTTGCACTCATATGCGATACATGCATAATGAGTACACAATCAGCCCCTCTAGTTAAAAAAAATAAAATCAAGATATTAGTGGGCGTAGAACTGTGTAGATTGCAAGAACATACAAAAATTCTTATAAATAATCTTTACATACGTTATTTCGGTTCCTCAAAAGCAAAAAAGATACGGACATTTATAAGTAAAATTTATGTGTTCATACTACATGAACTTCGTAATTGATACTAATTCGGTATCATACTTATGGTCCTATTTTTCCATCACATGAAGTAATGACGGAAATATGAGAAGGTTTTGATAATTTTGTAGAAAATGTCCACAAGTATTCCATTTTTCTTCCATTTCTGCCCCTCCCTGTTTGTTAAATAAACTTCATTTTCAGGACTTGTTAACAGCTGGTACTGATACAACATCCACTGCAATCGAGTGGACGCTGGCGGAGCTCATCAACCATCCAAAAGTGCTCGAGACAGCACGGGAGGAGATCGACCGAGTCGTTGGAAACACACGACTAGTCAGAGAATCGGACGGTCCAGATCTCCCATACATCCAAGCTATCATAAAAGAATCACTTCGGCTACACCCGCCTACACCTTTGGTCTCAAGGAAATGCGTAAAGGACTGTGAAATAGGAAACTACATCATTCCAGCAAATGCTACAGTATTTATAAATACTTGGGCCATGGGAAGGGATCCGAACAATTGGGAGAGCCCATTGGACTTTTGGCCCGAGCGATTCTTACAAGCCCATGAAGGAGGAAAGAACGATCTACAGAGAGATGTTAGAGGAGGACACTTTGAACTATTGCCATTTGGGTTCGGAAGGAGGATGTGCCCTGGCATGAACTTAGCCATACAAATTTTACCAACATTAGTAGCTGCCATAATCCAGTGCTTTGATTTGAAGGTGAAGGGTTCATCCAGCGACCGGAGTGATGGAGATGACGCTGTTCTTAACATGGAAGAACGGCCAGGAATATCAGCCCCAAGGCTTCATAATCTTGTTTGTTTTCCGGTTGCCCGCTTTAGCCCACTTAACATTATGGACCTGTAAGTAGGCAAATAAGGAAAAAAAAAAAAACAAAAAACATGTAACACCGTATCGAAACTGCTAAATAGCACATTAAATAATGTTGTATGGGTGCACAACTAAATTGAAATCAAAATGTGATTGAATTTGATTACCAAAATTTTCTTATACATGTTTCTGTATTGGCCTTAGGGTATTATGAAAATAACGAACAATTCATCCAAGTATACCATAGATGGCTACATGGGATTCCAATTTCCACTTTTTGAAAATCTGATCCTTCGTAAAGAAATAAAATTCTTATACGAAAAAGGTTCTTAATAGCTTATGTACCCTCAAGGTAATGGTCAAAAATCCTTTGATCCTTTTTTTTTTTTTTTTTAACTCCCTTGCAGGCGGTTCATTTCTCTGGTGTATCAGAAGAATTGATGAGTTCTCCATTATAGGCATGTACAGGAAAAGCAATTAAAAATAAATGAAATTAGCAGAGTAGCCATATGGCCTAAATAGTGGAACATAGACGATTGTTTTTAGTTATGCGAGGTTCCTTCTAAGCAAATGATTTAGATGTACCTACATGCTCTGTATAATATTCAGATTCAATTCATTGCAGCCAGGTTATCAGCCACAAATTACAAAACTTGCGGCCTTTCCAGAAGCCTGAAAAAGGGGATGGAAAAAATTATTAGAGATAGAAGAAAATCCAAGAAGATTTGAAGCTGTATTATTGTAAGTCAGTGGAGCCCGAGGCATCCTATTGTAACACCCCTTGTAATAGATAGTGTAGACTGCAGAGAAGTAATTTATCTCTGTGTTCAGCAAGCAAGAAAAATAGGTGGACAAACGGAGACATACCAGGGATGAATGCTTCATTATGGAAACACTACAGGTATTGTTTCCACGATCACGGGACAGAAGAAGCCTCACATGTGGGATACTCTTCCAAGTCTCCCCAAGAGCTGGTTTAGGAATGCCACCCTCCCCACCCACTGTGTGATTGGTCACCTTCATCATTTGTTCCATTCACATCGTTATTCCAAAGACAATAAAATCACTAGTGATTAAAAAAACTCATAAAATCAAACTAACCTTCTTGTTTCATTAACATCAACATGAGCTCACAAAAATTACTAAGGCATCCAACTAATTGTGTGATAACAGGAATTTGAAACAAAAGGCTGAAGGGATGTAAATATGTTGGGAAATGGACATGACTAGTAATGTTTTGCCACCAAAAGATTATTCTGCTTTTTTCAAAATAACGTTTCCAGGAGTGTCATAGCATTCTGTGAGAGGTGTAACTTTCTATGACCGTGAAATTATGACTTTTTTAGGACAAATTCATAGTTGCAAATAGTGTGAACCCATCACAAAATACTGGGACACTCCTAAAAAAGTCAATTTAATCCAAATTACTATTATTCAAGTCAATTCCCATATATGCTTGGAGTAAATGCGGCTGTGTACCAATCTGTGTCTTTTATTTGATTGAAATACGATCCTAGACAAGTGAAATTTGAGACAGATCATAGCATGCGATACCATGTAGTTTATAATGGTGCCGTACGTAAAATACATAAGCTGACAATTTTAAAGAACTGCTTCAGATTTCTATTTAAGGAAAATACTTACCAATATCGCAAGATTGTGCTCATCTGCCAACTTTTTTAGCAGAAATCCAGCAGATGTCATCAAAGCATGTCCTGTAGTTACTCCAGACACGAGAAATGATTAGCTTTTCATCTTAATAATAGTTGTATACATCATTTCAAAATGTATGAATCAACTAATTGAAAACCAGAAACACGAAATACAAGTTCCTAGATAAATCTTCTTGTAAGGGATAACAATTTTTTAAGAAAACTAGAAGAGAATACCCTGTGAACCACTTCCTCCAAGAATTGGGGTAATTAATGAAGAGATTGAATCAACAATAAGCAAATGCACCTTTTGAGCTCCTCTCTGCAGCGAGCAATTCTTACTTTAATAAGGGAAATGAGAAAATAAAATATATCATGAAAAAAAAATGAGCAGCACTACTTCATGTCAACGTGAACCTGAGATCTCAATTTGAGTTCAAGCTGATGTAAAATATCAAACATTGTGAAGATGTCAAACACTGAGTGGCACAAGATGTTGTTCATAACAGTCTGAAGTAAATGGTCTCTGGCCTACAATAACAAATTTGGAGGAGACCAAGTGAAATTTTGAACAAAACTATACCGTCCTATGAAGAGGAAAAAAGTGCCATAATCTGATCAAAGGAAATGTATGGTACCAAATCAAGAAAGCGGGCAATACGTTGAGGTGAGAAAGAGTTGCATGTATCTAGGTATATAACACTTCCCATCTGCTCTTTTGCCACACTTGAGGCAGCTTGTAGACAAACCTGAACATCATTAAGCATTTGGGCACAAATTCAAATTCTATAAAACTACACTCGTTGTGTTCATAGTTCAAAAGAAAAAAAGTTATCCTTACTTGAGTTTTGCCAGAAGATGAAGGGCCAACAAGTTCAGTTAACTGTCCCACACTTAATCCACCTTCAAGCAACAAGTCAATCCTAACCAAAAACAAAACCAAAAAAAAAAAAAAAAAACCCAACAAGCATTGAATCAAAAATTTCAGTGAGAGCAAAAGAAAGAAGAATAAACGGAACGATTGGGCAAGAAATTAAATACCCATTACACCCAGTTGCTAAAACTCGTTTATTACGTAGAGCGTCTTCTAAAAGCTCCATACCATTCAACAATGGCTGATGTTGACTATCAATAATAGAAAGAAGCTCCGTGATGCCCTTCATTTCATGCCCATAATATTTTTTAAAAAAATGGTTCATAAATCAGTAAATGTTGTAGCAGAGTGGTAAACTTGGCTTGAAGCCATTGATGGAGAAAGAAAACCTGCTTTAGTCTCTCGGGATTGGGTTCTTGTTCTGCAAGTGCAGCTAATACATAGTCGTCGTTGAGGAGGAAATCTTCTACTGCACCAGCAAACATAAATTCCAAAAACAAAAAAGAAAAAAAAAAAAAAAAAAAAAAGAATTATGGGCCTTCAGATTTTCTCATCTGGGAATCAAAAAACCGAAAATAAATATGAAATAAAATTAAGAAAAATAGAACAAAATTAATCAATTGGGATTGAGGCAAAGAAGGGTACCTGAGAAAATACCGTGAGAAGCACAAAATGATTGGAAATGGGAATCGATATCTGGGTGGTTTTGCTCTAAAGACTTCAATGGCGCCATTTTCCCAGTTTCTTCTCCCCTGCATTAGCCCATGCCTATGTATAAAGGAAATTCCAAAAGAAACTCTCTTAAATATGACCTCAAATTTGAGGATATATGCTTTTTTTTTTTTTTAATACTCAGTAATTTATGCTTTTGGTATCTACAAAAACTAAAATGCCCTTAATAATTTTGATGGTTTTGTAATTTTGTGAGGCTTTTAGACTCATGAGACTCACTAACGCTCTCATACTGAAAATATAGACTCATCCCGTCCATAAATATTATTTGATGATTTTGGAATTACACGGGGTTTTTTAAGACTCATGAGGTCTGCTAATGCTCTGAAAATGATAGTACTGACTCCATAAATATTGTGAAAACTAATATTATTATTATAATACCACACATTTAAAATTATTTAAATACTCGTTGTTTAATAAACCTTAAAATATCTTATTCTTAGCAAACCCAAAATTGTTTCTACTGCCACGGCGATCTCTATTTGCAACACCGCACCAGCATTACTGATTTCGAGCGCGTCTTTTTTTTATTTTTTTATTGAGGTGAAAATGTTTCAATTGTTGATCCCAATCATTTTGATCAATAATTTTGGACTACGGTCGAAATTTTTCAACGCACGTCCTTCGCTCGTCTATTTCATTATAGGCACAAATTTTCAACTAGAATTGATAATTAAAGGGAAATTTTGAAATTTTAAATCTTTTATTAAATGAAAGTCTAGTCTTATAAATGATACACGTGGGGTCTGTTCTTAGATCACGTACCACGTGGACGATTACATGGCAGAACAGATCATGAGAAGTGCACGTTATTCATCACGTGTCCAGAGTGACCATTTAAAAGCCACGCGAATTGCACGTGATACCGTATGGGCTTGTGGGCTGTCAGGGGCCAGGGCCAAATCCATTCCAGAACCTGGACCGGTTCAGCCCAGCTCATTTCCTACATTGACGGCTGGAGGTCAGAAGACTCAAGGGTCTTCTGCCAGAAGACTCCTGAACGGTAGCGCGCTATTCAAGACCCAGACAGGACATTTAATGCGATTCTGAGTAGGTGCGTGCATTGGGCAAACCGTCCTGACAGAACAGCAGTTTGTCAAAGTCTCGAGCCATAGGGGACAGCGGAAACTAGGCCACGACGATGTAAAAAGAATCACGGTAATCACAGCTCGTTATCTCTGGAGTAAGTCCTGATGAGAAAAGATACTCGGTCCTGAAATTGAGAACTATGAGGTTCACAGTTCCAGGACTATATATATGAACCATGTGTCCCCGAAAAAGAGAGAAGCATGTACGCATACAAAAAGAAATATTTAAAAGTTTATAAGCAAGAAACAAAGATATACTCATACAGAGAAAAATTAAATCTTTGCTACCCGGAATTAAAGATAAATAACTGCCTTAAGCATTGGAGAGTCTTTGCAGGTGGCCTCTCCCGCCTCTCCAACCCTGCCTGAAGTCAAAAGCACTTTCGGAGAGCAAGGATACGTAGACAGTTGGAAGATACAACATCAGCAGTTCAGAGACACAGACAGTGGGTGAAAATCGCTCCAACAGTTTGGCGCCGTCTGTAGGAGAGACTTTGAGTGCGAGAGAAAGAGTAGGAGTCTCACGATCGCGCTTTCCCCGAACAAAAAGTCCATACAACATCGAAAGATGGCACCATCAAGAGTGACAACCAGGAGCACACGTCCCGACGCCGAAGGAAGCTCCCGGGAAGCACAACCAGGTCTGGAGCAAAAGCTGGACCAGATGCTCGCTGCCCTGGCAGAAGCAAACCGGAAGGCAGAGATTGCCCACGAGGCCGTCTTGGGTTTAAAAGATGAAGTCGCAGAAGTACGCAGAGATAACGCCCACCTCGAAGGGCTGCTGGTAAGCGAAGGTAGGAGCGAGCAAAGGGAAGACTTTAACAAAGAGGTCCAATAAGAGTCTGGGGGCCAACCGCCGAGGGAAGTTCCTGCCCCATCTAGATCGCAGATGCAGGGAGAGCAACAAAGTCAGACGAGGCCTTTCTAAGCCAAAGCGGCAATGGACAGAAGACATCAAGAAAGCCCGGAAGGTGTGCTTCCCAACTGGAAGCAAGAAATGATGGCAGAGCTGAGTAAGAGGCTCCGGGCCCATCACAGCTAGACCCCCGATGATCTGACAAAGCAAACTGTTCAAGGGATCAACCGGACGGCCTTCGCCGACTGGATCCAGTTGGAGCCTAAGCCGAGAGAATTCACGACCCTGACTTTCAGGCCGTTCGATGGGAAAACTGACCCCCTCGATCAAATATACCACTTTCAGCAGAAGATAACCTTGGAAACCAGGGACGAGGCTGTGACCTGCAAAGTCTTCTCTACAACCCTGGCAGGACCAGCCTTATTATGGTTCAGACAACTCCTAGAGAAATCCATAAACAGGTTCGAAGATTTCTGCAAACTTTTCTTAAAGCAGTACATAGGTACCCAGAGGTAGTAGAAAACTTTGCGAGACCTTGACCGGTCGGAATAAACTGCGAATGAGTCTCCGAGAGAATACCTGTCACGTTTCCTAGAGGTGATGTCCCTAGTGCACAACGCCGACTCAGTCCAAGCCGCAGGCTCGTTCGTCAGGGGCCAGCAGCCAGGATCGATACTATCGGACCAACTGCTTTTGAACCTTCCGTACGATATGACGGACGTCCAGGCAAAGTCGGAAAGAGTATTCAAGGTGCTGGAAAGCCGCTAGAAAGTACCAAAAGGCCTCCACCGTGATAACAACGGTGCCAGCGTAAACCCTGGTCCCACAAGGGGTAAAAAGGCCTATGCCGGACCAAGGGCCGACTCTGAAACAGGAAGCTCCCACCCAAGGCGGTTAAGAAGGCGGCAAGAGGAGGAAGGTGTCTCGTGACCCACTATTGAAATACGAGCTCAACACGCCGATCGATGTGATCTACCTCCAAAACAGGGACAGAGGCATTTTTAAAGACCCGCCCAAGTCCGGCGTTCCTGAGCACATGAAAAACAGGAACAGGTACTACCAATTTCATAAGGATCACGGGCGTGACACCATCAACTGCCGCAACCTTTACGCGCAGGTTATGATGGCGATCCATGCCAGCAAGTTGAAGCTGTACATGAAGACCGGCAGAATCCAGCCACAGGAAGACGCCACCAGGCCCAAAAAAGGCAAGCAGACCCAGGCCTTCGGATCAAGAGAGCAAGCCCTGAGGATAGTCCCGACCATCGTGGGCAGACCAGAGCCGACCCAGGGTCGGGAGGAGAAGGAAAAATGTCTCAAAATGATCGAAGAAAGGGTGAAGTGCCTGAGGAAGATGGGCTATTTTGTCAACCATTTGATGATGGGAGAAAGCTGCGCCTCTTCCGCCCTTATCGCCTTCACCCAGCAAGATTTGACCACGGTGCACATGCCTCACGATGACCCCTTGGTGATTAAGTTGCAGATCATCTCCGCGTTGGTCAGAAAGATCCTGATCGACAGTGGGAGCAGCATCAATAGCCTATTCCTCAGCATGTTCGAGAGTATGGGCCTGAATTGAAATGCACTCAGGCCGACCTGTCAGCCGCTGTTCGCTTTTGTCAGTATTAAGGTTAGCCCCTTGGGCGTCGTGACCCTGAAGGTCTGCGTTGCGGAGAGATGCTTAGACGTGGACTTCGTCGTCATCGACTGCTAATCTTCCTTCAACATCATCATGGGGAGAGGATAGATCCACGACATGCATGGGGTCGCCTCTACCAGGTCTTAAGATGTCTATCAAAGGATGGTACCTATATGATAGACATCAAGGGAAACCAAGTCTCCACGAGGAAATGTTTTTCAACTGCCTTGAGGGGAGCTGATGCGAGCGTGAGTGCCTCGATGGTGGACAGGTAGCAGTCAAAGGACTGCCTACCAGCATACATGAAGCAGATCGAAGAGGAGTCTGACGGGCCAGAATCTACGATCGAGGAGCTGGTAGTAGTCCCTTTGAAAGAGGTAGAACCGGTGAAGGTAGTCTTAATCGGAGCCCTGTTGCCCGAGGAGGAAAAGAACGAGATGTTAGGGTTCCTGAGGCAGAACGAAGACGTCTTCGTGTGGTCCCACGACGACATGCCCGAGATAGACCCCACGCATGCCTACCACTGGCTGAACATAGACCCCAATTTCCCTTCGGTCAGGCAGAGACCCCGAAGGTTCGCGCTAGAGAAAAACAAGGCGATCAACAAGGAGGTAGAGAAGCTACTAGAGAACGGACTGATCATGGAATATGTATACCCGTGCTGGGTCTCCAACCCAGTAGTGGTGAAGAAGAAAAATGGCGACGACTCTACTTGCATAAACTTCACCAATCTGAATAAGGTCTGCCCGAAGGATAGCTTCCCCCTGCCAAGGATCGACCAAATGATAGATGCAACGGTGGGATTCGACAGGATGAGCTTCCTGGATGCCTACTCTGGGTACAACTAGATCCCCATGTACGAGGAAGACCAGATCCACACGGCATTTATTAAGGAGTGAGATTTGTACTGTTATAGACTCATGCCATTTGGCTTGAAGAACGCGGGGCAACCTACCAGAGGCTCATGAACAAAATATTCGCCGGGCTGCTAGGGAAGACTATGGAAGTCTACATCGAAGACATGGTCGTAAAGAGCAAAGAAGCTTCGGACCATCTTGGACATCTAGACAAATGTTTCCATATTCTGAGGCAATATCAGATGCGTCTGAACCCCAAGAAATACACGTTCGGGGTGTTCTCCGGTCAGTTCCTAGGGCACATCGTGAGCAGAAGGAGTGTTGAGGCCAACCCAACCTAGTTGTCCTCAATCGTAGATGTGCAGAGACCCTCGACTATTCGGAAGGTCCAGCACCTAGCTGGGAAGCTAGCCGGTTCATCTCCAAGATGTCTGACCGATACAAGCCTTTCTTCCAGTGCCTAAAGAGAAGCTCCACTGTCGCCTGGAGGGAGGAGCAGGACAAGGCACTGACAGATCTCAAGCTGTACTTAAGTTATCCGCCTATCCTGGCTTTCCCAGCAGAGAGAGAGCACCTATACGCTTATTTAGCAGTGTCCAAAGTAGCGATCAGCGCCGTACTATTCGTCGAGGAAGACAGCAAGCAGAAGCCAGTATTTTATATAAGCCGCATGCTCCTGGATGCCGAGACGAGATATAGTATGGTAGAGAAACTGGTCCTTGCTTTAGTCAACGCTAAGAAGAGACTCAGGCAATACTTTGAGGCATACTCGGTCACCGTGTATACAAATTTCCCCATCCGGGAAATCTTGGCCAAACTGGACCTATCAGGACGACTAACCAAGTGGGCCATCAAACTGAGGATATACAATATCGAGTATCGGCCTCGAGTAGCGAAGAAAGGGCAAGTCATGGCGGATTTCCTGGTGGAAATCAAATCCTTCGACGAGTTGCATGACCCGCTTCAGATGTCTCAGCTTCACCTCCCTTCAGCCTGGACCCTCTATACCGACGGATCCACGAATGCCTCAGGGTCAGGTATCGAGATAGTCCTACAGACCCCAATAGGACTCAAAGTAGAGAAAGCTTTGAGGCTCAGTTTCCAAGCAACGAATAATGAGGCAGAGTACGAGGCACTGTTACAAAGCCTTAAACTAGCTCTGCACTTCAGAGTGGAGAGCATCACAATAAAAACCGACTCGCAGTTGATCATGGGTCAGGTCAGGGGAGACTTCGAAGTAAAAGAGCCGAGATTACACAGGTACTTCTCCAAGGTAATGGGGGCGAAAGCTCGCTTTAGCAGTTTCAATATCGAACAGATTCCCATAGAGATGAACCAGAAGGTCGACGACCGGACACGCAGAGATTCTCCTAGAGGGCGAGAATATGAAGGACCATTCGGAGACCCTCGCATGCTATGTATTTGCAACTGGCTCCACAGACGAGGGGTAGATAAAACCCACCACCCAGTATTTGGCATTGGGAAACCTGCCCGCGGACCCCCAAGAAGCAATGTCGATCAAACTGAAGGCTGCCAGATACTCAATAGTGGGGGAGTGACTGTATAGGAGATTGACAATGGGATCAATACTGCGGTGTGTAGGTCCTGTCGAAGTGCAGAAACTGATGGTGGAAATCCACGATGGAGTATACAGCAACCACTCTGGCAGACGTAGCCTCGCCCACAAGACTCTGACTGCTGGATACTTCTAGCCATACATGATGACCGAGGCGGCTCGATTTGTCAAGAAATGTGATAAGTGCCAGAGGTTCGCCCCCATGAAATGCCAACTCACGGAGGAACTCCATTCGAACATAAATCCTTGGCCATTTACCAAATGGGGCCTGGACATCGTCGAAGAGCTCCCCAGAAGTCCAAGGGGAAGAAGGTATGTCTTACTGGCCACAGATTATTTCACCAAATGGGTAGAGGCTGAAGCCTACGCGACCGTTAGTAAGGCAGACACAATTAACTTTATTTGGAAAAACATAATCTGTCGATACAGGATTCCGAAAGAGATACACGCTGATCATGACACACAGTTCTAGAGTGCTAAGCTTAAGGAACTGTGTGAGCTATATGATATAAGGCTCAGCTTCTCATCTGTGAACTACTCTCAGGGAAACGGCCAAGCAGAGGCAACGAACAAAGCCATATTTAGCAATATCAAAAAGAACTTGCAGGAGGCTAAAGGCAGGTGGTTAGAAGAGTTACCGGCCGTTGTGTGGGCCTATCGAACCACGGAGCGGAGGTCGACAGGAAGAATGCCATTCGCCATGGTCTACGGGTCAGAGGCTATGATCCCTTGAGATTGGCCTCCCGACCCTTCGCTCCGAAGTGATAAGAGATGCCCCACTGAACGAGTAGCAGCTAAGCCACAACACAGACTTCCTAGAAGAAACGAGAAACATGGCCTTGGTCCACCTGGCCTCATACCACCAGCAGGCTAGGTCCTACTATGCAAAGAAGGTTAGCGCTCGTCGATTTAACACCAGGGATTGGGTCTTGAAGGTCAGAACAGGGAATTTCTCGAAGCTAGACTCTAATTGGGTTGGACCATATGAGGTGATCAAAGCACTTGACAATAGTGCGTATATCCTGAAAGAACTCAAGACCAGGAAGAGCCTACCGAACACGTGGAACACTCAGCACTTGAAAAAGTATCACGTCTAAGATACATGTAAATGTTGTAAGACCCATGTAAATGCTTATATTATTAAAAAGCTTAATTCCAAAACAAGTCAAGTTTTCTGCCACACGGATTTATCCTTTGGATTGCTATAGAAAAGGGTCTGCCCACAGTGGCAGACCCCACGCACTATTCGCGCAATCAAAAATCGTACTATGGGATCATGTCGTACAATAAAATGCTAGCCGATGGCCCGAGAAAACGTACGAAGAGGAAAGAGTTGCGCAACCAAAAACTTGCCAGCAAACCTAAAAAACGATCGTACTATGGGAATCATATCATGCAATAAAAGGCTTGCCGATGGCCCGAGAAAACGTACGAATAAGAAAGAGCAGCGCAACCAAAAACTTGCTAGTAGACTTCGAAAACGATCGTACTATGGAAATCACATCATGCAATAAAATGTTTGCCGATGGCCCGAGAAAACGTATGAAGAGGAAAGAGCTACACAACCAAAAACTTGCCAGCAGACCTCGAAAATGATCATACTATGGGAATCACATCGTGCAATAAAAGGCTTGCCGATGGCCCGAGAAAATGTACGAAGAGGAAAGAGCCGCGCAACCAAAAAACTTGTCAGCTGGCCCCATCAAGAATCGTACTACAGGGATCACGTCACTTGCCCACGACCCGTGAGGACGTGCGAAAGGTGATAGACCGCGCGGCGAAAACTTGCAGCCTGCCCTCAAAGGAAAGCAGGGACAGGGTCTACCCATTGGAAGTAGACCCTCCCTAAGGAGCGCCTTAGCCATACAAAAAGCTAAATGAAAGCAGGGACAGGGGCTACCCATTGGAAGTAGACCCTCCCTAAGGAGCATCTTAGCTATACGAAAAGCTAAAAGAAAGTAGGGTCAGGGTCCACCCGTTGGAAGTAGACCCTCCCCAGAGAGCAGCTTTGCCATGCACGAGACAAAGGCGAGCAGAGTCTGGGTCTACCCGTTGGAAGCAGACCTTCCCCAGAGAGTGTTTTAGCCCCGTGCGAGACAAAGGTAAGAGGGGTCAGGGTCTACCTATTGGAAGCAGACCCTCCCCAGATAGTGGTTTAATTACACATGGACTGGGAATGAACAGAGTTAGAGCCTACCCATTGGAAGTAGTCCAGTACAAGACCAGGCACGAAGACAGAAGTTAAAATGAAACTCTTTTTATTATTTCCTAAAATAAAAAATGCATGGTCGACAGGGACGCACACCCGGAAGCTCTACTTGTAAGAAGCAGGTTTTGGACAAACTCGCAAGGACACATCAGAGTGGTAACGCCCTGTTTGCTCCCGATGAGAGCCGAGCCCAGGCCTTTTCCTCTACAGTGATGGGTCCAAACAGTGATCAACCAACCCCTAGAGCTGGTTCCTAACGTATTCCCATCTGGGGTCAGAAAAGTCCAGCCACACGCATGGGTCGAATTCTGCCAAGACAAGTCATAACAGAGCTTATACATCCTCAACAGAGCTAATCTTGTCGATCATAGCACGAGAAGAATTCACTAAGAACTCGAAATCATATACGACCGAGTCAAACCCAAACATTGGCCGCGCTGCCGACAAAGGAATGGCGTCGTATGCGATATCTAACCCTAACCCTAAACGCAGTCAACAAAAAGAGTGAGAAGGGAATAAACTTAAGAAAACTGCACAGTTTCTATTATTTAAACAGATGGTTATAACAAGGGTCAATTTTACAAATGCACAGAGTAAGAGGCCCTAATTACCTCCAGCCAGGGGAGCGCAGCCAGTTTCGGTACTTAGACCAGCTCTGGCAGAGGGTGGCATACCAGGGTCGAAATCATCGCTAGACAAAACGACCGTGCCAGACCCATCACCAGTTAAGGCCCCAAGGTCAGGCTGACCGCCAGGAACCTCCGAGACTTGCTCTAGTAGACCAGAAGCGATGATAATCTCCTTAGCAACAAAGGCGGATATAGAGGGCCCGTCTTTTTTTTCGTCGAGCATCTTCAGCACATTAGCAGGGTACACGATGTTGATCTCATCCCCTAGCTGCTGCATATAGTGCTTGACGGAATAATGGTCCCTCTCGACGTCTTTCTACTCATCAAACTAGTTTGGCGTTACCACCTCCGCGTAGCCTTCGAATTCCCTGTTCTCCCAGCCAGACCTGTAGCTCTCCACAGAAAGGACATCCACATGCCTCTGTTACCTCGTCTTCAGTTTTTCTGCATCCACCAGTCTATCCCTCAGCACCGCCAGCCTCAGCTCCGCTTGCTGCTGCGACAAGTCGACCAAAAGAGTATTAATTTCGGCGAGGTCTTCGTCGTGCTTATGAGACAACTATGCATGAGCCCCCCGTCAATTTTTTTGTGATCCAAGTAAAGATGTCGGTTTACCTCATTGGACCGATTGAGTCTACACTGTAGGGAAAGGGCCTCTAATTTGGCTTTCGCCTCAGCTTTCCTCGCCTCTTTAGCATCATCGACGGCCCTATCGCGAGCGATGAAAGCCAGCCCCATCTCTGCCCCTGCGTTCTGTAGCTCTTGCTTCTTGACCCTGAGCTCGTTTTGGGCCAGCCTGGTGGCCTCGGATTGAGTGAGCCTGTCGGCCTCTGCCTCGGCCAAGTTTGCAACCAGCTCCTCAAGCCTGATCCTCTCGACACTTAGAGCATGAGCCACCGTGCTACTGATCCTAGTCTCATCCAGGCTTCGATACAAGTCGAAGTCAGCCCTCAACTTGGCAAGGGCGGCCTCGCTCTGCTTGACCAGTGCAGAACGGGAGTTCAACTCCCCAGTCAGCTCCCTGACGTGAGAAGAATAGAAGGACTGGATAGCGACTAGCTGCAAGATACAAGAAAGGGAGGTCAGTGTTCAACAAGGATGCCGAAAAACATGGAAGTGACAGCCATACGAGCCAAACCTGCGCAATATTATAGCCAGCGACGAGCTTAACGTTCTCCAAGGAGAGTGCCTCCAGCTCAGGCTCTATAGCTGGACCCTCTCCTTGGGCATTGTCTATGTCTGAGGAATGCGACTCCACCCCACCAACCGCGAGGACACCCTCTCCCCGCACCGGACACGCTTCAGTAGCTCTTTTCGACACTCTCGAAGCAGCGGTGGCAGGGATGGTAGAATATTGGGCATCGCCGAGCATGCCTTCAGCGGCAGCTGGGGGCAGTGCATCCTCAGCAGAAAATGCCACGGCGACTGCTGCTGCATCGGCAGTTTCGATTGCCACCCCCTTGGAGCCCCGTCTAAATGTGATTTTTTGGCCTTGTCTTGACCAATCTCTCTAACGGGCCGCCGTGCGTAGACCTTCTCCTCCTCATGAGGGTTAGCATGGCCCCGTCGTCATCGCTGTCAGAAGAGGGGGCAACCCTGCCCCTCTTCCCTGCTGGGCCTTCCTTCTCTTTGGATGAGTCGGCCTCGTGATGCCACTTTATTGGGACCAGGGGAGGGGAAGATAACCGAGATTTCAACCTCGAAGCCCCCCTGCGGAGCTCAGCAATCTCCCTATAGGGGTAAGTAGCATCGGACCCCGCGCTCGTCTTCGAACCGGAGTTGCAGGTGGAAGAGGTCGGAGCAGCAAATTCCCCGGGCAGGCTCGAAGGCTCCCCCTTGCCATATACGACTTTTATGGCCGTCGTCTCCCGAGTCGGAGGTCTGCTTGCACCGAAAGAGGGGACTGCAGGTGCTTCGTCCTCTGAGGATACCACAAGACGCCGACCAGTGGATACCTTGGAGCGAGCCTTGTGTACAGCGGCACTCCTCTTGACTGGGGAAGGGTCTGCCGAAGGGCCTGCATCAGAACCTATAAAGAGCAAGCAACATAGTTAGAGCGCAGACATAACTCGATCGACGGAGCTCCAGGATGTAAAAATGAACTCACCCTTAACTCTTTTCGGGTGGTGGCTTCCTCTCTACGGAACCTGACACACTCCTTGGCCACGAGCCTCACGGCCTCTTCATGCTCGTGGCTAGTCAGCGCCACCAGGTCGTAGGGACCCGCCAGCTGGCTCGAAGCCGTAACCTGACGACCTACCATGGCGATGCGACTCTGCTCATCCTAGCGAAACTAGTTCAGAGCCAGGGCGTCAAGCTGGCTCTGCAGGTGCTTTGTGATGACCCAGGTATCCAGTGGGAAGGGAAGGTATGAGACCATTCTAGGCATCATATTCATCACCAGGGGGTTCAGGATAGCCTGGATGTGTCGGCAATCCCTACGGGACCCAAAGATGACGATCCCTTCCAGTTCCTTGAGCCGGCCCACAGATAATTGCGGCTCAAACCTGCTTTCTTCTGCAGAGGCTGCACAAGGAAAAGTATCATAAGCGATAACAGACTTGATGAACACAGACCCAAAAATCACGACCTAGTACTTACCCTGCATAAACAACGAAAGAACTTGGAAGTGCTCCCTATTCACTCAAGGAGAGCACCATACCCCTCCGACGGTATACAGCCTAGAGTGGGAGTCCCATTGCTTGTCCGACCTTGGCAAGTCCCAGAAAATATGGCGTTCCGGGAGCGGTTGGAGATAGAAAGTGGGGTAGAAGCTCTTTTTAGGGATAAGGGTGAGCTTGTAGGCATAAAAGACCACCTCCAGGTCGATATGTATGTTATAGAGAACTGACAGGGCGAAGAGCCCCATCAAGATCATAAACCCGTTAGCATTCAGCTACATCGGGTGGATCCCCGTTAGAGCAAAGAACTGATGGATCAGGGGAGGAAGGGGAAACTGTAGCCATTCCAGATGCCTCCTCCCCAAAATGATAGAGCCTTCGGGGGCAGAGGGTCGAAGGTACCAATCCGCGGGACTCTCGACCCTTTGCAATGTAACTCCGCCAGGGAAGTAGAACTGCCTCCTCAGCGAATCCAACTCCGAATCCACGACAGGGCAGAGATCTGGATTTGGTTCGAGGCCATCGTTCTGGATACGATCAAAAGGAGCAAAAGTTTCTAGTAAGGAGAGAAGTCGGAAACCCTAAGATTTTAGAAAACTAGAATGATTGGAAATTTTGGTAAAGTAACAAACGAGCGTATGGAGCCGAAAAGTCCCCCCTTGAAGAGGAGCAGTGTGAGGAAGGCTGAAGCACAGGAATTTTAAAAATCTGAAAAGTCACAGCACGGGATAGCGTTCGTCAGCTTTGGTAACTGGGGAGTAATAATGGTAAGGGGCCAAGTGTATCCCTCAAATTGGAGGACTAGAGACACGATTTCCCCACTTGATGGATGCGAATCCATCAACTAGGGAAATGGGGGCAGTTGTTGGGCCCGTTCCTAGATCACGTACCACATAGACGATTATGTGGTAGAACAGGTCACAAGAGGTGCACGTCATCCGTCACGTGTCCAGAGTGACCATTTAAAAATCACGTGAGTTGCACGTGATACCGTATGGGTCCATGGGCTATCAGGGGGCCAGGGCCAAATCCATTCCAGACCCTGGACTAGTTCGGCCCAGCTCATTTCCTACCCCGACGACTAGGGGTCAGGAGGCTCAAGGGTTTTCCGCCAGAAGACCCCTGAATGGTAGTGCGCTATTCCAGACCCAGACATAACATTTAATGTGATCCTGAATATGTGCGCGTATTGGGCAAACCGTCCTGACAAAACGGCAGTTTGTCAAAGTCTCGCCCCTGACAGGCTCGAGCCATATAGGACGGCGAAAACTAGGCCACGACGATGCAGGGAGAATCACGGTAATCACGGCCCGTGATCTCTGGAGTAAGTCTTGATGAGAAAAGGTACTCGGTCCTAGGATTGAGAACCATGAAGTTCACAGTTCCAGGATTATATATATGAGTCATACGTCCCCAAAAAGGAGAGAGACATGTACGCATACAAAAAGAAATATTTAAAAGTTTATGAGCAAGAGACAAAGATATACTCATACAGAGAAAAACTAAATCTTTGCTACCGTGAATCAAAGATAAACAACTGACTTAAGCATCGGAAAGTCTTTGCAGGTGACCTCTCCCGCCTCTCCAACTCTACCTAAAGTCAAAAGTATTTTGGAATAGCAAGGATACGTGGATAGTTGGAAGATACAACATCAGCAGTTCAGAGACATGCGGACAGCTGGTGAACACCGCTCCAACAATATATATACTTTTTATATTTTTCATCTATTTTTTCATGACATCCTTTAAAAAAAGAATCAAAATTGATAAATCCCTAATCATTTTTATAAATCCCTTATTATTTTTACAATGTTAAGATTATTTTTGTCCAATAAGCATACTTTTAGATAAATAATATATTTTTAAAATTTGGGTTACTAAAAGGCAATATTTATGGAGTTTCTCAATCCAATTCCATTCTTTGTGGTATTCATATTGGTTTATTTTGAATAATTTCATAAAATTAGGATTAGGTCGTTAATTTTTTCAATTGCTCTAAGATTATTGTTAATTTTCTCAAGTGCTCTACGATTTTTGAGAGTGTGTGTGAGTTTATAGGGGATTTTTGAGAATGTGTGTGAGTTTATAGGAAGAAAAGGGTGAGTTTATAGGAAGAAAAGGGTTCGAATACTAGTTAAGCTAGTTTATATATAAATTTCATAATAAAATTTTTAAAAAGAAAATATTAAAATCTTGTGAATATGATAACTTATAATTTAAATTTGGAAAAAAAAAATTTAGTCAAAATTATACTAATATGCCCTAAGACAAATGCATAACACTCTTAAAACCTCGGGCAAACAAAAGTAAGTCAAAACAAAGAAATCGCTTTCACTAGTTAAATTTGACTTAACTTTTATTTTTTACCATTAAATATTTTACTCAAAAAATAATTAATTATTTGAATTAAACGAATATTGTAATTAGTATGTTCACAAAATATTTCTCTGTCTTTCCTAGACTTACAACATATTTCTTTGTCTTTCCTAGACCTATAACTATTTTATTAGACTGTACCAAGTGAGTTGGCTGATCCAATTGAAAAGGGATATTCATAGAGAAAACAATATCACATGTCTCTCTCTCCTAATGGGCTTCATATAACTCCTTAGGAATACTTATATTTGCAATCTTAATAAAATTATTATTAATAAACTTAAAGTCAAATTTTAATAAGTTTATTTTTGCAATACTTGAAACTATACATGTAATATGATTATAACATTAAATTTTATTATGTGAAAAAATCATAATTATTCCTTGTTTTTAAGTTAGAAATTTTAAGTTATTTTTCCTTAATAATAAATTAATTATACAAAAAAAATATTATGTACATTAATATGACTTAGGTCACCTAAATAAGAATATAACATATTTATGTCATATTATAAATTGTTACATCTTATAACCTAAAGTTATTGGTTGCACAAAAATAGTACCATGATACAATTTGAATAGCTAAGATTTAAGTATATAAAGAATTGAGTAGACAAATCAATTCAATGGTAGAAAAAGATAAAGACTAATAAGATTTTATTTTAGGGAGGTGATAACTTTAAATTAGTAGAATAGAAAAGGTAAAAAATAAAAAATAAAGTCCGTAGGTAATTTTTAAAAAGAAAAATATAGATAAAACTAATTGATAACTTTTGTCTCTAAAATAATTCAAAAATTAAGAAAAAGAAAATAATAATGATAATATTTTTTAGAAGTTAATGGCCATAATTCAAAGAGGAAAACATAGACAAAACTAATTGGTAGCTTTTGTCTCTAAAACAATTCAAAATATAAGAAAAGAAAAAATATAGTGGAGATTTTCTTTGGGAGTTGATGGTATTAAATTCCAAATAATTGAAATAAGAAGAAATATTAGAGATAAAGACAAAGGTAGTGGATGAGTGAATAATTAAAAGATGAGATAGTGGAAAATAAATAAATAAATAAAAGTAATACAATAGTAAGATGTCTTCCATCTTTGAACTATAAATAGACTATTCATTTGGCAATTGGAAATCTATATGTAATCTTTCAATTACTTAACCAAAACTATCTTTATCTTTCTTATCATCCTTTCTCTAAAAGAAAACTAAAATAAAAAATTTTTTTATCTTACTTTCTTCTAAAATCACAAGAGTTATAATATATTACTCATTATCCTGGCTTTTTCTTTAGAGACTCTAGAATTTAAGAATTATAATCAAGAGAAGAGAGTACCTAATTTTGTAATAGAGACGTAAAGAAGAAAAAAGAAAGATTTTTGGAATGTAGATTACACAAATACATTTAAGTTTACTAAAATTTTTAGCTCTAAAATTATGAGAAGTTTAATTTTAGTATTTTGACTTCTAGTAAAATATTGATACTTAGAAAAGTTCTCAAACACTCCAAGAAAGAAGATATTAGCTTGGAAAGTAAATATTCTCTCACATTACTTGTTATGTGTTTAAATAGATATACAAAAGATTAAATAGGTAATAATATATTTGATCCACTTTAAATATTATATAATTTATTTTTATGTCAAGACTTATTTTGTTGATGTCTTAAGCCTTTAAAGTTTAATATTTTATGAAAATAAAGGCTAAAATAATAATAATAATAATAACAACAACAACAACAACAACAATAATAATAATAATAATAATAATAATAGTAAAATAAAATCAAAATTACTAAACACAAAAGTTGAAGATTTTTAAGTGAAAGACCCTAAAATAAAATATGCATGAAAATGAACTAAACTTAATGATTTAAACTTAGATCCTTAAGAATAGATTTTTTTCCCATTAAAAATACTTTCCAAAAATTAAAAATGCTTGCTCAAAAGTTAAAGAGACTAAAATATCAAAATTTTGAGTATTTTGTGTCAAAAGCATAACTTTGACAAAATATAGGTCAAATTTGTAAGAAAGTTATTTTAGGTAGTTTTAAAACTATATTAAAGTGTAAGAATAAATAAAGGAATAATCTTGACAAAAAGATAAACTATAATGCAAGGTTTATCTTTAGGGAGCATAAATGTTAAAAATCTTAAGATTATGGGAAAAAAATATAAATTATGAAACTTAAAATTTTGGGTTGAGAATTTAGTATAAGAATAAATTTCAGATCTCTAATTGGGATAAGAAAAGATTTACTTAAGTTTAAGACATGAAATCAATAATAGGAAATAAAATATATATGCTCCTAATTGCATTTAACCTAAGTTTAGTTATGGGCCTAAGAATAGTGAAAAATACTTAATAATATGTCTAGCCCTAAGTATAATTTTAGATTTAAAATTTGTATAACTATTAGTGTGTTTTGCCAATTTATCATATTAAGACTTATGATTACCAATAAAGTAATTAATCAAGAATAATTCAAAGTAATTAATGAAGGGAAAAATAACTAAGGAAACTTAATCAATTTAGGATGATATTAATCAAATCTACAATCAAAGTTTTGATAAACTAAAATTTTGATAATTACTTAATAATATGTCTAGCCCTAAGTATAATTTTAGATTTAAAATTTGTATAACTATTAGTGTGTTTGGGCAATTTATCATATTAAGACTTATGATTACTAATAAAATAATTAATCAATAATAATTCAAAGTAATTAATGAAGGGTAAAATAACTAAGGAAACTTAACCTATTTAGGATGATATTAATCAAATCTACAATCAAAGTTTTGATAAACTAAAAATATCATCACGATAAAGGTTAAGGAAAATTAAATCTCATTCCATCTAAGTTGAAGGTATAAATAAATTATAGAATATAACACGATATTATTTTTCAAATGTGAAGTTTTTTGTTTGATCAAGACCGAGCTTTAATTGTCTTAAACCTACTAAATTATTGGAAAGTTTAGAAAAAAAAATATTTATATATATATAAATCCATTTTAAATTACTCTAACAATTAGAGTATGCATACATCAAGGTAAAACTTCAACCTAGACGTACATAATTAATGAGTGGAATTAGGACAATCACATTATGAGGTAAGTACAGTTTTACCTGCAGCATGGATGGTTCTGAAAATATTTCTTATTTGCATATGATATGTTTGAGATTATTTCATATAATAACTCAGCCTTATCTATATTATTTTGTGGCCTATGTATAATATAAAAAATACTTATAAAAATACTTTTCATATGCTATTAAAATGATGTATATTTACTTTATAATGTTATTAAATTAAGATACTCTAAACATACTTTGATAAAGGAAATACTATAATGGCAGAGTATAAAGTTTGAGATTACTCTTGAAGTGTACCCACTCATGTTAAGAGAAGACTAAATAAGATAAGAATTTAAAGGTATCGCACCAATCTCCATTAGGTGAGGATATTCAAGGGAAAATAAGATCGACTTCCTCTAGACAAGGATTTCCGAAGAAAAGTATGTTAACTTTATGATCATGGGTGTTTTCAATTGGGTCGGTCCCTTGGTTCTCCATTTAGTAATGTGCACTCGATATGTACACTAAAGTCTATAAGAGTATACATACATTAAGTCAAAACTTAACTTAGACGTACGTAATTAATGAGTAGAACTAGGATAATTACATTATGAGGTAAGTACAATTTCATCTACAATATGGATGGTTTTGAAAATATTTCCTATTGCAGTATAATATGTTTGAGATTATTTCATATGATAACTTGACTTTATCTTTATTATTCTGTGGCCTATGAATAATATGAAAAATGTTTATAAAAATACATTCCCTATACTATTAAAATGGTGTATATTTACTTTACAATGTTATCATACTAAAATACTCTAAACATACTTTGATAAAGGAAATGTTATGATAGCAGAATATAAAGTTTGGGATTACTGTTAAAGCGTACCTACTCATGTTAAGAGAAGACTAAATAAGATAAGAATTTAAAAGTGTCGTACCAACCTCCATTAGATGAGAATATTTAAGAAAAAATAATACCGACCTCTCTTATATGAGGATTCTAGAAAAAAAAGTATGTTAAGTTGATGACCATGTGTATTTTCACTTAGTTCGCTCCCCTGATTTCCCATTTGAAAGTGCACACTCAGTAAGTATACCAAACTCTATAAGAAAGATAAAAGACTTTGTGATAAAGAATATGATAAATAATGATCTAATATCTTATAATAAATTATAAAATAATGATTTCATAAAATAACATAATCGAACTTTCATAAAAGATTATTTATTTATGAATAAAATATTTTGTGAGAATTACATTGTACTTGTTGAGCGAAAGCTCACATTATATGAGTATCCATATTGTGGGTACCAAACAAAAGAAACATTTGATTTGATTAATGAGTTGGTCGGAATCGAGGTGGGGATAAATGCGAGACATGAGCAATAGAATACTACCATTAATTATTTTCGCATATATTCTTATTATGAGACAAATGACTTCAATTATGTAAACTTGATGTTGTTTGAAAATATATTTATAACTCGGTATTTTATTTCACAATGCATGATTTTATTAAGTTGAACTTGAAAATATATTTTGATTTAATGGAGTTTAAATAAACGTTTTTCAATATGAAAAAATCTAAAAGTAAAAATATTTTGACTTGAATAAATGCAAAACTCAAGGGATTGTGTCAAAAAGACCTAAACTGTCTAATGACAGCTTGGGACTCAAATGGTTCGTATGTGACCTCCTTCCTCATCTAGGAGCCCTTTATGATTGTACTTTATTTGAATCACCCGAGTAAAAAATTTATAAACAAATTTAAACAAAGTTTACTTAACCATCCTTGATAATTTTATTTATTTTCAAAATTATCAAATTAAGTAAATGGTTAACTATGAATATCAATCTCTTAAAAAGAAATAAAAATATAATTTAAAAAAATTGTCATAAATTTTCAGTGTCTAAGTTTCTCTTTTTAAATAAGTAAGTTAAAAATGTAAGTAGTTAACAGTCCGAAAAGTCGAATCATTACATTTCATACACGAATACCCTACTTTTGAAGATAAATTTTAGTGTATATATATATATATATATATCCCTTTTTATGAAAAACTATAATTCAGAAAGTTTTTATTTTCCATTCTTCTGCTCATCTTTAATTTTATTATTTTCTTTTTATAAATAATTACCAACACAATGTTCTCTATTTTATAAAATATGCAAATAGCAAAATAGTGAATGGGTCTTCTAATTTATTCTAATTTATAGATATTTAATGAAGATAAAATTGTAAATAATATTTATATAAAAGAAAAGACAAAAAAAAAAGTTTAAGCATTTCAATTTTCGCCATATTGTGAATTCAAATAATGGAGATATTGTAGAATTTTAACCATACTATAACGTAAATATCGTAAATCTAAATATATGTCAGTGACAAGATCGTAAATCTAAGCACATTCTATAATAGCTATATTGTAAATTTACACACTTGCTAAAATTTGGCATATGCTATTCTTGGTGTTATATTTTTCACATCTTTTAACACATGTCAAAAATTATGTTAGATATGTCAAAAATTATGTTAGATATGACATACCACTGGAAATGCATTTTTTCGACAATGCTAAAAAGTACATTAAATATAACATTGACATCAGTTATAACACTCTCATTAGAGATGATCTAAATAGAGCACAAAGTAGCTCTTATTTACAATATTACTACTATTTTAAATGTAAAATAATATATTTCACAATGTTATTAAAATTCAATATATGCATATTTATATATTTATTAAATTTTATTTAAAAGTTTATCTTTACTAAATTAAAATAAATTTAAATTAATATGAGAATAAAATTTTACTTACAATTTTTTTGCATTGCCTAATTTGTTTATTTATGTAGATTTTGAGTAATTGTAAAATAGTAGATGAAATTAATTTTTATGATAAGTAATTAGATGATAAAATAATAAAGTTAATAGAAGAAAGAAAATATTTATACATAAATATATTAAAATTACAAAATAATATTTCTTTTGTTACGTGTACCTTAGAGCAAACTTCAAAAGTACATGCTAGTTTTAGTAAAAGGTAGTGGAGATGGTCTTATATAGACGTCCATTTTGCCATAAGAAATAAAGACACGGACATTTATTAGATTGAAGTCTGAAAGTGGCCATTTGTTATACACAAGGAAGGATCGAAGATTCATGAGACAAAGTTGATGGGCTTCGAAGTCAGCCCATTTGTGTTTCCGCTGTTGCTTGTCTTGATGAAATAACAAGAAAACGACATCGTTCTACATTAAACGGTCGAGGATGTCTTCCTAAATACCGACGATCGAGACTAGACTAGACTGGTAAGCAGTAAAGCTGGCTTTTGGCGCCTTATCTCCCACTCTAACCTTGTACAAACCCGAATCGAAACTGAGTTACCCATCAAAGCACTCCCCATTTGAGCTCACTTCTCAGAGTTTTCCCCTTCCACTCTCAAATTTCTCAGTGACCCAGTTCAAGCTTGGGTCTCCTTCATCCATGGCTGCAGCCCAGGACCTCAAAACCCCAATTTCGATGTCCTTCTCTCACCATTCTCCATTCAAGCCCTCTCCTCCGTTTCCACCCAGAACCCAGACTCACTCACCCTTGATTATCACGACTCTCCCCAGAATCCAAGTCCATCGACCACCCCCATCGCTGTCGATATCCAGAAGACTGTTCCTTCCTTCGGTTTCAGGCATCTGGGACGCCTTAACTGGAGGCAACAATCCTCGCGAAGCCGTTTCCGCAATTCGAAGAGGAATGCTCCTCTTCAGGCAGGTAAAAAATTGTTTGGTCTCCTTTTGGTTCTATTCATCGCTTTTATGTGCATTGTTTACTAATCCGTAATGCAAAGAATTGTTAAAAAAGTGGGTTTTCGACGATTCAAAAATTGAGTATCTCTTCTCAAGGAAGGGAAGTACTTCTCTTATATCTGTTCTGATTACGGATTAGTTAACGTGCCCGATACGTGTACTAGTCATGGTTTTGGCAATGTGAATTTGTTATCTGTTGTTTTATCTTGAAGGGTGATGTTGCTGGATCTTTAGCTGAATTTGATAAGGCCATTGAATTGAATCCTCGTCAAAAGGCATGTAGGTTATTCCCTTATTTTTCAAAAATGTGGGTGTGTGTGTTTGTTTCTTCAGCTTTTGAATGTGAGTTGGTAATAAGCTGGCTAATGGTTATGGTTGTAAACAGATCTTTGGCAAAGAGGACTATCACTTTACTATCTTGATAGGTACTAATTATACATTCTTTACGCTTTGTCTGAATAGTGAGAAAATGTAGGAAAATAAATAGATCCGATAAGACGATAAGAAGAAGAAGAAGTATATAATTAGATGTTAAACTGGGATTAGTTTCATTTTGTAAAATAAAATGCAAACTCTGTCTGGTTTAGCCTAATATTATAATTGGAATGTATATCGGCATCAGTGTTTCATATTTTGAAATGGGCAACTCTTATTTTTAGGTTTAAAGAAGGTGCAGAGCAGTTCCGGATAGATGTTGCACAGAACCCGAATGATACAGAGGAGTCCATTTGGTGTTTTCTCTGTGAAGCTCAATTGTTTGGAGTTGATGAAGCAAGAAAACAGTTTCTTGAGGTCAGTCAGTCAATTCTTAATCGACGTCTAATAGGACGAGGAAATTAGTGAATACTTCATACTAGTTCGTAGTGAGTCAGAATTTAAGGTAATTATACATCTTATGGTCAATGGTCATTACATACCATGAATTACCTCTCTGTTGTTTACATCAACTCTGAACTGAATTGCCAAAGATTAAATAGTTGCAAAGTTATTTTACAGGGTTTAAGTAATGCCTTTTAAGCTATGTAGGGTCATAACCACAATTAATTGATAGAAACATCTACCTCTAGCTGGTGATGTACCATGTATATTGTTTGGAATGAACAAATAAGTATTCTGACTATGTACTAGATAAATTTAGGTTGGAAGAGATCCAAGACCTGTTATGCTGGAGGCTTATAGCATGTTTAAAGATGGTGGAGATCCAGAAAAGGTGGGGAGTAAGATCTGCTTGCCATGTTATCTCATCAAAACTTATTTTATAATTGGAAAGCAAAATTTTCTTTGAATGAATGTCAACATTTTCAACTCAAACATTTGCTCAACAAATCATGTTGATAAACAGCTTGTTGCTGCATTTTCAAATGGCCGAGAGAACGACTATTTCTATGCTTCTTTGTATGCTGGGCTTTATTACGAATCTCAGGTTTGTTTCAGTTTCACTTATTCCTACTGTGTAATTTTGGCACACATTCCTTATTTTGTTGGCATCTTATCTTACATTTATTAAGAAATTTTGGAGCATGAATGAAAAAATCTTTTAAGTAGTGACAGTTTTGTGTGGGTGAGCGTGGATAAGAGTGGAGTTTTGGCTATGGTTATGCTCCAGTATAAAAGTATGACAATAAGATAACATCCCCTGACCGGATGCACAAAGTTGGGTTTTGTATGAGATGCCAGAACCACAGCAATTGACAGGTTTGATTTATTGTGTTGTTGGGGGAGAAATACCAATTCATAGTGGAGACCTTTCATACTAAAAAGTAAAATTGGCAAGTTCATTGCTGCGACAAGAAGTATTGCCCTGTAGTTCTCTAGAGTACACTTCTTCCAGATGGTTATGATAATATTCAACTTACAACCAAATTGCACAAGGTAGTGCTTCAACATTTCATTTCCCCCTTATACACCTGTAGACTGCAAAAGTACGTACCTTATTTCCAGTTAAATGCCTTAGCAAGCACAATGAATCAATGTGACGCTACCTTATATTCAAATGTGACCCTACTTTATGTCAATAGAAAGCTTAGAGGAGCGTCTTATATTCAAATTATCTTTTCATAAGATGTTAACTTATACATCTTTTATTTTTGAATACTTAGCTGTGGAATAGTACTGCTCTGAAGTTTGACACATTCTGATTAAAAAATACTGCCGAATTGTACATACAGATGTTATCTTTTGCTTGAGTTCAATTTTTTGTCTGAGCACTGATTAGCAAATTGTTCTCACCCCCACAGAACAAAACTGAGGAGGCCAAACATCATATACTTGCCGCATATCAGTCTCTGTACGGACAAAGGTTTAACTTCCAAACCGTATCCTGTATTATGCAATTATCCAACCGTATAGGCAAACTCAAACCTAACTTCCTTGTGCATTCAGGTCTGATGATTATATGGCTTCTCTAGCCAAGGTTCACTGTATTTGTCGAAACTGGGAGTCCGCTTGAATCATCTGGTTAAAGATCAATCTAGATTTTTGGGTCGCTCTATCACAGATTTGGGTGCGCATCTACATCTTATGAGAAAATGTTCATTGTTTTAACTCATTTTTGAGCTCGGTAAGATGCAAAAGGTTGTGTACAAGTCATAAGTGGCTGAGGTAATGCACATATACATGTTCTAAACATGAAAGTTTCTTTACTTTTGTTTACCTTTTCAACCTTTGATTTGTATATGTACTGAAATGGAAATGTAGAATGGTTACTTTTACTTGATAATAATCATTTATGTTTTCAAGAACTCTTGCGAGTTAGGGTCGACAAAAAAGGGTGTTAGTCAAAATTGGGTCAATCTGCCTGACACGGATTTAAGAAAAAGAGTTAGGGTCGACAAAAAAGGGTGTTAGTCAAAATTGGGTCAATCTGCCTGACACGGATTTAAGAAAAAAAATAGGTCGGATTCTAGGTCAACCCATTTGATCTGAACTTGACTCGTTTGACCTACCAATAAATATATGCATAATTAAATTATAAAAATATTTTTTATTTAATTTGTTTATGATTATTATTAAAGATATATTTAATTTTTACAATGTAAATGTTTGGAATTATAAGTTATTAGTTATATTTATAAATTGTCCATAATTTATTTGTTTTGAAATGAAACAATAATGGATTTAGAAAAGGAAAGTATAAGCAGAAAAATATGGATTATAGCGGATAAATAGTTTGACTAGTCAAAATTGAGTTGTGGGTTAGATGTTATTCACCAAAGTAGATTGTACGGGGCTGAGTTAACTCATTTTAGGTACGGGTCGAGTTTTCAGATTGACATAATTTATATATATATTAGATTTCAACTTGATACGAATCTGATCTGCCGACACGAATTGACACACTTACTAACTAGTACATAGATTTGAAGAAATTGTCACAAATTTTTCGTGTCATTTTGAGTTCGATAAACTTCACATCCATCACCAGTGGAAGGAATATGCTTGGGAGTTAATACAAAGAATTCCATAGTTGACTCACTCAGCGGTTAGAGCTTTTGCCTTTTGGCTTGATAACATATTTGGAATTATTAATGCCATTTATTATTTTCTAGTTGCCTAATGTCTGCTACACAAGAGATAATAAACTGACCATTCGAAAAAAATAATAATAATAAATTAAGAGTCCTGATCATATAAGCACTAAGTTCCGTGATTAAACGAATGCACAAGTTTTAATGAGTAACCCAATGCATTAATTGTTGCTTTTTCTGTTTTTTTTTTTCAAAATATTTTTTTGGATTAAAATGGTACTTCTAACACCTATTAAATCTTAGAACCATTCCATCTCAATGCATAGCTGTTCCTTGCTTCCCTTCAGGTAAATGTTAGTTTAGCTTAAAGCATCCACGTCGAGAATTATACCATTATACCAAACCCAATCGTGTCTTAAAATGTAATCTGTAAGTAAAAAGGAACAACATACTTACAAGCAAAGTTAAAACACGACATCAAGCTTAACGTACCACTTCGTATGATAATAAATTACAAATTTATGCGAAGAGCTTTGATTAAAATAATGTATAGGGATAACGCATAATATTTTACCATTGCAACACTTAATCTGTGCACAACTATGTCTTAAGCAAAAATCGCAGCTTTAGTTGGTGCTTATCTAACACAAGAATATAAAATCATTATTGATTAATATTCTTTTTCAATAATAATGATAATAAAATAAAGTGATAAGTACATGTCGTATTTGAGTAATTTTAGTATTAGGCATATTTTTATAAGCATTATTGATGCGGAACCAATCATGTGGCTTTTTAGCATATTCGGAGTTGTAAAGCACAAAAAAGATGAATATTCTTTTAGGTGACCCGGCCATAGGATATGCCATCACCCGTCCAAGGCACTAAAAATTTAAGTTCATTCCAACTTGTTTTCTGACTCCAGATGTTTCAATGACCAAAATAGCCCCCCAATTCTTCTCATCAAGTTGGCTACCACAAACGTGGATCCATTTGCACTTAAGATACTAATTTTGGATTATTACCACTTTCATGACAGATTGTGTTTAAACAAGATTGAAAATAACTCACTTTTCGCTCAACTAAATTCGAAAATATTCAAGTAATTTCTTGATGTTTTAATCATTGACCGAACTTCATTGTAGGGCAATTAAGACATTTCATTGACAAGCTCAATCCTTGCGTAATCCTAATTTGATTAATAAACTATTTCCTTACCCACTATCCGAACCATTTGGTAAATTGGTATAATACCATCTCCATAAAATAACCAAGCCTTCCAAACTCATGTATTAGCTAAATGTTTACACACTGACACGGAAACTCCGTATGATTGAGTTAGGATGCCGCCACGTGTTACTGAAACAGTAGTTGACTAAGCCCATGCCTCCTTTTTTAGTAACCTTAAAGGAAGGGCCACGTGGCAGAATCCCATTGAAGAGTGGTGAGAACATCCATGTTACCATGGGAACCAGAGACTCCTCCTCCTCCTCGGTTTCAGAAAAAACCTGAAAAACCGGTATTTGTGAAGGAAAAACTGAAAAACAAAAAGAAAAGAAAAAAGAAAGACTATAAAAGGCGCTTACGTTCTCCTGTCATAGTTTTCTTCACTAATTTCCTTATTCAATCTCTCTCTCCCTCTTTGATATGTTAGAATTTGGTTTTTTGAATTAGACTTAAGATCATTGGATCTAGAAGACCATGTCATCGGAGAGGCTTCTCGCCGGAGCCGCCGTGCCACATTCCGGTGGAATGTCCGCGGTGTCGCACTCTTTCCGGCAATGGGGCGAACCCGCCAGGATTTTCGATGAGCTGCCGATGGCGACAATCTTATCGGTGTCACAGCCCGATACCAGCGATATTAGCCCCATACTTCTGTCTTACACCATTGAGTTTCAGTACAAACAGGCACGTTTATTGAATTTTTTTCTCTTTTTTCTTTTCTTTTTTTTTTTTTTTTTTTGAATTAGGGGCGGGCGATATGAAACTTAAAACTCAAGATTAAGGTTGGAGGAGGGGTGTGGTTACTAACCAAGATAAGCTTAGAAATACGACGTACACTGAATTTGAATATACATAATATATACTTATCTATGTTTTAATTAGTTTATGTTAAGCCTGCCTTAGCAGCTTATTAATTAAGCTTTTGGAAAGAAAGAATATGTTTCTTTGAATATGAAGGGCTCTCAGTTGGTCTCATAGTAAGAAGTTTGATTGCTTAGGAAATATTTACGTCAAAAGTTTGGTGCATTTAGCAGATTAGTGCGACTTCATTTTTGGTTTGAGGACATTGAACTATATATCTTGTATCATTAACTGACATTATTACTTGTAAACAGTTCAAGTGGCGCTTAGTAAAGAAAGCATCGCAAGTTCTCTATTTACATTTTGCTTTGAAGAAACGAGCAATCATTGAGGAAATTCACGAGAAACAAGGGCAGGTTTGGCTATATATTCTTTTTCTTATAACAAGTCCTAAGCTCCCATCCCATATTTCTCCATATGATGGCATTTGAAATACGATTAGTATCTATTTATTTTTTTTTCTGAAACTTGTTAACTTGAAAGGTTAAAGAATGGCTTCATAGCATCGGAATAGTAGATCAAATAGCAGTGGTTCAAGATGATGATGAGCCTGATGATGGAGCTGTTCCTTTACATCATGAGGACAGTGTTAAAAACAGGTTAACTTAATTTCATAATGTACCCTCTTAAGCTTATGTTTACTGAAAAAAAAAACATTTATTTTTTTTTTAATTATTTGTATGTATTTGAACTTTTTTGTTGCTTATGCAGAAATGTCCCATCTAGGGCTGCTTTGCCCATCATTAGGCCAGCACTTGGAGGACAACAGTCAATTTCGGACAGAGCAAAGGAGGCAATGCAGGGTTATTTGAACCATTTCTTGGGAAATTTGGATATTGTAAATTCTCAAGAGGTGAACACAGAAACTTGAACTTCACTGACTTTTTTGTTTCACTTGTATTAGCTAGTCATTTCGTCCCTAATCAATGACCTGGATTAGTTTTGTTCCAAATGATGTGCCGTTCGAAAATTTCGAAGTTAAAACAAGTAGTTTTGGATTGTAGGTATGCAGATTCTTGGAGGTCTCCAGGTTGTCATTTCAACAAGAGTATGGTACAAAGTTGAAAGAAGGTTATGTACTGGTGAAGCATCTGTCAAATATCCCACGCAGTGATTCTGATGTAAATTGCTGCCCATTTTCTTTGCTCTTTTGCTGTCAGGACAACTGGCATAAGGTTTGGCACTAAATGCTTTCCCTTAGATGAGACAATTTTAATAGAAGTAATCTATCTTTAGTATGCTTTGAAGCAACTCCTCTTTTAAGTCTGGTGTCTCTCAGGTTTTGCTTTATAAGTACTCCTTAATGACCGAACAACTCTATTGCTTAATTGACCCTAATTAGATCTTTGTTTTGGATTTAGCAATATATAACTACAGTCCATCTGGAGTTACTTGTAGTAGCACATAGAAAAGTCACTGAAACTAAGCTAAGCTTCTTTACCAGTTGTCTATGCTGTTTTACTACAACATAGTGTCGTCACTCCTTACAGGTCTGGGCTGTTCTGAAACCTGGGTTTATAGCCTTGCTTGATGATCCTTTTGACTCTGAACTCTTGGACATTATTGTTTTTAATGTACTGTCGGCCTCAAAAGGAAATGGAGGGTCTCCAGCGTATTTAGCAGATCAAATAAAGGAACGAAATCCCCTACGTTATACATTCCAGGTAAGAATGTCCTTTTTTTCTCCTCTTTTATTAATTGAACATATACAAGTGTACTTTTTATTGTTGAAAACTTACAATGTATAATCTTATTCATCATGACACAACACCCAAAATTGTCAAAAGGTTAGCAGCGGAAATCGAACCATAAGGTTAAGAACAACAAGCAATGCTAAAGTTAGAGAATGGGTTTCTGCAATCAATGATGCTGGTTTAAAGCCTCCTGAAGGCTGGTGTCATCCACACCGCTTTGGTTCCTTTGCTCCTCAGAGAGGTTTGACTGAAGATGGGAGTCAAGCCCAGTGGTTTATAGATGGGAAAGCAGCCTTTGAAGCTATTGCTTCTGCAATAGAGGATGCAAAATCAGAGGTTTGCTCTTCTTTTATCAACTTGTTATGATAGAACAGTACTTGTAGTTTGCAAGGCTCAAATGATTGAATGTTTTTTCCTGCAGATTTTCATTACTGGCTGGTGGCTTTGTCCTGAACTGTATCTAAGACGTCCTTTTGATGTGAACTTTTCGTCGAGGTTAGATGCAATACTAGAAGCTAAAGCTAAGCAAGGGGTTCAGGTGAAGATCAACATTCTTAGCTCATTTTTTTTGTTCCTCCTTTTCCTCCATTGGGTTTTCTTTCTTTAACATCCTTATTTACCGAGGACTCTTAATAGCTTGACGAGAAGTTATTAATTGATTATGCAGATATACATTCTTCTATACAAAGAGGTTTCTATTGCTTTGAAAATCAACAGCTCATACAGTCAAAGAAGGCTTCTCAACATCCATGAGAATGTTAAAGTATTGCGTTATCCGGACCATTTTTCTACCGGTGTTTATTTATGGTATGCAGTTTTTGATTCAGTAATCTTCACTAGTTTCACTATTGAAATAAAAAGGAAGTCTTTTGAAGCTCATTTTTCTACTTCCAGGTCACACCATGAAAAACTTGTCATTGTTGATTACCAAATTTGCTTCATTGGAGGATTAGATTTATGTTTTGGTCGATATGACACAATTGAACACAAAGTGGGGGATTGCCCTCCTCTTATATGGCCAGGCAAGGACTACTACAATCCCAGGTATATCTCTATATTTCTCTTTATTCAAACATTTCTTTTGTTTTGACATTTCAGTAATATGTTACATACATACATACATAGATACAAAAAAATATAGAGGCAATCTTTTGAAAAAGACCCTTTTCTTTTTCCCTACTGAAAATGACTATTTCCGCCATTGAAGTTTTCTATAAGTAATATTTCCACATACCAGTTCTTCAAGTCATAATAATATCATGGACTAAAACCTTTTCTTTACCTTCTTTTTCTTGGCTGTGCTAGAGAATCCGAACCAAATTCTTGGGAAGACACAATGAAAGATGAATTAGATCGTGGAAAATATCCTCGTATGCCATGGCACGATGTCCATTGCGCTGTCTGGGGACCTGCCTGTCGTGACCTAGCTAGGCACTTTGTTCAGCGTTGGAATCATGCAAAGGTTGACCTCTGCCACCATTTCAATCTTGTAGAAACGTTTTGTTTCATATTCTTAGGTTGATCTTTTCTCAACTAATTAAAACCATTTTACTTTTTCCTTGATGAATCAGAGAGACAAGGCTCCGAATGAACAAGCCATTCCACTTCTTATGCCTCACCACCACATGGTCATTCCTCATTACATGGGAAGAAGTAGAGAGATTGATGTTGAGAACAAAAGAACAGAAGAAAACCATAATGATATGAACAGACAAAACTCATTTTCCTCACTCTCACCATTGCAAGATATCCCATTGCTTTTGCCTCAAGAATCTGATGGTTTACTTGATTCTCATTTGGACCAAAAGTTAAAGGTAAACAGCCTGCACGAGAACCATAATCCTGATGATCAGGAAGTTAAAGCTTTAGTTCCAGAGACAGACCTTCAAAGCGAAATGTTTTTAGACATGGAGGCAGAGACGCAGTCTGAAACAACAAACTCAGATGATCAGTGGTGGGAAAATCCAGAGGAAACCAATCGAAGGGATACTGCTGACGATGATGACAGTGGACAAGTTGGTCCCCGTACTACATGTCGTTGTCAGGTTAGTGATGCCTTTATGAATCCATTTAAAATTTGCTGAGAGTCGGTGATTCTTGTTGTTGTTTTCTTTCTCTGATGCTGTTTTATAGAAGACTGTTGTCAAGTGACTCCCTTTGATCTTCTGCTTTTTCTTCCTATGAATTTGTTATATGTAGGTTGTCAGAAGTGTCAGCCAGTGGTCAGCTGGAACTAGTCAAACTGAAGAAAGTATTCATAAGTCTTATTGTTCTCTTATTGAGAGAGCAGAACACTTTGTTTACATTGAGGTAAAAGCAACTATAATAGGCTGCATTTACTTTTTCCTTACCAATGAATGCTAAACATCTGCAATTCTCCTGGTATTTTCTTAGTAGATATAACATGAGTGCATGACTTTTTGTACTGAGAATTTTCCATGTTTTCTGCTTGTATTGCTTGCAGAATCAGTTTTTCATATCGGGTCTTTCACAGGACGAGATAATACAAAATCGCGTCCTAGAAGCACTTTACAGGCGTATTTTAAGAGCACACAAAGAACAAAAGTGGTTTAGAGTTATTGTAGTCATACCACTCCTACCTGGCTTTCAGGTACATGATCTGAGTTTTGTTCACCTACTGTCTAAATTTATATTTCCAAGTCATTTAAGCTTAACATTTTTGTTTTTTCTTTTTGTTATACGTAACATAATAGGGAGGCTTGGATGATGGTGGTGCTGCAACTGTTAGAGCTTTGATGCATTGGCAGTACAGAACCATAAGCTGGGAGAAAACATCAATACTGCATAATCTCAATGTCTTACTTGGACCTAAAACAAATGACTACATCTCTTTCTATGGTCTAAGATCGCACGGTAGACTTTTCGACGGTGGCCCTATGGCTACTAGTCAGGTACCAATCCATCTTTCCTTACATGTTACTGAAATTCCCTTTGCGGCTTCTGTCATCATGAGAGCTTATGTCTGCAAATTCTGGTCTTATTACTAGAGAAGTTAGCTTTGTTTATATTGTATGTTACATTTACAATGCAGATATACGTTCACAGCAAATTGATAATAATAGATGATCGTGCGGCTTTGATTGGATCGTCCAACATTAATGATAGAAGTTTGCTCGGATCAAGGGATTCTGAGGTATCATTTATGGTTTTTTTTTTCCTTCGCATACAAATAGGCATCTCAGTAAGTAATGGTAATGCAGTCTGTATTCTTTAATGACTTCAGTTATAATATGTAATATAGACAGTGTTTCTTGTATCTGTTTATTTGTTTCAGCATTTTCTGCATTTGAGCTTACTTTTTCTTTTGATTTAGCCACTTCTTTTTTCTTTTTCTTTTTTTTTTTTTTTTGGTTAATTGCACCAAGCTAGTAATGCTCTAGTATGTTAGAATTTTGGGTCGCATTAGGATTCTTTAATAGTAATACTACTGGGATTATCCTTGCCTCATTATTCCTAAACCTCTAGTAGAGGCAAAAATGACTCAGTTGCATTGATTTCAGATTGGGATACTAATCGAAGATAAGGAGTTTGTCGAATCATCTATGAATGGACAGCCATGGAAGGCTGGAAAGTTTGCTTATAGTCTTCGATGCTCCCTGTGGTCTGAGCACTTGGGTCTTCATGCAGGAGAGGTTGGTACCACTGATCATAAGTTACAGTTCTACGTTTCCTTGTTGGGGAGAACAAGAAATGGTCTTTGCACTTCCAAAAACAAAATCTTCAAATTCAACTCAAAACTATCTTCTTTTGGTTAACTAGACTCGAAGAATGGTGAACTTGACTTGATGGTATTAAATTTCTTTCAGACAATACAAATCAGTGATCCTGTATCAGACTCAACATATAAAGATCTGTGGCTAGCAACTGCAAAGGTGAGAATGGGAGTTCTTATATGCCGTTATGTTATGCCAGAAGGCCAATTGTATAAGTTGCTTTTGTGCATACACATGCAAACTTATGCTCTAAATATTTAAGCTCTGTTTAGAACATTTAATGATTTCTATGACAAATAAAAAGTTCTTTAGTTTATCAACCCTTCATAAAATGTTCTTTAGGCATTGCCTGCATATGGGAAAAATCTCCTTGACCCTAAATCTCTATCTGTTGGTTAGTTGAATTGGGTACATTTTCTCTTCTTTTCTTCTCCACTACCTAATTTGGTTGCCTTTTATATTAAACAGGAAAATTCAACCATTTACCAAGATGTCTTTTCTTGCATCCCCAATGATCTTATACACTCAAGGTATAATAGTAGTATATAGCAATTACTTTATAATTTCATCAAATTCTACATTTGCTAGTGTTAGACGTCAATAAAATCCTAATTATTTATTGAGGTGGATCCCACACATAATTATGGGGTCTATCATAATTAATAGTGGTGATGCCTAGACACGTTTGACACAAGTATTTCTCTTGTTTTTATACCATTTATGCTCTTTAAACAATTTATTATTCCCATAAATTGCAGAGCTGCTCTTAGACAATGCATGGCTCATTGGAAAGAGAAACTTGGTCACACCACAATTGATTTAGGAATAGCTGCTGAGAAGCTAGAATCTTACGAGGATGGGAAAGTTAAGTTAATAGATCCAATGGAGAGATTGAAATCTATAAGGGGGCATCTTGTTTCCTTTCCTCTGGACTTTATGTGTCAAGAAGATTTAAGACCTTTTTTCATTGAGAGTGAGTTTTATGCATCTCCTCAAGTATTTCATTAAGAGTTTATTTTGATAGATAAATACAAAAGGATGGACTAGTATAGTAGTATTTATAGTTACAATTGTTGATAATTTCACACAACAGTGCAGATAGATTAGCAATTAGAGAATCACTAACAGAAAATAGGTCGTACTATTACTATTAGTAGATAATTGCTAGGTGAAATTACTTGTGCCACATTGGCCGTGATGTAATTTTCATGAACAGGACGAATTTATAGTCAAGAAAGGAAATGCGTGTACATTCTTTTTCTTTATAAATATATAAATATATATATATATCTACACATAAATTATTTCACGTATTTAATTGGAAATATTTTTTTGTATTTTGTGCTCTTTCTTCTTTATATATAGTACAACATCCACATATATTATATGTAAAAACCACCTTGAGGTGGACCAACTCTTGAGCTCCGTATGTCTTATGTTTGATTTCTCAATTTTCCCCCATTTTACACCTTCCCCCTACAACGAGTGTGAATGAGAAATAATTATTTTTGACAAAAAGTCACTTGCGTTTTGATTCTGTCAAAATCTGATTGAATGAATCATTGAGTTTGAGTGTAACCCGATAAAGGCCGACAATGCCGTCAGTGTACTTAATTTCTTAAGGCAAAGCTGCTAGTTTGCTGTTTTTGCAGACATTGACCTTAGTTTTTTCTTTTAATGTTGTCATAAATTGTGTTATATTGTCTACTAGACTGCCTCATGGGATCTCTATAACAGCATTTATGAAAATGAAACTTGCAAATCGTAAATCCAAATATGATGAAAATGTCAACAGGAAAGGCCCTTGAGACATTTTCACCAGCAGTTCAGCATAAAGACCATTCATGGATTCACCTTTGGTGAACCCCATTATCTCTAGAAATCAGGCATTGGTATATATCAATGTAAATGGTGAAAAGAAAAAGAGAAAAACACTTAACTTGAATCTATATCAAAGTATTAGATACAATAACCTATTCAGATTTCAAACTGAGTTTGTTGAAAAGTATAAAACTCTCCGCGGATCATATTCCAATTCGCTTCTATCTTTTAGAATTACCAGATGTCCTATTATTGTTCACGTAGTTCCTCAATGAAGGGGACCGAATGAGACCCTCAGGGGAAGCTATTGCACTTTGGTTTCCAATCTTTTGTTGCATTGCCCTTCTTGCTACATAACCTCTAGCCCAAGGGGTGACATCCTCATTGATCTTGATCATGACGAAAAAGATGAGGCGGTAGATGACAATCATGCTGAGGATCACGCTGAGGTCAACCCATTTTGATCGGTTTATGTCGATCTGGAAGATGTTTTCCAGAATAAACTCGCCGGATATTTTGGGCAGGTCTGGCGTCTGGTTGTCGAACATCAAGCCCATTAGATCATTTTGGTATTGCCCCTGCAAATGTGAAACATGCTCATTGTTTCAGAACTCATGGGACTCTTTTCTGCAACACCAATATTGATCAACAAGTGGTTGTATAATTATATTGTACCTGTAAAGCCCAGAAGTGGAAGCTAATATATGACATTGGATAACGCCAGAAAGGCTTTGGGATGTCATTTGGGAGCCTGAAGTACCCGGACACCAGCATGAATATGCCCTGTAATCATGTGTAGAATAACACATATAAATGATCAAAATATAATGAATATGCACTTGGTAGTTTAGAAGTGATAAGAAAGAAAATACCGAGTTTTACAATTATGTGACAAACTATCTTCAAACTACTAATTCATGGTGAAGCAGAGAATGAGTAATATTTTCACTTTTGGTAATAGTAAGAAGAAACATACCTGAATTCCAGCTCCTATGATAATCCCCATGAGGAAGTTGGGTATAACACTGGCTATGGCCATCATCAAGCTCTCAACCACCGTGACACTAGCATAAAGGCACAGCACAAAGAACAGGTAGTGCGTGAAACCAGGATGGAGATGCACCATGAAATAACAAATGGTTCCGGAGAGAAACGTAATCAGTATCAGGAATGGCATTGCTGAGATTGTGTTGCTGATGACGAATGCGGTAACACCATAGTGGCCATTCAGTCTCTCTCTTTGGAACACCTGATTTTGCAGGGACATATCAAGATGTTATTTGTTTAAGCAAATAAATGTTTTTAGCTTAGAGCTGTTTGTCCGGGATTATAATGAGACTACGTGCACTTACCTTCATATCCTCCACGAATGAAGGAAATCCACCAATTGACATGAATGTGACGAATCCAAAGACAAAAGATGCACATGATCCCCTTGCCTGTTACATGATTGTTTAGTAGATAAAAGTAGTTTGTTGAAATCTCATATTGCATAACCAAAAAAGAAAAGAAAAACTAAATGGCGTTTAAAATTTGCTAGCTGGGAATGAATCGTTATACATACCAGGATCGAATTGTAGCCTGTTCCCACATTCAAATAGATGGTTCCAATACAGATCGTGACGACGAGATAAATTACAAGCCTGAGCCAGTAGTAACCAAAGTCTCTTGACATGTTGATGAATGAACGCTTGGTCAACATAAAAGCTTGCATCAAGAAACTAGCCTGACTTCCTCCTGAATCTAGCACATCCCCTTTCTGCAATATATGGTGAAACTTTTGCTATTACCACCTATTATTGCCATAATGATTCAAAGAATTCAAGTGATCGTTGAGGCTATGTTTCAGAGAGAGAGAGGAAAGAAAATAGGAGAGAATAAAAATTAGGAGCGAAAGAAAAATGTGTAGGATGAAACATTATTTATTGTTATTTGACATATAAGAAGGAAAGAAAATTAGTATATTTTAAAATGACTATTTTACTATTTTTTATTAGAATTTTAAAAATAATATATAAAATTAATTTGGTAAAATCATTTTAAAATGTGAGTAAAAAATTTTTCTTTCCCATTTTTTAGAGAAAAATATTTGAGTTAATCCTACTATTTTTTTCCCTCCTCTTTTCTCTTCCATTCTTTTTTTCCGTTTACCAAACAACCAAAATATTTATTTCCTAACATTTTTCCATCAAAACTTTTCTTTCCTCTCCCTTTTCTTTCCTACCAAACATAGCCTAAACAACAATACTTACAACTTTGGATATCTCCTCAACTTTTTCTCTAGCTGCATAGCAGTATTGAGAAGTTCGGTAGTTGTCGATGAGAGTCCGTATAGCTTCAGCAGTTGTAATCTTCTCCAGAGGATCATCACTTGCCTCAAACTGATATTAAATTGGAACATAGTCATTTTATAAAAAAAATGTTAAACCATAAGGACCTTTGTAATTGATAAGTTCAAGTAGATGAGAGTGAATAGAAAATATAGTACCCTCAGCTTCATGGACCCTTTCAAAGTGGCCTTCACTTTATCAAAATCAGAATTAATGCATCGTAGAAAATGATCAGATGGGTTCCTCAAAGCAGGGCAAGGAAAGCCAGCTTGAGCAAAAAACTGCATAAACCAATTAATGTAAGTGCCCCATATTCAAATAAGTTACCAAAATACACACACACACACATATATAGTGCCAAGTCTTTTGGCTTCTTGCCTCGTATGCCTCAGAAGCCTGACCAAAATAAACAGTTTTGCCACCAGAAAGCAAGTAGAGTCGATCAAATAGTTCAAAAACTTCACTGCTAGGCTGGTGAATCGAGGCTATTACAGTCCTACCATCCCTTGATAAGGCCCGTAATGTTTGTGTCACAAAGAAAGCAGAAGCACTGCCACAAAATCCAAATCAATAGACTAATTCAGCACAAGAGAAATATAATAACTTGCAAGAATAAGTTCTAAAACAAAACAAGAAATGGACAAACTATAAAGAAGACGTACTAAAAGTTATCAACTTCCAGTCTTCCACTAGAGTTATCCATGCAAAAAAAAATAAAAAGAGCTAATCAAAAGATTTATCTCAGAAATGGACCGCCACCTGTCAAGCCCACTAGTTGGCTCATCAAGGAAGAGCAGTCTGGGTCTGGTCAATATCTCAAGAGCAATGCTGACCCTTCTCTTCTCTCCCCCACTGATCCCTCTAAGATGCCAGTTTCCAATAACAGTGTCAGCACAGTCTTGAAGACCCATCTCTATGATGGTACTCTCAACCAGAGCTCGCTTCTCAGTCCATGGCATCTTATCAGGTAGACGTAGTTGAGCTGAGTAGGAGATCGTTTCTCTTACAGTTAAAGTACCAATCAAGTTGTCATCTTGAGTCACATATGCCTGAAATACAATATAACAAACATCACATTCACATATTCATAATATATTATAGACTACAACATGACCATGTTCACTTTTGTAGGGCCCACATAATTAGTAAAATTGTAATTAAAATTCTTCTTGTTACCGATTAGTAAGTGGTTGTGTCCAAATTAATGACTAAAAAGTTTGCTAAGACTAACGAGACAATTTTTGGACAAGAAACAAGATCTATCAGAAATTAGCTTAAAACAAAACAAAATCAAGTCTTTAATGGAAAAGAGAAACTTGAGAAAGGGACTCACGGCAGTCCCAAAAGAGAGCTTTCTTTTACGGCCATTAAGGAGTATAGAACCTGAGAGGAAAGCATTAGTGGCCAAGCGACTAGACAGAGCATCAAGCAGAGTAGATTTCCCTGAACCAGAAGGACCCATTAGAGCCGTAAAGGTTCCAGGCTCGGCATAACCAGTGAGACCTTCAAGGACCTTCTGAGTCTCTCCGTTACTGAGGGTGACTGTCACAGTCAGATCCTTCCATGTGAGCCTAGCAGAAACATCTCCAACAAGGTCCGTATTAGTCGTCTCCTTCCATAGAGTCTCACTCAGTGGGCTCAACCCACCAGCCACAAGCCCATTCCCTCCTGGCTTTCCTGCCTCAATCTCCATTGTGACATGGTTCGTCTGAGAATTATGTCTCGTCTTCTCAGTGGTCTCGCCATAACCCATGTCACCTCGCAACCAAAACAACCAGAACCAACAAGTTTTATGTGCTCTGAGGCCTAACCAAAAAAAGAAGACCCAGACACCAAAAATTGCTGGTTGTGGATATAAAAAGGAAAAAGAGGAACGAAATACGTGAAGGAGAGAGAGAATGGAGAAATGGGTATGGTGTGAATTTGACTAAGCGAAGTGGGGATTTTAACGTCTCATGCAAAAAGAACCTCCAACTGCAAATATTAGGCTTGCCCTTTTGGTGTGACGAGTAATGCTTTTTTTCGGGTTTTCGCCAAAAACAAAAACAGATAATAATAATATTAATAATATAAATGGAAGAAGAAGAAGATGCAGTGATGGTGAATATTGAATTGAATAGTGCTATGCCATTAGAGAGTTTTGGAGCTTTTTCAACTTGACTGATATGAAAGCGAGTCCTATAACATGGAGGAAAAAGAGTAGTAGTTGTGGTGGTGGTGGTGGTGGTGGTGATATGGCCGCACAAGAAGTTGTTCTTGATCTTGATCTTGATCTTGATCATCATGATCATCACCATCTTTCTTCTTCTCTTTTAACTTGCTCAATAAATGAGTTCTGGTGGACGCTGTTAGGAGCATTTAATACCAGGACCGACCCCTATTATTAACGTTTTCCATTGTGTGTGTGTCTCCTTCCCATCTTTCGTTTTCTTTCATACTTCTCTCTCTCTCTCTCTCACTAACTCTGAATCAACTACCTCCTTTCCACGTTAAATTTTTGCTATTTGCCCCTTTTTTTAGAAGAAAAAATAATAATAAAAGAAATTTAAGAAAATTTAAGGGACACTGAGTTGTAATTTAATTATTGGTTAATTGTTTTAGAGATTTAGTAACGTGGTAAGTAGCATAACATTCGAGATTTTTAGCCAGCATAATATGCAGAGATTGTTAGGTGTTTTGATTTTTAGCCAGCATAATATGCAGAAAAGGCTTAAGATATTTAATTTTCCTACCATATCTCTATTTGTCTAGCGCGTAAAACCTGAACAAGGATAACTTATTTAAACTGCACGGATGTTTTTTATTATTATTATTACTACTATGAAATATACAAACTTTCCAAAGTTCACCATTTGTTCACATGAATGCTATTTCATCAGTAAAAATTCCATTTTAAACTGCTTCAGGTGGGGAAAAAAAAAAAAAAAAGATATATGCCACTTTTCACTTTCTTTCACCAACGTCTCTCTATATATATTCAATGTATTAATATATAAATAAATAAATAATAAACGGAAATTACGTTGACATCCATAAATTTATGTCAAAATACACTTGACACCCTCGTCCTAGACCGAAAATATATATATATATATATATATATAGATATATTATACGTTAACTCCCCATGAAAAAAAAAAAAAAACACAACAACACAACATCTATCATAAGTCACATTTCACAAACATTTTATTTTTGACTATTGCATTTTCATTTAATGATGAAATATCTTTATCAGAAAATAATTAGCTATTTAGATCAAAATATTAGCATAATTAATGTGGAAGTCTTTTTTCATTAGTTAACTTTCAGTTTCACAATCAATTAAAAGAATCTAGAAAGATGAAGAGTAATAGGAATGGCCAATCTTTTTCTTTCTTTCCTTTTTTTTTTTTTTTTCCTTCTTTTGTCTCTCTCGGAAAAAGGGGAATTAATCATTCCGTTATTACAGAAATCACAAGACTCTCTTCTCGAAGTAGAGTCTCAACTCAATGTAATGAATGACCTTTGCATGATCATAAATAATTAGGGTTATGGAGTATTGAGCCTTGAACGGGGTCCTATCGAGAGTGAGTAATTAGGTTTAAGAGTGAGAAATTAATGCAAGTGTTTTGACGATGTGGGTAGGGAGTGGGAAAGGAGAGAGACGGCCATGAGGGGCCAAGCTGGGATTTTTAACATTTCTATAAACCTAATAATAATAATATATGTGTATAGTATACGGTTGGTGTTGGTCAATGGTAATGGTTAAGTATATACTCTGCTTGGGCTTAAATTGGCCCGTCAGTTCAGCTGTCAACTACTATCCATTACCCTATACCATATCGAATAGCTGTTATCACTTATCAGGCCCACCCATTTTCTCTCCTTTGGACTTGATTGAGCTAACTTTTCAGCCTCCCTACTTAATGGACAGTTGAAAGCCTAATTTTTCTGACCTTCAAGAAATAAAACACTTTTAGAGAGATTAATTTGGTTGAGGCTGTATCATAATAAATCCAGGANAAAAAAAAAAAAAAAAAAGGAACACACACACTCACACAAATAACTCCATCTTCTTCTTTTCTTTTTTTAACCACATTTTTGTCTAAGAAAACTGGCCTAACCAACACATTGGACAACTCACAACTGGTGACTGTTTTAGTTAAATCTCATTTAATGTTTTTCTCCTGTTTCAACTTCTACAGATTTCAGTCGAATGCGGGATTTTATTTATTTTTTTTTAAATATTTTATATGAAGAATAATGCTAAACATCCTATTTTATATTTCACCTTTTTAATATTATATGACATATGATTTTACAACATACAAATAATAAATAACATAACTTATTTAAATTGTGACAACATATTTGTCGCGTTATATAGTGTTAATTAAGTGGGATCTCATAAAACAAAGATAATTGATTATTTTCCAACGAGAGGCGCCTTAATTCTCTTTTTCTGCCGTTAAGACTTGCGAGATGGCATATCATTGGCGTGACAACTACCAAAACCAGTAATTTTGTTTCACCAAATGAAATTTAAGAATGGTGTGACACATGTCTTGAGTATATTATACTCATAAAAAATTGTGATAATGTAGTTGAATCCTGGTACTAATATTTGAGGTTCAAAACATAAATATTGAAATGAAATAGTTAGCAGTTAATAGTTGGTGCGTATTATTTAATCATTCGAAAGCTTACTACCGGTGACACAAATTCAAGACCCACTGTTTTCATTTTCTTCGTGGATAAATGGCTTTATCATTGGTCTCTGAATTGGAAAAGTCTGATTTTATTTCTTAAATTTTAAAATGTTGTTTTAGTCCTTAAATTATTAAAAATGTTGTTTTGATCCTTAAATTATTAAAGATGTTCGATTTTAGTCTCTATTGTTGTACATTATATTTGTTTCTGAATAGAATCAGTACATCAAAGACATTTGGTTTTTTTTTCTGTGCTATTAATTTCAATAAAATAACACATTTCAAAAAGTGCATTTCTAATGTGAATTGATTTTTGATCAACCAGGCATAGACATCTCTGTTACTAGTTTTAAATTGCTCTAATATTTATAATGTTAGCATATGCTTATGGATATGAGATATTTATAAAGCAGAGCATGTGTATCTTATGTGGTCTTTTTACAAATAATAAATCAGAATATATGATAAAATGACCAAAGTGAAACTTTTTTAATAATTTAATGATAAAAGTGAGACTTTTCCATACTTGAAGGACTGATAGTATCATTGAAAGATCAGAGGACAACCCCTAATTTCAATATGGTCCTTGATTTATAACATAACAACAATGGCTAATAGAAAAACATAATATTGCGTTTATGTCATGAAACTCAGCAACTAAGTTGAAATTTGGATTATTCTCAGTGAATATGGATCTTATTAACTAATCTATAAGTTTTGATGAAATGTTTAATTTATCTTATTAGTTTTTATAAATAAATATAGACACCAATTCAATAGGTATTTTTTTTACTTATATTATTTTGTACAATTAAATTTCAACACATACCTCTTTTTATAATAAAAGGAGAAAAAACATTAAATAATGAGCTCTTATTTTAATTTATTTTTTCTCTAATCACTTAAATTATAATAACAGTTGGATAATGATCTAATAGCTCAGTAAAGAAATATATATATATATATATATATATATAAGTAAAAAAAAATACATATTAGATTGGCAACTAATAAATACATACCCTGAACTAAAAAATTGATACAAATTTTACCTCTTCATCTAACTTGGTCAAGATACCTTAATACAAACACAAGTAATTAACTAAAAATAGAAAAAAAAATTGCATAAGATTTTTCTTAAATCTTATTATTCTTATTATTACCATTTTTTTTTCTCAAGTTGTATTTCTTTGGTTAGAAGTTTAGAGTCAGAGAAGTTTCATCTTCTTCTAGGTCTATTTGACTAGATTAGATAGATGGTGTATATTTCTATCAATTTGCTAATTTGAGAAGATGTTTTTGTTATTTACGAAACTAAAAAGATATATTAAGTATTTTTTAAACTCATGAAATTTGTTATAATTATCAAAAAAAAGTTTAACGAAATTTAATTTTTTTTACTCTTAGACATGTAGATTATACTATTATTTGTTGAATTATTAAAATATGAAGCTAAATGGTAGAATCTATGTAAAAAGATCCACATAACACTAAGAGCAAGAAAAATAAATAAATAATAGCATTAGTTCCTAAAATATGAGAAAAGTCTCATTTTGGTCCCTAAATTATTAAACAAGAATATTTTTGTTATATATTTTATTTTATTGTTAACAGAATGAGTATATGAGATACATTTGTTATTCCGTTTTATTTCTTATCCAAAAAGATAATTCAATACTATAAAGAGATTAAAACAAGAATTATAGTTGTTCAAAAATAATTTATTTAACAAAAATTAGTTGTATATTAGACAATAATGAAATACAAAATTGTCTAAAATATGATATTTTATTGAAATCACTAATATAAAATAAAAAATGCAATTCATATCCTCATTATGATAAGAATTAATTAAAATACAAAATAAAAAAGATTAAAATGAAATAGTAGTTTAAAGGCCAATACAACTGTTGTACGGTCTAAAAATCCTATGTCAGGTCGCATGAGTAGGAGTTAAATTCGACCTCCATTGCATAAGTTACGTGCGACCTTCCCCGCGTAAGTTACGTGCGACCTCCTCCGCATAAGTTACGTGCGACCTCCTCCGCATAAGTTACGTGCGACCTCCTCTGTATAAGTTATATGCGACTTCCTCAGAAAGAAAAGGAAACAAGTCTCTGCTTCGTCAAACAGGTAACCTGCAAGGAAGGGGAAACAGAAGTCTCTCTTTCATGATCGACCAGTTACCCGTTTTAAGTGGTTACCCAATTATATTATTACTGAAATTCTATTACCTAATTGTATAGTTACCCGTTTTCATAATTAGGAACATTGAGTTACCCTTATCTATATAAAGGGAGCTCAATGTTTCGGACGGGAGATCTTCTGGAAAAAAACTCGGGAAGAGAAAAAAGAATTCTTAGAGTATTTTCTGCTTTTTAGACGACATATTGTAATTTTGAGTTCCTGTAATTCTCCAGAATATAGTGAAAAACAGTAGACGTAAGCTCATCTTTTTCGGGGTTGAACCACTATAAAATCTTGGCCTCTTTATTTGCTTTGATTAAGAATACTATTCACACAAGCCACATCTCATAATTTTTTCTAAAATTTATTGTTGACAAAACCTCCATCAACAATTGGCGTTAGAAGGAGGGCTATTCCGGCTAAAACAGTTTGTCAAATTTTACCTTTTTAATAATGGCAAACACCAGAAACACTACCAGAGTCACCGGAGTTAGCCAAAACCACCCCCAAAGCACTGCTGCTACACAGGCAGACCCTGCTCAGGATCAGCCTACTATGACCGCAACAGAGAACCTTTCCCAGAGATAGGATCGCATGGAGGAGACACTGGTGAACCTTCAGCAAGTCACTAACCAGATTAATGACACCTTACGATGACTTGCTGAAGGGCAGATGGTGACCCCACCACAACACGAACGTCCCAAAGAACGTCCTGCTCAATTACCTGAGAAAGGGATACCGGTCCTAGAGACAAGAAGACGCGGCCAGCCAAGAACCCAGCAAGAGCGTCATGAAGATCGCATCTCCAAAGAAAAAGGCAAGGTCGCAAACTTGCCTCTAGAATCTGGTACGGAGAGTTCAAGTACAAACCGTGATCGTGTATAACCTTCTCGTAAATCCACTAATAGTTAAGATCGCTTGAGCGGCGAACGAGGACGACCATCGAGAAGCGTCTTCGAAAGAATCAGCAGAGAGTCGAGACAAGATCCTGCAGACCTAAGACAGTATTTGGAGCGACGACATAGTCATGATCGATCCATATCGCATCACAACGACCAAAGTCGGTCTCGTCGCACTATTTCACCGGATTCCTCTCACAGATCGCAGAAAACTCTACCTGACCAACCCGCCATGCATCAGGATAACGATCGAAGGCCGCCCTTGCCGCCAGCGAGAGATAATGTTTTCCCTCTGAACGTCGATGTTTACAATTTAAGGATCGCGTTAGACGCACTTGCTAGTTGGGACGATGAGCTCTCTGATGGGTATCGTCAGTCATCGTTCAGCGAGGAGGTTCGCTCTGTAGCCCTTCCCACTGGATTCAGACTTCCCACCATTAACACTTTTGATAGGAAAACTGATCCACAGGACCATATGAATCACTTCAGTGACTTGATGGAACTACATCGTGTTAATGATCATGCACGTTGCAGATATTTCACTGTAACTCTCTCGGGAGCAGCGAAGTAGTGGTTCCGAGGACTCAAATCTGGCTCACTCTCGTCCTGGCAACAACTTCAGACGGCATTCTTGAGACAATTTCAAGCTGCAAAGAATTTCACTGTTCCACTTGTTAGTTTGTCTGCAATCCGACAAGGTCCAGAGGAGACTCTACGGTTTTATCTCAATCGATTCACCTCAGAGTTAGCAAAGGTCAACAACCCACCTGAGGGAGGAGTTCTAACTCTCATGATGGCTGGGGTGCGACCAGAAACTAAACTCTGGGAGGAATTACTTGAGCGAGAATGTAGATTTCTTGAAGACTTCTACCGAAGGGTTGGTCGGCATCTGAGATTAGAATCTTCGCGCGAGAATCTTCAAAAGACTAAGAAAGAAGGAAGGAAAGATGTGACTAAATATGCAGTCATTACCAACAATAACGGTAATAAGAAAAACAAGAGGAATAATGAACAGCCGAATGAGAATCAGCCTAGACCCAAAAGGCAGTAGATTTCAAGAGCTCCCATGCGGTTTAACAATCACACTGAATTAAATGCGCCCATAGATCATATCTATGCGGTCACAAATCAGAAGGAGCGATTCTGTCAACCAGAACTGATGAAGTGGGACAGGACAAAGCGTGACCCCAACAAGTTCTGCCGATATCACAATGATATTGGACATGATACTAATAATTGCTTTGCCCTGAAGGATGAAATTGAAAGGCTGATTAGAGAGGGGCGACTGCGGCAGTACACTAGGCAGAACGACAAAAGGCGAGAAGAAGACCAACAGTGACCTCCAGAAATTCGGCGCGAGGTGCGAACTATTTTTGGAGGACCGCACATTGGGGGAGATTCCAAGAGAGCACAGGATAGGTATGCACAAGAAGCTCGACAGCAACCGTTAACCAACGTCATGCATCTTGAGTAGCGACCACGCAAGCTTCAACGAGTACCAGATATGGACATTACCTTCACAGAGTAGGATGCAAGGGAGGTTTATTATCCGCATAATGATACACTGGTCATAAAAATTAACTATGGAAGCACACAGTTGTGGCGAGTATTGGTCGATAACGGGAGTGCTGTGGACATCCTGTACTTTGATGCTTTTAAGAAGATGGGGTTGAATGAGAGCGACCTGAAGCCTGCTGCCACTCCACTCTATGGTTTCACTGGTGACAGCCTGATGCCTATGGGCATGATTGAATTGATGGTCAGCGTTGGGACCTATCCAAGGGTTTCAACGATAATGACCCAGTTTTTGGTGGTAGATTGCCCCTCTGCCTTCAATGTTGTGCTGGGAAGACCGACACTGAGGGAACTTTGAGCCGTCACCTCGATCTACCATCTCACAATGAAGTTCCCGACCTAACACGGGATAGGCGAGGTGTGAGGAAATCAATATGACGTGAGGACTTGTTATAACAACTCGCTAAAACTTGCAGCAAAAGATGCGACGTCCCGCACAATGATGGTCCACCTGCCAGAGAAAGCGTCAGTTGAGACGACGAGCAAAGCGTCAGTCGTGGCAGTGGGCAAAGCGTCAGTCGAGACAGTGAGCAAAGCGTCAGTCGAGGAAGTGGGCAAAGCGTCAATCGAGGCAACGAACGAAGCTCCAGTCGGATCGTCAGATGAAGCGTCAGTCGAACCGTCAGTGAAAGCGTCAATCGAAACGACCAGTGAAGACTTCGATCCTTGAGGAATATACGAAGAGGTCAGAATCGGACCCATTGAAGATCTGGAGAATTTATCATTCGACATGTCTTTCAGGACCTTGAAGATTGGAATGGAGGTTCAAGGACCTGTGCGAACTTCATTGGTCGCTTTTCTGAAGTCTAATCTGGATGTCTTCGCATGGCAACATTCGGACATGGTAGGGATTGATTCAAGGATCATATCCCACCGTCTTAACATAGATCCAACAAAGAAGCCTGTACGGTAGAAAAGAAGGGCTATAAATCAAGAACGCTACGTCACGTTAAAAGAAGAGGTGGAGAAGCTGCTCGAAATTGGGTTCATAAGAGAGTCTTTTTATCCTGACTGGCTTGTGAACACGGTTCTGGTAAAAAAACCCAATGGGAAGTGGAGAACGTGTATCGATTTCACTGATCTCAACAAAGCATGTCCGAAGGACAGCTACCCTCTTCCGAGGATCGACCAGCTTGTAGATGCGACGTCGGGGCATGAACTTTTAAGTTTCATGGACGCATATTCAGGATATAACCAAATCCCCATGTACGAGCTAGATGAGGAACATACCTCGTTCATCACTGATCGAGGGTTATACTGTTATAAAAAGATGCCCTTCGGACTCATCAACGCAGGAGCGACCTACCAACGTCTTGTCAATATGATGTTTGCAAAACAAATTGGCAAGACAATGGAGGTATACATCGATGACATGCTAGTGAAATCAAAGAAAGCCAAAGATCACATCAAACACCTTGATGAGATGTTCAAAATCCTCCGGAGACACCAGATAAAGCTAAATCCCCAGAAGTGTGCATTCGGAGTAGAATCTGGAAAAATTCTGGGTTTTATGGTCAATCAGCGAGGAATCGAAGCAAATCCTCAGAAGATACAAGCGTTGATTGATATGCAATCTCCTCGTAAACCTAAGGATGTGCAAAGCCTAGCAGGAAGGGTAACTGCACTGAGTCGGTTTGTATCCAGATCAACCGATAAATGCCAACCTTTCTTTGAGGTATTAAAAGGGTCAAAGAGGTTCGAGTGGACAGAAAAATGCGAGCAAGCGTTCCAAGAATTGAAAAAATACTTGGGTTCTCCTCCACTTTTGTCGAAGCCAAATCCGAGAGAAGAATTATGCTTATATCTCGCTGTTTCTAAGTATGCGACGAGTGCTGCACTAATTCGCAATATGGGAAATATTCAGTGACCTATGTATTATGTAAGTAAAAGATTACTTGATGCTAAAACCAGATATCCAGAGATGGAAAAATTGGCCCTGGCACTCGTCATTGCATCAAGAAAGGTTCGACCTTACTTCCATGCTTACTCCATAAGGGTTTTCACGAATTTTCCGTTGAAACAGGTCTTACAGAAACCTGAGGCGTCAGGACGGCTGCTTAAGTGGGCTGTTGAATTGAGTCAATTTGACATCAATTTTCAACCTCGCACTGCCATAAAGGGTCAGGCACTCGCAGATTTTATTGCAAAATTTACATACGATGTCGATCTTCCCACGGGAGTACTCGAAAAACCTGCTTCAGATACATCGAAGTTGTGGAAACTTTATGTTGACGGGTCATCGAATGAAAATGGAGCAGGTGCCGGCATAGTTTTAATCAGTCCTGAAGGGCACAACATTCATTATGCACTTCACTTCAAATTCCCAGCGTCGAATAATGAGGCCGAATATGAAACACTGATAGCTGGGCTAAAGCTCGCACAGGAAATAAAGGTCGAAATAATTGAAGTGTATAGCGACTCCCAGCTGGTCGTATGTCAAGTTAAGGGCGATTATCAAGCGAGAAGAGAGAGAATGATAGCCTATTTGAAGAAGCTACAACAATTATTCTTAACATTCGACACTTATAACATTCAGCTTCTTCCTAGCATTGAAAATACACGGGCAGACGCACTTGCTAAGCTCGCTTCGACGAAAGATGCAGAGTTGTTGAAGGTAGTTCCCGTTGAATTTCTTATATCACCAAGCATCGAGGTCGAACCCCAAGTAGTTATGCCAGTTGATGAAAAACCGTCGTGGATGGATCCCATAATGCGATATATACAAAATGGCGATCTTCCTGAGAACAAAGACGATGCAAGGCGACTTCGCATGAAAGCAGCTCGCTATATCATCCAGGATGAAAAGCTTTATCGAAGGAGTTTCAGCTCGCCACTATTATTGTGTGTCAATGATGAAAAAGCACGCTATATTATGAGGGAAATTCACGAAGGAATATGTGAAAATCATTCTTGGGGGCAAGTACTTACAAATAAGATTCTTCGACAAGGGTATTTTTGGCCAACTATGAAGAAAGATACATTGGAATTTGCTAGGAAATGTGACAAATGTCAACGATTTGCGACCATTCCTAGAAAACCACATGTTCCTTTAACTTCAATGACTAGTCCATGGCAATTTGCTGTTTGGGGAATTGATATTATCGGGATGCTGCCATTAGTACGAGGTGGTTTGAAGTATGCGGTGGTCGCAGTCGATTATTTTACAAAATGGACAGAAGCCGAGGCCTTGAGCACCATCTCCGCGAAGAAGATAATAGATTTTGTTTATAAATCTATAATCTGCCGTTATGGTATACCGCATACCATAATTTCTGATAATGGAAAATAATTCGAATGTGACGAGTTTCGTGACTTCTGCAACAACTTGGGCATCAAGAAGGGTTTCTCCGCTGTTGTTCATCCGCAAGCCAATGGGCAGGTCGAAGCGATAAACAAAATACTCAAGCAGAATATAAAGACAAAACTAGAGGAGCATAAAGGAGCTTGGCCAGAAGTACTTTCGGAAGTTTTTTGGGCTTATCGCACCACACAACGAACCACTACTGGAGAGAGTCCATTCTCTTTGGCTTATGGATATGAAGCGATGATCCCTATTGAAATTGGTGCAGGCTCCCTGTGGCGATCTGTTTATGAGCAAAATCAGAATGATGTATTACTGAGAATTGAACTCGATCTTTTAGAAGAACGACGTGAACAATCTCAACTTCGAATTGCATTATACCAATAATGCACTGCTCGACATTATAACTCCAAAGTCAGAAGTAGGCATTTTGCAATTAGAGATCTCATCCTTCGAAGAGTTCTACCTAATAATAAGGAACATGGCGCTGGGGTATTTGGGCCTTCCTGAGAAGGGCCTTATGTTATTGATAATGTCATTCGACCTGGGATATACAACCTCGCTCGCATCGGTGGACAAAAGATTGAGCATGCTTAGAATGCAGAACAACTTCGCCGTTATTATCAATAAATCTTCATGTTATCTTTAACAGCCTACTGTATCTTCTTTATTAATATTCGTCAATAATACTTCTTCGGCTATTACTTCAACTCGTTTCCGATCGTCTTTTATAGTTTTATGGCAGTTTTCGGACACCATAAAACTCGGGGGGCAGTAGGATCAGAATGTTATCTCCTACTTGTTTCCTAAGGGACTATGCAAACGTCCATTTAGAGGAGACAGGGTTTTAGATCGTCGAAGTATCTGAATCTCCTTAAAATCTTAGGATTTTCTCCTCACTTCATGCCTCAGCATGTCGTATTACGCAATTTTCCTCCTCGAACAAAAAAGTAACTAAGCCAAACGTTCATTGTTCGAAGTGATATATTGCTATATTATATTTTGACATAGAACTTTTGAAACACAGCTGAGTTTGCATCACTCGTATTGACTGTTTTCTTAAGCGACCTAACCTATCCTAACGCTTAAAACTCGTTTTAAGTTAGTCGGATTCAAATCGCTAAAAGCGTACTGATCAATCACTCTGTTATTGACTACTTAGATAAAATTACTGTTGTGTTTTCATTATTTTGTAGATTACTATTGTATTTTCATTATTTTGCAGGAGCATCTGACAGAAAAAAATAATAATAATAACATTTATTAAAAGAAGTCACCCGTACATGCACAGAAAGGAAGGGGGACCAAGCCTGTATTGTTCTAAAAAAAAAAAACTAAAAAGAACAAGTTATGCAGAAGGGCTCGCGCTGCCATCTCCAGCTTTGGCAATATCCTCCCTCTAGCTTTGGACGAGCTGGACCACGTCCTCACCAAGGATGGAGAAGTTTAAATCCGGATGCTCGCAGAAAATATTGAAAATGATGGTCGACGAGGCGATATCACTAGTTTTATCTTCGAGTTCTTTGACTTCAGTCGCCTTGAACTCCTCAATAGCTTTGTGAACCGCCTCAGTAGTTGCTTCCCTCATGTGATCCGGATGCTCAGAGATGGTCTTCTTGAGCTCTTTGACTTTCTCCGCGAGATTCTCCTTCTCGAGTCTCTCCTTGGCCAGGTCTTCAAGCATCTGCTGCCTCTCCAAGTTGAAGGCCGTTCTCTCCTCCTCCCGAGCCTTCTCCGAGTTCTCGAACGCTTGGGTTATCTCTTCAACTTTTTCGGCCTTCTCCAAACATTCGAGGACTGGGTCGTGCATCAGAACAGCAGCAGCCACAGTTTAGAAAATCTAATTATTAATACCAAGAGAATACATTCGAGGAGAGGATAGAAAAGTACTTACATTGGCCAGCATCCTCATCGCAGATCCAAAAGCGACCTTGGCAGATCGTCACTTTATCCGCTCCCAGCCTTCCTCAGATGTGAAGCGATCAATGAAGGCTGCGCTCATACTGGCCTTCTCTGGTAATTGGTTGAGGAGCACGAAGAGCTCTTCATCTTTATCTGCCAGGATCGGTTCCGAAGAAGTGGCAGCCTCTTTAGGTGGTTCAGGATGACTCGTTGGCTGAGGCTGTGGTGGAGACGAGCTTGCTGGGAAGTCCTCGAAGGCAACTTTTCTTTTCTTGGAGCTGTTAACCTTCTCTCTCCCTTTCGATGGCGGAGTACTCTCGGGTGTTTTGGCTTTTGCCATGGACCCGAGAGTTGAGGGTGGTGCTAGCAAGCCGCTACCGATGACCATCTTTGTACAGATATGTCAGTGAGCGAGGAGATATAATATAAAGGTGATTGGAATGCATGTATGATTACCTTCTTCTTGTGGAGCTGGTTGAGGAGCTGGTGGTGACGCTGTCTCTGGAGAGGAAGGTTCTGAGGTTGGAAGGGTGGCTGGTGCTTTTCGTTTTCTAGTTCTGGAGGACGAGATACCTAAATCCGTCCTTTTTCTCGGCTTCTTCTTCGAGCTCGATGGTTTAGACGAAAGGACCAGGGGGTCTGGGAACGCGGCTCCCTTTGGAAGTAGACCACAAGCGACCAAGTTACTTGAAGTACCCAGTACTTTCCAATTAAATTCCTCAAGTGGAAGGTCGTTGATTTTATATACCCTTACGAGCTATTCCCTGGAGAGTCCGGGTCGATCCCTGTTATCTGCGATGACATTCGAATGCGATCAGTATAAAAGTAAAAATAGAAAAAAGGCGATAAATTGGAAGACTACCTACCGAGATTCTGAAAGAAGCCGTTAGCCGCATAGTCAAAATGGAAAAATGGATTTTTCCACTTTCCCATGTTATTACGAACCCCGTAGATCGTTTTTATTGCCTGCCAAGATCTGACGGGTTTGATTTCACTTGGTAGAACCAAGCGAATTCTTCAGGTGAAGGGGTTCCTAAACCTAATTTATGGTACAGTATATACAAACCTACCATATATCTATAGGTATTAGAGGTCAATTGAAAAGGGACGACCCTATAATAGTCAATAATCGATTTTATATACGGATGGAATGGGAGATGCACGCCACACTTGAAGACTACCTCGGAAAAAGAAGCGAGTCCATGGGGGGGGTGTGGTCGGTTAAATTCCATAGGTAGGCGAAGAGGTATGGCGATCTTATAGCTGCTCGTGATTTTGCTGAGTTTTTTCGATGTGCAGCTCATTCTTATATTGGTACACGACCAATTCCCCTCTACATATTGATAGCCTGATGAAAATGCAGGGGCATCCCTGATATGTTGGGGCCACTGGTCTTGTGGGAGATCGCCTATGCGAGGACTACTTCACCTGACCCCTGTTATTTCTACTTCGGGTTCTGACTCAAGATAATCTTCAAGGTTTATGGAACTAACACTCAAGTCAGAATCTCCAGAAAATGCATTCCCTTCCCTAAATTCATCACTACTAGACATCTGAAAAGAAATACGGAGGGATTTAGTCCTATACAGGCATCGAGGATTCTCACTATCCCAGTATTTTGGAAATTCATCCTAAGATTGTACTAATAAGCAAGCTCATCAATTTATTCCTAAGAGGTCTACGGATTCGTCAGAAAATAAATGTTTCGAGCAGTTTGTCAGAAAATAAATGTTCGAACAGTTCGTCGGAAAATAAAATAGGATATCAAACCCTAGAAATTCTTTTCACGAGTTTGTTTCTGATTATTACCTAATAAGTCTACTCTATGGACTGGAAAAGAGGGATAAAAATAATTCTCATTACACTTCAATGTGGGATGAGTTTCTATTCCTAAAAATTAAAATTATTTTTTCAAGAATAGAGAAAAATAAGAGAAGAAGTGAACTAACCTTTCTTCAGAAGCGGAGGGATTGAGATGATTTGTACTCCATCGGAGAAGGTACTGGAATTGTGCGAGCTGAAGGAGGAAACGATGCTTTAGGGTTCTCTGAAACTTCAGTATTTTCTGAGAAAAGATGGAAACAATGTAATATAGCAGAAACAGATTGGTTTCCGATATTTATACCCTAAGCACCGTTAAATCACAGTCGTAGATCAAGTTATTTGATCTTCAAATCTAAAGGCCGAAGTTCACGCGGGATTTGATTTTTTCCGATAATAGATCAGAATCTTTTGAAATTTGAAAAGATTTGGTTTAAAAACGACGGTTGACATTATTGATATCTTTGGGCTTCCTCGAGTTCTGTTATCTTTCTTAGAAAATGCTACACGTGTTTCTGTCTATCAGAAAAAGGTACACGTGATTTTGAGAAATGTAATTTGAAATCTGGCGACCCTTCGACTCTTCAAGGATCTCAAGTCTAGGTCGTGACATCGCACTTTTTAAGATCGCACTCACCTACATTAAAAGCAAGCTCCATTTTGTCCTAAAGGACTAATGGAGCTGGGGGGCAATTGTTGTGCGGTCTAAAAATCCTATATCAGGTCGCATGAGTAGGAGTTAAATTCGACCTCCACCGCATAAGTTACGTGCGACCTTCTCCGCTTAAATTACGTGCGACCTCCTCCGCATAAGTTACGTGCGACCTCCTCTGTATAAGTTATGTGCGACTTCCTCCGAAAGAAAAGGAAACAAGTCTCTGCTTCGTCAAACAGGTAACCTGCAAGGAAGGGGAAACAGAAGTCTCTCTTTCATGATCGACCAGTTACCCGTNTTACTCAAATTCTATTACCCGATTGTATAGTTACCCGTTTTCACAATTAGGAACATTGAGTTACCCTCATCTATATAAAGGGAGCTCAATGTTTCAGACGGGGGATCTTCTGGAAAAAACTCGGGAAGAGAAAAAAGAATTCTTAGAGTATTTTCTTCTTTTCAGACGACACATTGTAATTTTGAGTTCCTGTAATTCTCCAGAATATAGTTAAAAAAAGTGGACGTAAGTTCATCTTTTTTGGGCTGAACCACTATAAAATCTTGGCCTCTTTATTTGCTTTGATTAAGAATACTATTCACACAAGCCACATATCATAATTTTTTCTAAAATTTATTGTTGACAAAACCTTCACAAAAATTAAAATTCAAGGAGACTCTCTGTCATTTATAAAAAAGAAAAAAAAATTGCAAAAAAAGGTCAATTCGCAATGTTCGTTAAAAGGAAAAAGAAAAAAGAAACGTGAAACGTGTCAATAAGATACCACACTCCACAGCACTCTACTTGCGAGCACTCCACCGGGGTCCACTCAACCCCAAATTCCCTTTGTCCTTTGGTTGTGGCTGTGGCTTTGGCTCTCTCTAAGTCTTCAGCCTCAGAACCGAGAAAAGTGCCAAGGTAAGTGCTTTTACATATTGCTAATGCCAATTTTTTGAATTTTCAGTCGTACCCTTTGAAATTTTGTTTATACGGGCATTTTGGATTCCATAGATTTGTTGTTATATACGTTGATCAAAACTGTATTCAAGTGTTAGTAACAAGGGGTTTGCGAAATTTTCTTCTTTGATAAAATGGGTTTTTTTTTTCTAAAAGAAATACTCTTCTGAATATTGAATTTGAGACTTTAGAGTGTTGAGAGGTTAAAACGTGGGAATTTGACAAATATATACGTTTTTTGTAATTGCATATTAATCGTTTCGTCGGATCGTTCATCTGAATTAGAAATATTGACCGTTTGGTATGGTATCAGATTCGGAGTCCAATATTTATTTGTTTGTTCGGTGGGCTTGTATCACAAAACTAAATCCGAGCCCAACTCAAAAAATAGGCTAAAATTGAGAAAACGATTTTTCACTCAAAACTCAGACCCGACCCTCTTTCATCCTCTGCGCAGCCATTGACAATGCTCGATCCAATCAGCTCCTCAAACCATTGACGAGCTCCAGCCATGGACGAAGCTTGAAGCTCCACTCATCAGATTCCTCCTCTGCCATCGACGAGCTCGACTCAATCTATAGCAGGTACCCTCGAAATTTCCTTCTCCTTTTCTCTTCTCTTGCATCTGCATCAGTTTTATTCTTTTACCCAAAAAAAGTTCAAACAATTTCTGGGGTTTAATGAATTCAAGCAATTTCATTTGCATCTGAATTGGAAAATAGATTAGGGTTCCCTCGTAGACAATTTTTGAGTGTCTTATTACTCTTATACAACTCAAAATGATTTTGCTGATGAGGAATTTTGAGTATAGTTGTGAGATTTGTATGTATAGTTGGATTGTTGTATTGGGTTGTATTTTGAACTCTTCTTAACCTGTTTGGTTGCTGAGAAAATAGAGGGATAGAGAGAAATTTCATCGTGATCAGTTTATTTATTCTTCTTTTTGTATAAGATGAAAAACCCGTCACTCTTTTTTTTGTGGTTGAATAGGAAAAGAACAAACTATTTGCTCTGTTGTTCTCTTCCCCTTAAATAATTGATGTCTTGGTCTTATTGATTCACTTTCCCTCTTAGTTTTTGGAGAAGAAACATGGTTCTCAAATAATTCAGTACGAATTAATTTTGCTAGATTCTCAGTTGCCAAACGTTGTTTACTACTTCCCCTATTGTGGGTGCTTATTATTTGATTGAAGTAGTTGTATACTAGAATTGAGTTAAGGTTCAATACTTGTATTGTACATGTCGCAATTGATTTTGCACCATTTTTGTATCTGGTGAGAAGGATTTGGCTCTACTTTTTGTTTAATTCGTTCTTTGAAATGCTCAAAACCCTGTACTTTTTTTTGGGGGGGGGGGGGTAGAATACAACTTTATTGCAATCACAGATATTTAAACTGGTTGGTTCCTTTTTTTAGTCTCAAAAAATATTGTTTTCATTCAAATATGTCGATCAAGTTCTGTATCTATAATGTTTTGGTTTCGTATCTATATTGGGTCAGAGGAACCTTGTATTATAGGGAAGTAGTATTTGTAAGCACTAAGCGGATCAAATGGACTCATAGAGTGAATAACCAAAAAGCTAGAGCTTATTCAACGCATGTTATTTCTCTCTTTTTCTTTTCTCTTTATATTTTTATATTTTATATATATAGAAAAGAAATAGAGAGAGATGGCTCTGACATAGATCAGATGTTGGATGCATATGATGGGTGGATGCATGATGTGCAACCTTTTTGAGCTATCTAGTTTAGATTATTACATGAGATCAGATAAAGATGTTGGTCTCTTGAGAAGAAGGTTGTAGTTGTTTCAGTCTCAAAATATGCTTGGCATGTGATAATGCTATTAGTGAGTGACAAGGAAAAAGGAAATAGAACAACAGAACATATGCGAGTTCCTTAAATATTAGAATATCTTTAGTAAAATGATAAATGAGGAGCGGAAGGATATTTGTGGGACTTTCCCTACCAGATAACATGAACACATACTGACACATTATGTGATGCTAGACATAATATGTGCCCCATAGCATTATTCATATGATGAGCATAGAAAACAAAGATATTAAAGGTTCTGATTCTTTTTAAACTCTAAAGAGTATATATCAAAGGAAAATGAAATACTTATATAAAAAAAAAATGAAATAGATAATGCGTACATAAATTTAAAAGTGACATTAGAGTTTGAAACAAAAACAACAAATATAAATGCTGTGGTAGATACGGGAGCAAATAAGTGTATAATACAAAAACAATTTGTAGATAGAAACAACATAAGAAAATTAGATTACCCAGCTAAAATGATGACTAATGATGGAACAACACGTACGCTCACAGAATATATTACTCAAAAACCAATGTACATCCAGAATAACAAATTCTTTTTACCCGTCACATATGTCATTGATATACCAACAAATTCTGACCTGTCCAACATGTCCTGGAACTGCAACTACAAGTGCTTCAAAAAGAATATAGGCTGCTTTGTTGTTCTACTTGTTTTTCTTTCTAATAAAGTAAAACAAACATATCTCGATGATTACAGAGAACCTGATTCTGATATTTAAATCAAAAGATTAAAGAGAGGGAGAAACTTTATTAGCCCATATGACTTCCTAATATCAGGTATCTCCTGTTAATTGATGTACATGCACTTGGATTAGTAACAGTTGTTTCACACTTGTATTTTTTAATATTTCTCTTTTTGTTTTAAAACTTCATAATAGGTGTTTCTCTTTTTGTTTTAACGAGTACAAAGGCAAAGATATCTCCGTCATCGCAGGTACTCTAAATGCCATTTTTAGTTTACTTTGGGAGTTAATAGAGTTAGTACTTTTTATTTGTTTTGATTATTTAGAATATATCATAATAGAGTTAGTTCCTTGATTTTAGCAAACACAATTACTATGGCACCAAAACTTGATGAGTATGACGATTTGGCTCAATGGCCATCTAAGGTAGAGAGCTATTTCATGGCTATCTAGTTTAGGAAAAATAGAAACTGTTTTCAAAAATTCTTAACCAAACACAAATTCCTTGTTTTTGAATTCGAAAACACTTGTACCAAACGAATTTTCAGATCTTCAAAATTTTGAGTACAACCCTTGTTTTTAGATATCGTGTTATGTGACTCTGTGTTTTGGTCTGCGGGGTATATTGAAAGAGGTTCTGAACTGTACTCGAGCTTACAGCTTTCTAAGCCTTAGGATTCATGACTTCTTAATTGATAATCTCCCAACCAAGGTTGTCATTATGAGTGCACTAGTCATCTGTCTTGAACACTGGTTTCCTTGGTACCAACTTCTTTAATTTGTTTTCAAAAGTGCAACATTTCAACGTTGTTTATTTAAATCTCTGTCTTGTCTTTCACTTTTTAAAACCACAAAATAAATTGAGAAGCCAGTATACTAGTTGAAGAGTAGGTTGGATTCTTGAGTGTAGCATCCCATCGCATCTACGTTTTCGTTATTTTTCCTCTACCTTACTTATTGATACTTGTTGACGTGTGTGTGCAAAGTTCTGCATTAGCTAGGTTTAGAAATGCTAATGGGTTTGTAAGGGCTAGTTCTACTCCTCTTAATAGGTTTGGGGTGTTCGAAAATTACTCATTAGGAAGACATCATGTGAGATATGATTCTACACTGCATCTGTTGGTTGGGAGAAATGTGGGTTATGATTTTCACATTGCACATATCTGTCAAATCAACGTTCACATTTTCTTTCTCTGTTGTTAAATGATGGATTATTTGCTTGCAGTAAGTAACTGGAACCCCTTCAGAATTTGAGGGTTGGACTCGATGGCTTCTTCAGCGATAAAATCGGGGGCATTGGTTTCACTTCAGGACTTACATCCATCTTCACATTACTTCAGGCAAGGGACTTCACTTAGAGTAACTGGAAAGTAAGGGTTCTGCCCTTCCTAAACTTGGTTCTCTGTCTTGTTGTGTGCTAGATTTTCAGTTATGATTTCCCCCTTTTGATTTTTTGCATGTGCACAAGTGAAAATTGCCCTTCCTAAGCTATAGTTAATTTTCAATTTTGATAGTTCATAGTTTTAGGACATGAAGATTTAAACTCGTTGGTCTCAAGAACTTTATCTCCCTGGCCATGTTCTTAACTGTCAACTGGATCAGAGTTTGGTGGTACTTGGCAGTACGGAACTAGCGTTGCTCCATCACAAGAAACAGTGGTGGCTGGATGGCTTGGAAGATAATCTGGAAAACTGGGATTGATGATAGGGTATCTAGTAATGGTGATGGCATTTTTATGAGCTGGATAAAGAGTTTTGTGAACAGTGGTATTTTGGTGGTTTTGGTATAAATATGTCACAAAGTTGGTGGTGAATGGCGATGACACTGAAGATGAATGAAATTGGATGTTAGGAGAACTGGCCTCGAAGATTTTCGAGGTGGAAAATGGGCCCAGTGGTAGTAGGGTCATGGTGAAAGGGATGAAGGAGATAATATGGATTAGCAGAATTTCCAAATACAGACATTTATACATGTATTCATAGATACATATATAGGGTCATAATCCAATATTTTTTTTTACTTATCTGTAGGTATTTTTTTAGCCGTTCAATCATATTATCTAATAGCTACCATGATTTGAGTAGTTGGAGAAAATAAATATGACAATAAATACACATTTTGACATGTTCTTCTCACTTTGCCTTTTACCATAAAAAGACGTGTGTGATGAATTTTAATTGCACAAAACAATATCTATAGATAGGTAATAAAAGAATACCTACTGGATTGGTACCCATATAATATATATATATATATATTTTTTTTAATTTTTGCCAACTTTGCTAGCCAATGTTATTGCTTACTGGCCAGAGGAATATTTTGATATATGTTGAAAGTTTTTGAAATTTCTTCCATTTCTATGTCCCCATATGCTGTTATTTTAATTTTGTTGTTGTTGATATCTTACTAATCATATCACTTAGATTCTTCCTACTATGCATTATAAAAAATTCTGGATAAGCTTAATCATTGAAAACAGATCAGCTAATTCATATAATTGCCTCATGCAATTATATGAATGATTGTACCAGTAACATGTTTCTTTTGCTTTATTTATGAATACATAATCGTTAATTCAGTCCATTATTGTACTATGATTTCAGTTGAAATCGTCACCAATATTAGTTTCTCATTTTTCTCCAAGGCTACAAGAGTACTCTGCTCAGACGGCCATTGCCATGGTTGTTGATGGAAGTGCCAAATTAAAGGTCAACACCGAGCACCTAAGGAACCTTAATTTGAAACTTGGTTCCTTCTACCAGTTTATCGGTGAACTACTTATTCAACCTGATAATGAGGTAACCGGTTGACACCATCATTTTGATGGCTTGCAGCATTATCTGTCTTTTAAGTTAGAACACATAAGTATGTCGGCACTCTTCAAAGCTTGAATTTTCTTCAATTTCAGGCAGTTTTACAGGCACGTGTTGGGAGGAATGTCGATGGCATTAACCTGGATCTATATCATCAGTCTCTGCAGCTTTTAAGACAATTTCAGGCTGATCATCTGAAGAATCCAACAACTTGATACAGTTTTAGTTTTGAAAGGCTCGCCTGGACATTTTTCTCTGATTAAGGTATCATAGTAAACTCAAATCGTATTTGAAATGCTTAATCATGAACAGTTTTTCTTATTGTTTGACTCGTTCTTGTCACCAAGTGTTGTAAATATGATCTCGACAATACTAATCCGACTATCTTAATACATGGTCATCAGTTCAGGCTCTTATAGTTTCTCATGGCCAATTTCACATGTTAAACAAAAAACTACTAGTTAGTCAATGAAGTAGCAAGGCCGCCCTAGCATTGTGGAATTTGATTATGACTGATCAAATTAAGATAGCTCAAGAAAAATGGATTCTAGATTTCCAACTTATCATAAAATTTTAATCTCTTCTTATACACTATAATTCCATATTACTTATTTAGAATGCAGAATCTGAGTAATATGATTGCATTTTTAGAGTACAAACTAGGATATGTGAGGAATGAAGATAGACTAACAAGGTTCTTTTCCGTCTAATTCATCTTCTTCTCTCACGCTAAGAGCCAAAGACAAAAAAATGGAATTTCTAATATTGGAACATATCACTATTTAGAGATATTCACAGCTGGATAGTTGTTTATTTATTTAATTTTTTTTGGGGGGGGGGGNACTATGCTGAAGTATAGAAAATCCGTAAGGGCCAATTTGGGATTGCTTATATGGATCTTTGATTCTAATTATGAAATAGTTCTACCTACAACTCTCGTTTGATTAACTTGTTGTATAGCAAAGTATTTCATAATCTACTACTCAAAAAATTAGCTTTTCGAAAGTTGATTGTTGATAACAGATCTCAAAAGCACTTGGTACATAATCCAACTAGTTTTCACCACTATTTTAAGTAGCTAGTTTGTTTCCATCTTAATCATAACCAAAAGCACTTTAAGCATTATAACAATACCAAGTTGGCCTACATCATGGAACCCACATTGTCGAGGAAACTACGTAGCATGGCACTTTTTTTGTTTTTGGCTCAACACGTAGAGTTGCACTTTGGTGGTTAGTAATAGTAAAACTGCTATAAAACTGTTTTCTATTTTTTTTTAAAAAAAACGCTGTTATTTATTATCTTTGTAGACGTTTTTCTTTTTCTAAAAGGAAAATTCTGTTATTATAAAAGAAGTGAATGTGTAGGCCCCTGTCCCATACTCGATCCAAGAGAACACACTAGTGGGCTTGTTTGTTGTCGGGTGAAGCAAGCAAACGTCTCATTTCAAACAAACTTCACAATAACAAAAATATTCAATTGGAAGAGAGATTACTGTAATTAAATACAGCTGATCCTCCATTCATAAGGTAAGTTTAACTAAATTATGCTCATTTTCAATGGTTACACTTGATTAACGATGATACTAAGAAATAAAGAAAACAAAATCTGTATCTGACAAGAGCCAAATCCTAACGGCTCATTTGGTACGCATGATTGGATTGGATTGGACTGATAATTAAGATTGGACTAGACTGGACTAAATTGAACTATTTAGTACTATGTGTAATTCAAGTCTAGATCATAAATACATAATAAAAATTTTATTAATGTAGTTTTTATAATATTTTTTTATGAAATAAGAAGATAAATATTTCATAAATTAGAGAGACAAAAATTAAACAATAATAAAATAAAATAAATAATATTTATTTTATTTTATTTTTAATAACTATTATATGTTTATGTTTTTAAAAAAGAATGGGATATGACAAAAATTGGAATAATTGACCAAGAACTAGCATTTCAATTGCAAACTCATTGGTCATAAATCCAATAAGGAGGGAGACTTGTTATATCCCCATTTAGAAAACTGTTTTTTGAATTAATGTATATTGGTGTATATCACCACCAACAAGCACAAAAGTACAATGAGTTTTGCGGTTGTTCACAATTCATTAAGTGATGTGTACTAGCGTATGTAGTCACCAACAAACACAAAAGTTCGATGAGTTTTGACTCTGTTCATTCACCAGGTGAAATCATGGTGGATATGTGTAAGTTAAGATGCCATTCTATTGCCCAAGAATAGGGGATGGCAATGGGGTACATATGAACTCGTAGGGAAGAACCATACCCATAATCGCCTTGTTTAAGAAGGCGGGCTTCGTTCGAGTGTCATCCACACATGTAGGTAAGTACCAATACCTTAATTAAAGTAAAAGGAAACATATTTAAAGAATTATTTAAATTTAAAAGGAAAAATGAAAGACGAATTTTAACTAAAAACATCAAATAATAATATCATATGCCAAAATTCCTAATACTTTAATAATAAAACATAATAATTGTATATATACTTATTTATATGTGTTATACACGCGCATGATGTTTTTTTAATTTCTTTTATATACTACATAAGCAGGTACCCTTGTACGTTGTGCCCATACCAACAACGTTAAACCCCTCCTTGTCCCATTTACTCAAACAATCGGGTTTACCCCACGATGGGTCGATACCCACGAGTAAATGGATTGACAAGTAAAATTACCATCCATACCTAGGAATGAGAGGTTAAGGTGTTGTTATCTTTCATATAAGATATAAGACATCGTTTCGGCTTGAATCTTCAGTCTAAGATGATTTCATGGCTTAGTCTACCATTTAGGCCCCGTTTGGGGGGTGGGGTAGGACAATAGGAGGGAACTGAACTGGACCTTTGGTAGACTGGACAAAATAGTACAATCTCTAAATTAGTACTCTTTTTTTAGAACTAAATAGTCTCATTTAGAATTTGGGTTTATTTAATTCCAAGGACTATGACTTTTTTTTTGGGATAAAATGATTTTTATCTTTTGTCTATCCTTAAATAAAAAAATGAACAACTTATATTGTTGTACTCGTACAAAATTTGTTGATCTCGAAACTCGTCACAATCATTATCATTCACCACATTGGTTTTAACACTTGTCGTCCCTCTGGCTCTCAATTTCTATTTTATCAATGGAAATTTTTTATTATTATTTGTCTCTGGAATATGAGAGTTATGATTTCCCTTAAGAGAGTTACGTCTTTACAACTTTGAGACAATTTGGTCCCCAAAGTTCTAGTTTTAATGCTTAAGCCATTGAACTTTCCATTCTATGTAATATAGTCCTTGAATTATCAGAATTGCAACAAATTGTTAAATTTTTTACGAAAAACACCCGTGAAGAGCACATGGTAGCATTTAAAATTGTATTTAAGATGTAATTTGTGAATTTTAAGCATAAAAATGAACAATCATAGAAAAATTTTCTCCAAATTTATAAGTCCAAGAACTCTAAAAAATACAAATAATACCTTTTTTTTGCTCATTTTAAATCATTTTGTTTAGCTTATTGTCCCTCAAATATCCTTTTGGATGTTACATTGTGCTCCTCGCGAGTATTTTTCTAAGAAATTTAACGGCACGTTGCAATCTAACCAATTTATGGGCAAAATTGTATTGAATTGATAAGTCTAGGGGCTTAATTGCCAACAAATCAGAACTCTAGGGACCAAATTATAACTAGTTAGATAGTTCAAGAATCATTTGTCCCATTAACCTAAAAAGAAAAGGTATCTATTACACTTAGGGGGACTAATGATGAAAGAAGTGACTTATCCATATTTGTTTTCAAAACTAACACTCATTATTATGTCACATAATTAAAATTACTTAGATACCTTATTCATCTAACAAATCATAAAATACATTTTATCCAACAAACCCCTAAACAATTCCTGCCACTATCGCCATCTACAGCACCTAACCACCACCGTCGATCTTGATAATATCGACGCCGCCTCATTCAATTAGGGTTGAAAAATTTCAATCACAATTGAAATTGTTTGAATGCTAATCCCAGTCATTTCAACTGAGTTAAAATTTGTTGACTGATCGTTTAAAATTTTTCAACTGACAATCGAAAATTTAGACCATTGTCAAATATAGTTAGCTGTCTTTATCGATAATTTTTTTTATTGGGATTTAGTTAGGGTTAATGTTGGAAGTCTAATTTTTCGTTAAATAAAAATACTAATTTTATAAATAATTTATAATTTATCTATTTTTTCACCACAAGCGTTAAAAAAAAAAAAAAAAAAACTACAGAATAAAAATTGATAATGACCCTAAAGAAAATAGTCAAAAGCTGGGGATTTGGGAAAGCCCCCCGTCCATCTAACAAGGCAAACATATGACAGTGCGTCGCACGACAGTCTGCTCCATTAAACGCAAGTCCTGTACTCATCGTTGTCGTAATCATATTAGAAAAGAGAAAAAAAAAAAAAAAAGACTAATATATGAAAAGATAATATTACTATAATTATTGTTAGAATTATAATTATTGTTTTTTTTTTAAAAAAAAAAAGGTCATCGTTGATCGTGAGAATGTAAGGAAGACAAATATTCATTGGACCGCTCCCTCTTCTTCTCGTAATCCATTCGTTAAAATGTCCAATCTCATTATGATTTTATTACATACTTCACGGCCCGACTCTCTCCACAACACTTGCCCATATCTTCTTCACCCCCTACACCCCCCCTTTCTTTTTCTTTTTTTTTTTAAAAAAAAAAATATATATATATATATATTTTAACGAATTGTTTGGAAGCATTGGGACGTCGCTATCAGGCCACGGAGCGCCGACCCACATGTGATTGTTCCTGGGCACGTGTCGATGACTGATTAGGTCCACTCGACCCCGGTCCTGACTCCTCAACAGTGGATGTGGATCCTCCTCCTTACCTCCCTTTGCACCGACTTCATCAATGCGATGTGCGTGTCACACGTGTCCCTACCTTAGCTTAAACTCCATGGGAACTATCTCTGTGAGTCTGTGACTCAAAACTCAAATCATTTATCTCTAATTAGCCATACTATCAAACACTGTACCTTCACACGCCTAGCTCAATTTATCTATTTCCTTTTTTTTCTTCTCCTTTTTTGGATTTTATCAAATATTCATTTGGATACTTTTTAATTATGTGACTTAAGTACAAGTTAGAGATTTAAAAAAAGAAAAAAAACTATTAATGAAAGATATTTGAAAAGTTCTTTTTTTTTTCATTTTGCTATATTCAAACACAACATACATCTAAGTCCGAAACAGCTAAATTGATGTATACAAAGATATATACGTGATTCTATAATGGAGAACACCAACTAATAATGCGCGTTATTTTTCGAATGTAACTACTAATGATGACCTATGATTTGCTGTGGAAACAGATGAAAAATATGAATAGATTTGACATAGTAAGGATGAGCATAGCCGACCACAACAGTAATCACACACGTAGAATCCATGAGTTGGTGAGTCTGGTTCACAAAAAGTATGGGGGTGGAGTCCTTTAGGAGAGGTTCATCTGCCCAAAACCAAGGTAGAAAATGGGTTTAATTCTTCACCCCCATTCTTTGTGGTCAATGGCCATCATATCGTAGGTGAAAGTGGCTCCACCTGACCATGACCTTTCTCTGGCCCCTCTGCATTTTGTGGAAGGTAAAGGAGTGGGTCTCTCTCACTTTCTACGACATTGACAATAACTTAAAGATATTCTCATCTCTTTGTTAGATTTTTTCCCCCTTTTTTTTTTTTTTTTTGGTTTGGGTAATATGACAAAATCCCACAACACAATAATGGCTCTTTGCAACAAAAATTTCTTGCTTTTTGCAGGAAAATGGTCCTAGTCCTATCAAATATCCAATACACAACTTTTTGAGGCTTTAGATTGTGTATTTTTTTCCAAAAAAAAAAAAAAGATTGTGGATTTTTATATTTCTTTGATTACTTTTTGGGCCGTTAATGCCCTTTATTAAAAAAATAAATAAACTAAACGAACCAAATAGGAAACGAAGAAAGGCTGTTAAATGTTAATATGTAGTGAGCTGGAATTACAAAAGAGAGAGTTAGTGAAAAGATCATAAGAAAAGGAGATGGAATTTACTAGAAAAAGAAAACAGAAACTATAGGATGTGATTTAGATCCTTGCCAACTTCCTCTATTAGCATAGAAAAGGAAATAAAAAATGATAATAGAAAAAGAGCTCCATCGGTAATTACATACTTTGTTAATTTTGAGTGTTTTTTATTTTTGTTAATTGTAAAAGGTCAGTTATTATTTATTGAGTTCTGGAGATTATTTATACCTAATTACCTAAACTTACATCCAAAACTAATCTAGTGCTAAATAACCAATTATTTTTTTCACAATTAACAGGTCGTTTGGTTTCCACTTTCTACACTAGTCAAAATTTGGGGTCTTTATACAATAATAAAGAATTACCTTAAGCATGGCATTTTTCTGTTGAATTTCTTGTTTTAGATCACGTGTAATAATTCGAGCTCAAATTTCAATCTAGTTCATGAGTTAAAATCTAGACTTTTGTCTTCAATTTCCAAACTTCCAATGTGTATTTTTTAAGTCAGATTTTATTTCAACCAACAAATAATTACTCGTATTTTTGTCTCTCTCTCTCTCTCTCTCTCTCTCTCTCTCTCTTCTTTGTAAATTGAATACTTCAAGTAATTTCAATAACTATTCACTTATTCTTAATTTCTTATTTAAGCTAGACATCCGTCCTGTCTTACACATTGCAGTTTACATTTTTTAAGAAGACATCGTAGTTTACATTTTAAAGTAATACAAACTTAAATATATACATTAGACAATATTAATACACTTAACACACTATTATATACTAGCATGGCGTAAACTAAACAAACTATAATTGTTTTATCGAATTTATTATAGTTTTTTCGATTTCTTGCGCAACTGGGTTTTTTTTTTTTTTTTTTTTTGGTTCAATTGGCATCCTGATTTGTCACCTTATCAAGACTAATAGTTTAACAATATATTTTTAATACATACTTATCTCTCTATATATATTATATGTTTATGTACACGTAGTAAATATGTAAGACTTTGAATAACCGAAGTAGTCTCATTAAATTATCAATGTTGTTTAATTAAGTATACTTAAACGGACGGTGCTCAGCGTTAGTTCAGAAATTTTTAATTATTATTTTCTTAAATGTCGCTAGCCAATATACATTACAGCCACGTATATGGCAGATAATTTTAAGCCATGATTAGGATAATATAATGCTAACAATATAAATTGTAATCACAATAATATTGGCTTCTGTGTGATTAATTTTTTATGATGTTGTGTGCTGTGGACATTGAATATTATATAAGATTTTCCCGGTACAATATTTAAGCCACCTTAGGTCCTTTATTGTTTTAATTCCTTTTCCCGTATTATGTAATTCAATCCTACTTATCCTATTTTATATATAAAAAAAGTGTCAAGAAAATAATTCACATCTTCTATTCCATTTTTCTGTATCGAATAAATAATGAATCGATGCTGCATTACATTTTAACTTCAAATTTAAACAATAGAGTTAACAAGTTACATGAATTGAGACACTATAGTTTGAAGGCATTTGCACATAATAAAAACTTTTTTTTTAATGAAATAAAACTGAGATTAATTATTAACTTAGTTTTAGTCCATGCTATAATTCAGAGCACGTAGAATCTTATAAAATCCTGGCTAACCGTAGCTGACTGTATATTCCTGACATAGCAAATTATTTTCATGTCAATTGTGAAACACTCGGACAAAAAAAGTATATATAAAACGATTTGCTCAAATCCACACAATTTCATACTCCTATGATCTCTACGCTCAAATATATATATTTTTTATTTTTAAAAACAATAAAATCCCATAAGTTTGGCAACCCCACGTTGACCCTCAAATTCAACTATTTGGAAAATATACCAAATAATAATTCCCCACGAGAATTTCATTTTCCAGTTCTCATTATCATACCAAAAAAAAAGTCTAAATTAAAATATGCATGTGAGGAATAATACCGGCTCATGTCGTGTATACATACATACATGACATCATCTAATACTTTTTTATTTATATTTTTCATTTCTTTCTCTGGAAATATGACATCTATATTTATACATGTACAGATAAAAATGTATAGTGTAGAACTCAGTTTCTACTTTAGGCTCATATACATAGGAGAAGAAAAGTTAAATGAGCTTTAGAGTCAATATAATATAAAAAAGGGGTAAAACTACAAAGCTTCTTTCTTTTTTTTTTTTTTTTTTTTTGCTTGAAAAATTACAAAGCTTCTTAACAAAACATACACACAGTTTAGATTACGTACGGTTTGTTGTTTGTATCTCATAAGAGGTTCTGTCCTAGTTTTCTTCTCCTCCTTAGATAAAAATCACAACCCAACAAAAACACACTGGTATGGATTGTGATCCATCTCCTCCACCTGCCCTGTCTCAAGCTCTTATCCGGAATCTACATCTGCTTAAGCCGGTCAGACCCTTTTTCGGGCGGTTGTTTCTGGTTCGGGCTCTCTAGCTAGCTTGCGCTTGACCCCACTTTCAGACCCCAAGTTTAGCTTATTTATCAAGGTTTCTATATTTGCTCTTATGGCCTTTCTCTTCTATTTTACTGTTTTGAGTTTTGTTTTTGGTTGGTGTTATGTGAGATGAGAAGCTCAAACTGAACTGGTTTTGTTTCATTGTTGTTTTCTTTTTTTCTCTGGGTATTGTCTTTTTATGGGGTTTGGTGATTTTAGTGATTTTTTGTTTTTTAAAAATGGGAAGAAGAGAAGCCAAAAAGAGCTAGCTTTTTGTATTGATTCTGTCAAGTTTTCGTCTGGGGAAGATGGAAAGATAGACTTTTGATTAGATTTGGTCCTCCTTCGTAAGATTTCCCATCTGGGCTTTCTTTGGTTGTTGAGAATTTTCTTGGAAAAAGGATTAAAGATTCCTCCAAGAGAGATAGATCACTTAAAAATGAAGAAAAATTAGAGACTTGAAGTTTGAACTCTTTTCATTGTTAAGGTTATTTACTCAAAATCTGATTTTCTTTTGCTCTCCTTGTTTTTTTGGTACCAATTAGCATATGTATGAATCTCTTCTTACGTTGCAGGGCATATACTTCTACTAGGATTAGTTGATAACAGGTTTTTGCTTACTCAGATTACAAGTGGTGGAAAATGTTGAATTTTAAGTATAAAAAAGTGCATACATTCAAAAATGTTTCACCTTTCTGTTAGTACCCAACAATTAATTAATCAAATATTGTTACAAGTTGTAATTTTTTTACTTTTTCCTCACTCATTCATAGATAGAAAATTCTGGATGCAATGCTGGAATTCCAAGTAGCATGAATATTCTCTGCAAAGTTTTTCAAATTCACTGTTGTTTTCTTTATCTAATTTTGTTTGTTTTATGATTTTTAATTCTCTGATTCTTAACTTTCCGAGTCAGATCGTGTCTTTTACTCAGTCACTGGATCACTCAATTCAAGATGCCTTAACCTCTTCAGTTTTGTTCACTGGAAAGAATGTTTCTAATAAAAATAAAAAGATAAAACAGTCAAGGCTTCTTTCCGTACAAATATTCAAAGAGTTTCTTTTCTTTCCTAGTGTTCTTTCTAAGATCTATAAGTACAACATGGTGATGCCTAAACGAACTCGTCATTGTTCAGGTTTTGAATCTCAAATCCAGACGCTTGGTTGGAATTTGTATAGCTAGAGATAATGGAGCATTTTTCATCCATGTTCAATGGACTGGCGAGGTCGTTTTCGCTCAAGAGAGGAAGGCACTCGGAGAATCACGGTGGAAGAGAGGCTGCAGAAGCTATGGTGAAAGATGCAAAGAAGAATGACTTAATACTACGCTCTTCTGGTACCGTAAATGCTAATGGTTCCAACAACTTTGCCTCAGTTTTCACAAAGAGAGGCCAGAAAGGAGTGAACCAAGATTGCTGCATTGTGTGGGAGGTATGTATAAAAGAATGGTTGGTCTTCATTTTCTTGTAAAAAAAGTAGTAGGAAAATAGCTGCATAGGTTAAAACTTATACCAATTATAGATAGTGTTGATAAGATTTTTCTGGTTTATTAATAGGAATTTGGGTGCCAAGAAGACATTATGTTCTGTGGGATCTTTGATGGGCATGGTCCTTGGGGCCATTTTGTGGCCAAAACGGTCAGAGAATCAATGCCACTTTCTTTGCTGTGCAATTGGCAGGAGACACTCTCTCAAACTTCTCTTGACCCGGATTTGGACTTGGAATCAGATAAAAAGCATCACAGGTTTAACATATGGAAGCACTCTTACTTGAAAACATGTGCTGCCATCGATCAAGGACTCGAGCGGCACCGAAAAATCGACTCGTTCTATAGTGGAACAACGGCTCTAAGTATTGTCAGACAGGTAATAGAATTTTCTACTTTCATGACAATCTGTAGTTTCTTGTTAATTCTGGTACTGAGAAAGAAACTGAACTGTTCATTTGCCTTATTCTTTGGTGCTTCTGGTAGACTTGAGAGGTTAACTGACTAAGGTCATTAATTTGCTTTGAAAGTCTTCTCAAGTAGTGCTCTTGACTTTATCTTTCAGTATGTCATTGTTGTGCACTTACTCCATTCAATGCATACTTAAGTGGTCATAATAGATGCCTTCTGCTTTACGGCTGACTAAACTTTCCAAAACACTATCTACCCACGATTCCACAACCACTAATTGATGACAAAAAGTTTCAAAAGCTGATTCATTTTTAATTCATTTATCCAAGTGGGGAATGCTGTTCTTTTTCCCATGCTCATACTGTAGCTAAAACTTGTTGAAAAGGACTTTTACAATCTGATTTTGATCCTCTCTTGGATTAGGATGATAGTTCATCACGAAGTACTAACATAAAATTTTATATTGTGATCTCCACTTGAGCAGGGAGAACTCATTGTCATTGCTAACGTTGGCGATTCTCGAGCTGTAATGGCTACCACTTTGGATGATGGAAGCTTGGTACCTGTTCAGCTCACTGTTGATTTCAAGCCCAATTTGCCTCGTTAGTCACTTACTTTCTCTAAAACAACAGCAATCAAAATGTACCTTGTTATGCTATATTCTCTTAATATGTGTGTCTTTTCATTTTATAGAGGAGGCTGAGCGTATAATACAATGCAAAGGGCGGGTTTTCTGTCTGCACGACGAGCCAGGTGTGCATCGTGTCTGGCTGCCGGATGAAGAATCACCAGGGCTGGCCATGTCTAGAGCCTTTGGAGATTACTGTGTGAAAGATTTTGGACTCATTTCCATCCCTGAAGTCACACAGAGAAACATAACTAGTAGAGATCAGTTTGTGGTGTTGGCAACTGATGGGGTATTTTTTGCTACTGTTCCTTAGAATTCTGCTTAATATAGAGTCTCATCAAATGCTGAACTTGAAGTTAATTAGTACTTGTGATTTGGTATTTACCTTGCAGGTTTGGGATGTTATTTCCAATCAAGAAGCTGTCGAGATTGTATCCTCAGCAACAGACAGATCAAAATCCGCCAAGTGTCTGGTTGAGTGCGCGGTTCACGCGTGGAAACGCAAGAGGAAGGGCATTGCCATGGATGATATCTCAGCTATATGTCTCTTCTTCCACTCCCTCCCATTGTCTCAGCAAGTTCACCCTATTAGCACCTCAAAATAGCAATCAAAATAAGGATGGGGAAAAGAAAAAGAAGGGAAAAAAAAAAAAAGGGAAGAACAGATGTTCATTGTTTATCATGGTCTAATCTTTAGCCTTGATTTGTTTTAGTTAAGAAATTGGTCATCATCTTTGTTATGATGATAATCATGTTCTTCCTGGGTGTTTCTTAGATTGTAATTTATGAGCACCAATACAAGCACAAAATTCAAAGGACAGCATAATCTTGCCAGGAACGTTTTTCTTGCTTACTCTGAACAATACTTGCGACGACGATTAATTAGTGTTCCCCAATTGTTTTGGTCACTCTTCCGAGAATTCGTGCACAAAATTAATTAGAATACCACAACAACATTTTGTAGACCTGAAAAGTATAATTCTTTCTTAAAACAGCAATAGAACACTGAAAAAGATAGAATGGGGCTGAACAAGTTATAGTTGGACCAAATAGCTTGACAGTGTATCACTATCAAGTGTTGTCAGGGCATGTGAAGCCATAATAAGCATAGTCCCACATCGACAGCGTAAGGAAAAGTAGAAAATTGGTGCTGAATAAATGTGCAATCAGTTACATGCTGGATGGGTATCCCGTCCTGTCAGGGGTGAAGGGCGACTCGCCAATGATCGCGTAGAGACGACGAGTCGTGCCAACACCTACTGTTATGAACACACGTATTGTGAGGCGAGCGGGTTGGGCCCTACTTTTGGCCCGACCAGCCCGTCAATTTTTGGAAGCTCCCGTTTTCGGACGGGAGCTCACATAAACTCAAAAATCGATAAACAAATTTTTTGTCAACAATGAAACATATACAAATAAACAAACTGACAATAAAACATATATAATATGTACACAAAAACCAATAAATAAATATTAACAAATACATACACAAAAATAAATAAATAAATATTAACAATAAAACATATATATATATAAAACAAGTTAAAATCCAAATATGGAACTCAAATAAATAATGCAAATTTCAAAGTTATTATTATTATTATCTATAAAGTATATTATTAGAAATGAATTACATTAAATAACGTAGATTAAGGTATGCTTGCCAATGTTAGGTTCTACTTTCTAGAGCTACTAGTGAGAGCTTTCATGTGGCCGAAGGAATCATCAAGTTTCTTCCTACCTTTGTGGACTTGGTCACATTTTCATTTTATGGTCCTTACTTAGGCCATAGTTTGGCGGGCCTGAATTTATTGCTCCTCTAAGAACCACAACTCAAATACCAGAGTCCTAATTGAATTACTCAAACTCTGCATGTATAGTTGACCCTTTTTATTTTGGGCCTTTAGTTTATGTACGTGCTGCCAATTTTTCAGTTAATTATCGGTGGATCAGTCATCAGCCAGGTTGATTTTTTTTTTTTCCTTCTAGGAATAAGACACCATAGTTTAAAATAAGTACGTATTTTGAAGAAATTTTGGATTAGTTGATCTTGCTTACAAGAAATGTAAGTTTTACTAATGTATACATATATGTAATATATAGCGTTTAGTCTTCAAATGCAGAGTAGGTAATAAGGTATTGACTGATGTGATTGGCAAAGATTTTTAACTTCATAATAAGGACATGGATTGATTATGGTGTTTGTTTATTTGGAAATTGAGAACATTCCTGTAAGGTGGGCTTAAAGGCCCAAATAGTCCTCTAAGAGATAAACAATAAGGAATTTGTTACCTTCAGTTTACAAATGTAGCAAATAAATATATGAAACATGTTTTTCTTTTTCTCTTTTTTTTTTTTTCCCCCCCTTCTTCTTAACATTTGTTTCCCAACAAAGTGGTTCGAAATGGAAGAGGCCGGCAGTTATGAAGCTGAATTGTATGTATAATTGTATATAATATATGACTAAACAAAAAAAAAAAAAAAATGAAAATGTCTGTTCTTGGTGTGTTTGTTAACTTTGTTTGATACATTCTTCATTATTGTGTGGGAGTCAACTTGTTTGAAAGGAGGTTGAGTAATTTATGGTTTCGGCTATTGCAATTAATTGTTATTCATACATCAAATATTTACTGTACCATCTATTAGTCCAAAACAACCTTCTCTCTGACACTAGTTTGTATATAATCGTATCGACCACATTTTTATTTTATTCTTTTTTGGGGGGTCAAATACTTTTACATGTGAATTGTGATTAAATAGCATGAAGATTCAAGCAAATAACAATAATAATAATAATAATAGTAAAATAAAAAATAAAAAGATAAAAAAACCCTAGCTGCTCTTGAGTTGATTCTCTCTTAATTGTAAAAGTCAAATACTTTGTAAGCTCTATAACTCTTAATTTTCTGTGCTGAAATGGAGGGTCTCTTTCTCTAGTAGGATTTTTCTCTGTTTTTATTCTCTCGGTGATATACTCCCAAGTCATTCCATATTGTAGAGGTATTTGTAGGTATTTGTTCTTCTAAATTTAAATTTATGAAAATTTTATTCTATTTGATCCTAAATCTGTGTGAATTTTATTTTTTCTAATTATTTTTGTGCTTTTTTTTTTTATTGTTGTATTCTAAATTTAATACATCATGTATTATCTAAATATAGAAATATTTACTCAATCTAGGACCAATACTTGCGGAAGATTCGTTATAATATCAATCAGAAAAGCCTATCTAGGCAATGGTGGAGATCATTTTGAAAGAGCTGAAGAAGTATTATGGTAGAGCTCTAATTTTTCTTCATGCGAAGTTGTATACACGATCTTTATAGATAGTCAATTCGTTAATCAAATTAATTGCATTGTTATCGTGTCTCTGTAATTTAATCTTTGTTTTGGATCGTTATTAATTTAAATGAAATTTTATTTATTCCAAAATAAAAATTAATTAAGAGTGATAAATATTTGAGCAATGCTATGGTACAAAACTGTTGCCTAACACTACGAGATGTAATTCTGTTATTCGATGATTATAATTAATAAATTGAATAATATTATAGGTCATTAGTGGTACTCAGCACCACAATTATATGTCAGTTTATCACTAATTAATCATAATTATAATTTAAGTGGGATCTAGATAGGATCTAATTTATTAATTAAATCATTAAATAACAAACAAATATATCATTGTAGTGTCAGATACCATTAGTGTCTTATAACATTGTTCTTAATAAACTGAATCTTATATAGATCTTACCTAAAATATAATTATAATTAGTTATACTAACACAATGTTTTGTTCAGCATTATAAGGTGCTCCTTAGGATTACTCTAAATATTTTATAATTTATTTATTTTCTTTTGCGCATATGGTGCTGGGAAATTTGACTGTGAAAGCAACGTTGATGACTCAACGTTTTCAATAGTTGTACATAAACAATGCTTAATTATCAGACTAATTAAAAGAAAATGCGAAGTAAATTTTGGAACCAGTTACTGTGATATTGTACCCAACTATTATCGGATATTTGTTATGAGTGAAACAATATCTGTGATTTATCGATTTGATTCCTCAAACGAAAGAGGAATTTGTATAATTTGGTAAGGGAAAGTATCAGAAAATATCGTATGTATTTTGCCAAAATATCAACATTCACTTTGTGTTTTTTAAAAAATATATACTCTTTTTTTTTTAAGCAAAAAATATATATTCTCTTAATTTGTCAATTCAGTCGAAAGAAAAAATTGTCAAATTGAGTCAAAATTTTCTCCTTTTTCTCAATTTTTATGTGAAAATCATTAAAATTCTCCTAGTTAAATAATCAAATCATCTATTAAACCTACAACTAAATAAGTTAAACGCTAAATATTCAAAATTATTTTGAAAAAAACACATTAATTATCTTGGAAAAAAGAATTGGTCGTTAGGTTGCAACGTTAAGGAGATAATCCGACTATTTAATTTGACGAAGTGGGTTAGCTTAAGTAGTAAGAACATCCACTATCTAGTATCTTGGTTCTAGGTTCGAGTCACACCAGGGGTAGGCGTGAAAACCTATAATCTCTAATCGAATAGAGTGGGGATTAGACAGTAGTAGGTATTTTCTTTTAATTTGTAATAAGAGGAGGTCATTAGTTAATCCCCACTTTAAAAAAAAAGGGTAAAATTTGACCCAAGGTTTGATTTGGAACTAATTTGACAGAGTTGAGAGCTATATACTCTTAAAAACACATGATGGAATCTTAGTATTTTGCTAAATCACAAGAGATTTTTTAGTACTTCCCATTTGGTAAAGGGTAAACATTTTAAGGAATTTATAAAAGGTTGAAACGTTCTAATGCGTGAAAGAAATCTTTTTTTTTTTAAATAAAGTTGGTCTAAGAAATATGTTCTTTGATGAAGAATGTCATGGGTAAATAAAAATTTCTGAAAAGTAATTTTCTAAAAATTCATTGATGAAGGTAATTCTCCAATAATAAAGATCGATAATGAATAAGGAGGGAGTGACAAATTTTCCAACCAGGCTTCAAATTATAGTTAGATCAAGAAGGACGATTAACGACCTAATCAGAACTAGTTTTGCATCATAGACGATTTTATCTTGAAAAAGGTCTCTAACACTTTGTATTATAAAAACCAACCAAAGGAGAGGATACAGTTCAAACATGAATCATAAAAATGAGAATTGTATCCATTTCGACATCTTTGGATATGCCTGAGTTGTTTCCAATTACAAGAAAGTTACTACAACCAACTTGGTTTGGTATCTCTAGATGTTCCCAAGCAAAGCACAATTAATCTATGCTTTCGGACAAAGAATAAATAATTTATATCAACAAACATTCACACGCATAGGTTGTGTCACGTGTACCATTATTTTCAGGCAATTGTATAACTTGTCTATATATGACTCCAATCTATAAGGATAAGTATCGACCATCCCGAGTGATTGCTTAACATGTTTGCACGTGATGCCAATCTATAAGAAGAGGTGTCAACTACCTCGTGTCAAAGGGACTAAAGCATCTCTATAAAAGCATCACTTTCCCAAAAGATTAGATAAGCCACCATTCGCACTTCAAAAATTTTAAATCTTTCTAATATTTACTTTTCTCTCTAATATTCTTTCATTATTTTATTCACTACCTTGGCCCACTATTAATTTAAGCATCGGAGAGTATTTAGCAAGTACTACATTGGTATAATCACCTTAGCTCGTATTGTCGGATCACTTTACTTTGCTCTCTGCAACGGCCTGTCCAATGTCGATATCAATGTTAAAGCTATTCATTTTCGGCATAGAGTATAAGATACATTAAGTTGGTGCTCAGACAAAAAATTATACTAACACCCTAAGAAAATGTGCTCGGCAATGCTTTTGCCTTTGTAGTTCAAAAGTATAGATAGGTTTTTTTAAAAAAATTTAAATAAAGATATATTTTTAACTTTAGCTTAGGAGTATATGATCGGTAAGTTTTTTTTCGTTATTTTTTACGGGGGAAAAAAAAGAAATAAGAAAGAAAGAAAGAAAACAACAATTTTCTTTGTGGGAACTTAACGTCGTTGAGATTATGACAAGAGGGCTTTACCTTCTCAAGTTGTTAGTGATATCCTGCCTTATTAACCAAAATAAGAAATATAAAGCACCACTCTAATAGGTCTTTTTTTTTACACCCATCGATACGTATTATTTTGCTCAATTAAAATTTATTATGCAGGTATTTTCATGGTAAAAGATAGAGAGAAAAATATTATTAAATAATGTGCATTTATTGTTATTATTTTTTTTTAACTACTCAAATCATAGTAACTATTTAATAAATGATCCAACAGCTTAAAAAAATACTTATAGATATGTAAAAAAAAAAACACCTACTGGATTATGGAAACATATGTATATAAACGCACATATATCTTTATATGAAAATAAGACTAATATGCTCTCTCTCTCTCTCTCTCTCTCTCTCTACCTACTTTTCTCTATCAAAAAAGAGCTATACTGTTGCTCTTATAGAGGCTAGTCTCCCCTCTTTCCTTTATTGAGAAATTGAGGTTTCAATTTTACTCACTCTTATTTTGAAGATAAAAAACTTGTAATTTAGTACTAATGATTTATCTTGAGTGTATAATGAAATAGCTTTAAAAGTTCTAACTCAAGTTAATCAAGGAATTAAGCTTGAAGATAGATGCATAATGGACTTATTAGAATTGAGCTTGAAGGCGGAAAATCAAGATACAAGACTGTGCTTAGATAGAGTATATTTTATACTTTGCCTTGCATTTGATTTAGTTTGTTGCACATAAATTCTATTTTCATTAGCTCATACTTTCAAAAGAATTTTTAAATCTTTCTTTTTCTAAATATTTTTATTATTTAAAAAGAACTTTTTGAAGATATTTTTCCTAGAATAAAAATGATATTTATTTTCAAACTTCTAAAATAAAATAATTATTTTAACCTAAAGATAGTTTGAAAATTCTTTTAAAAGTATTTGAAAATTCTTTTGAAAGTATGAGCCAATGCAAAGAGAATCTATGTATAATGAACTAAATCAAATACAAGACTAAGTATAAAATATACCTTATCTAACCACGATCTTGTATCTTAATTTTCTATCTTCAAGCTTGATTTGAATAAGTCTAATATTCTAATAAGTGACTTTTCAACTATGTAAAATTATAAACCACTATTTTGAAACTTTGACACTAAAACAATAATAACACTAAATATATAACACTAATACTAAGTCAATCAAGCATAATAAATATCAAACACTTAATCAAATAACTTAGAATAAAGTAAAGAGTGTAGGGATAGAGAAAACGTAAACTCAGTTTTTACGAGATTGGACAAACATAACGATTTCCACTATTGGATCAAGATTATGGGCTCGACTGACCCTTGTACAAATAGAGTGAATTCTTCTTAAGCACACCATAGCCTTTACAATAGTTTTGATTTTGGCTCTATCATATCTAACCTCAGATTATTTTGACTCTGGTAACAATCTCACCTATACGAGTTGTTTAGATAATGGTGCCAATCTCATTGATTCACGAGTTGTTTATAACTCCAGTGGCAACCTCATTTATACATGGATTGTTTAGACTCTGATGGCAACCTCACCTGAATCAGATTATTTTGACTCCTGTTGTAACCTCACCTATGCACGGTTGTTTATGATTTCAGTGTCAACACACCTCACACTCAAATAATTTTTCAATGCAAGAGTGAATACACTCACAAATACTCCTCTCAAAAGTAATAAATACAATTTTAGTTTAGGAGATTTGAGAACAATGCACAATAAATGCTCTAAGATTGGCTTAATATGATTTGAAAGTTAAAGTTGAGTGAAAGAAAGCCTTTATACTTAGAAACTGATTTGGTATCAATGTATGTTCATATTCTCATGTTATAAGTCGTCAAACAAGGCTCTATTTAAAAATATCTTCAAAAACTAGTCGCATTTTACCGTTAGAAAAATGTTGTCAAAATTTTAGTTGATCAGAAATAATTTTAGTCGACCAACAAATTAGTTGTTGGAATCTGACGCTCCAGTTCAGTTTCAACGGTTATTTTTGGTCGATGTTTTAGTCTACCAAGCTTGGTCGATCAAAATGAGTTAGAAACCAGTAAATGGTTTCTTTGATCCAAACTTTTGTCGTTTTTAAAACTTTTTATTTCTAAATATTTTTTAACATTAAAAAGGAACTTTTTGAGGATATTTTGGCTAGATTAAAAATTATATTTATTTTCAAACTTCTAAAATAAAATAATCATTTTAACCTAAAGATAGTTTCAAAATTTTTTTGAAAGTATGAACCAATGCAAAGAGAATTTATGTGTAATGAACTTATTTCAAATACAAGACTAAGTATAAAATATACCCTATCTAAGCACGGTCTTGTATCTTAATTTTCTATTTTAAGCTTGATTCTAATAAGTTCAATATGTATCAATTTCCAAGCTTGATACCTTGATTAACTTGAATTAGAACTTTTAAAGTTATTTCACTACACACTCAAGGTAAATCATTAGTACTCAATCACATATTTGTTATCTTCAAAATAAGAGTGAGTAAAATTGAAACCTTAATTTCTCCACAATCTCCCTCTTTTTGATGTTGACAAACATTGATGTTTGAGATAAAAGAAAATATGCAATAAGGATATGCAAATATAAAATTTGACAAATTTACCTTAATCCTTACCATATTTTAAGTTATATCTCAAAATATACTTGAGAAAGTAAAATGAACTTGCTCCCTCTTTTTAACTCAATTAAGCATCATAAGCATATTATGAGAAAAATGTAAAAAGAATGTATGCTAAACAAAATTCTCCTCCTTAAAATATGCATACTCATAAATAAATCTTTTCTCCCTATATTCATAAATCAACATTCTTCTCCCCCTTTTGACATCATTAAAAAGATAAAAATAATTTTCAAACTAGATGTCTTATAACACATCATTTCATTTTGAAATAAGATTCTCCCATATTTATTCATTATATTACTCTCTCTATTTGAATTCATAACAAAAGCATACGAAAGAGCAATAAACAAACAAATTTCTCCTAGTGTGAAAAATATAATTACAAATTAAGCAATAAAGAGATAAGGAGGAATCTAGAATTGAACAATCTTCAAAATAAAAAGTAACAATATTAAACAAAAGATTGAACAACAATATGATGCTAAAGTGAAAACAAGTGCATTTTTTTAAATTTTTGGCAAAAGCTTCTTCTATTAACAAATAAGTATAACAAATATAGTATATTCAAAATAAAGAAGTTGGATCAAGTCAAGATCATGAAAGCTCTATCACAAAAGTGAAAATAATTTTATTGAATATCATGAAAGCTCTAGCATAATTTTCACTTGTTGAAAATATTTTTCTTCAACTATAATTATCACAAAGCATAGGCAAAATTCAAAACATTAAAGCATGTTAGTGAAATAAATTTTTTTTTATTCAATTTCATTCAAATTATTTAGATCATATTTATGATTTATTCGTGCTAAATTAGTCATATATATTTTGAATGCATCAGGCTTGGTCGACCAAAACAGCAACCAAAAGTGGCCGTTGGAGCTGAATTGGAGTGTCAGATTCCAATGGCTTCAGTCGACCAAAATTTTGATAATATTTTTCTAACAGTCGAAAACAACTAGTTTTTAAAGATAACTTTAAATATAACCTTGTTTGATGACTTAGAATATGAGAATATGAACCTACATTGATACCTAATCAGTTTCTAAGTGTAAAAGTTCTCTTTTACTTAACTTTAACCTTCAAATCATATTGAGTCAATCTTAAAGCATTTATTGTACATTATTCTCAAATCCCCTAAACTAAAATTATAGTTATTACTTTTGAGAGGAGAGTTTGTGAGTGTATTCACTCTTGTATTGAAAAACTATTTGAGTGTGAGGTGTTGTTGGCACCGAAGTCATAAACAATCGTGCATGGGTGAGATTACAACATGAGTCAAAATAATCTGATTCAGGTGCGGTTACCACCGGAGTCTAAACAATCCGTGTGTAAGTGAGGTTGCCATCAGAGTTATAACAACTCGTGAATCAGTGAGATTGGCACTATTGTCTAAACAACCAGTGAATGTGAGATTGTTACCAGAGTCAAAACAATCTGAGGTTTGGTGTGATAGAGCTGGAGTCAAAACTATTGTAAAGACTAGGGTGTGCCTAAGAAGAATTCACTCTATTTGTACAAAGTCGGTCAAGCCCATAATCTTGATCCGATAGTAGAAAGCTCGAAGTAAGTTACTGAGGACCGGGAATGTAGGCAAACTGTTATGTTTGTCGAATATCGTAAAAATCGAGTTTGTATTTTCTTTATCTATACACTCTTTACTTTATTGCAAGTTATTTGATTGAGTATTTAATATTTATTATGCTTAATTAACTTAGTATTAGTATCATATATTTGGTGTTATTATTCTTTTAGTTTTAAAGTTTCAAAATAGTGATATATGATTTTACATAGTTGAAAAGTCTCTTAAAAAATTTTAAAACTCAATTCACCCCCATCTTGAGTAGTCAATCTTGGACTAACACCTTCTCCTTCTCCTTCCTGACCCTTCTCAAGGATGAAAGATTTTTTTTTTTTTCATTTTTCTTGTAGCTTTTTAATAAATTCATATCTAGATATGATTTATAGTATTACCTTTTGTGTAGATTTTCAAGTCCATTTACTAGATCTTGAATATGAGATTGTCTTCTTTGATTTAAATCTATTAAGCGGATGTGTTGCTTTTCTTTTCAACTTGTGTGAATCTTAATTATTATTAGAATCACATAGTTTATCCCACCAAGAATGCAGTCTATGAGTAGGTGATGAAGACAATAATTTATTAGTAACTCTTGTTATCTTTTTATGTTAGAGAACTATAATAACATACAAATTTTATTCTTATTGTATCTGTGATCCACTTTTTATATTTTTTTCTTTTAAAGAATTTGAAATTATAATTATTATATTTGTACTTCTTTTGTTTCGAGTAATAATATACCTGAGAAACATGTTTTATCAAAATAAGAAGGAAAAAAAAAAAAAGAAAAGAAAGAGATCAGGCTAATAAGGAAAGTTTTTGAGCAATATAAATACGCAAGTGTACCTTCCATTTTTTTAATATAAAAGAAAAGTACAACTATAGAAAATTGGAATGTATACCATGCCACGTATTAAGAAATTGACTTACCCACATATGTACTCATCTTTCATTTCATTTTTTAATTTTTGGCTAGAATGTTCTCTTGATAATTTATACATATATAGTACATATGTACATGTTTCCTATGAGTGTACAAATCACGTGAATTTTTAATCACTAAGAGGAATTTCCATTGATTGTATTGTAACTTGTGAGTGGTGGCCCAACAAACTTATTATTAAAAAGAAAGAGGTGTCCCTATAGGTGTACCAAAACAACACATGTTGTATGCATATCAATGGTAAGACTCGGAATATATGCAACCTTTTCTTGTTACGAACTTCCACAATAGGACTAGAACTTTATTATTATTTATACAAAATAATTTGTAAACCTGGTTATCTATATATCACTATCATTGATAATTTAATAGATAATGTTTTATTCCATTGTAATGCTTACAATATGAGCTTTATATAGAATTTAAGGAGCGATTTCCGAATTCTAAATTCTAGTTTAAAAGAATAATATATTAGGCTAGTATTCTTGCATTATGTGCATTCTCTTTTACATTTTTTTAAATAAAATCCACTTCTTAAAAAAAAAAAAAAAAAAAAAGAAAGAAAGAACGATACTAGCACTCTTTTTCATAGGTATGCTACAGTGGTAAAGAAAAATAACTCGTTCCCTCGCACAGATGCGCCCATTAAATAATACGTGGTCAAAGACAAAAACAAAGAAATAAAAGATAAAAGCTAATGTGTGATCGTACCAAACGCATGTAACATTCGTCACCACCTATGATTATTTTAATATCTTAAATTAAAATTTAAAGTGTTTAAGCACAAATTACTCTTAATGCTGATTTATCGCCTACGTCCCTCAAGATTTCGTTTTCTTGTCGAGGTGGCAAGTTTTAGGAGGCTAATAAAAGTGCTAAAAAGAATTAAAGAAGTCGATAGAGACACGAGCCAAAACGCGTGACTACAGCTCAGCGCGTGAAGACAACCCCCCCTCAGGCCTCAAATTTATCGCGATAAATTCGGGAGGCGCTTTCTCATTTCTCGGGTAAACTCAAACTCATAATGAAACACAGCGTGCCCAACGCGCCTCCCTAGGAGTGTGGAGAAGCGTCTACTAGACTGACAGAACCATATAGCCAAGCTAGTGCATCTCTGCCGAGTTATGAGTTTAGTGGGCCCCCACTTAATGGGATATCTCCGTCATTTATTTTTTGTTTTTTTTTTCAAATTTTATGTTTGTGCTTTCCTAGCTTTAGTCCTCACTTTTAACAGTTCCATAACTGAGAACCCTCGTAAATGTAATAGGTGGCAGTGATTCTGTCCTGTCCCATTTATTTATTCTTTATTTATTTGTCTATTTTTTTCCAACTCATAATTCTCTCATTCAAATTCGGGGAGAGGAGAAAAATAAAACATGAAAACCTTGAATTAAAAGGAATTATTGCACCGAAAATGATTAATTATAAAGTATTTTTAGGGCAAGTACTATTAATTGAATGAAAAAAAACTTCTATTAATTGAATTAGTGAAACATTTTGAGTTGTATTACCCATCAAATAAAAAGTGATGTTCATTTATAGAGCCCTTGATGAGATCTACATGGACTCCAATCGAATTGAAAAATGGTAGAAATTGGTCAAATTCATATGATGCATCTCACAGTGGCTGCGTAGCACTACCTTAACATTTTTATAAGGACAACTATATTATTATTCAAATGAGATTTACTACCGAACACACGTTGTTTATCTTTCCATACTCATCTCTACAAGGACAACTATAGTATCCCCTTCCATATAATATTTTAGGAATAATACCAAACACGTGTTTATCTTTCTATCTGCATTTTTATGTACTCTGTTCTCCCTTCTCTCTCACCACATATCTTCTCTCACGACTAGATCCCACCATCAACAATGATACGTACTCACCAGCCATGGTAGGACGAGAAGGTCTTTTTCTGGCAAGCCCTTTTGTTCCAACAAACTTAATTATTATTATTATTTGGAATGAAACGATTTTATCAAACTCAAATAAGAGTTATAATAATAAATCAATGTACGTAGAACCTTTTATAACGAAAATAAAAACATCATCGATCCATAAACTCGAAGATCAAAAAACTTAAAATATCTCGATCCCATCAATAATCCTAAAAAAAATATATGAAAGATATATTAGAATTCTTCAATTGATCGTTTTTTTATTATCTGAATTAATAATTCTGATTGATTCATTTGATGAGTTTCTGTAAAATTCCATTTACAATAATAATAAACTCTCTATATTTAAATCATAAATGATAGAAAATATGAATGATAACTATATTGATAAAGAAAAAAATCAAAACTAGCATAGGTCTATATATGAGTTGACTAATATCACTATAAATCTAGATCTGAGTAGAAAATTTATTTCACAAAAAGATTATTTAAAAAATAATATGAGAAAAGAAAAATAAAATAACTTATAGAAAAAAAAAACATTTGCTAAATTGTTCAAAACTAAAGAGAGAGAAGAGAGTATCCTTTTACAAACTTAATTTATTCAATTTTTATTTTTTTTTCAATACTCAAAATCTCCAAAAAGAAATTTAAGTTCTATTTGACTGTACACCTATATCTTGAAGAATAATGTTTTTTCTTTTTTAAAAAGAAAAATGAATAAGTGGACATGTCTTTTGGCTTTTCTTGTTTGACTGTCTTCAAATAGGGTAATAGTAATACTCGAAAAAAAATTAAATTAAATAATCATGACACTAATTTATAGTGCATTTCGTATCTTTAATTTGCATATTGTGGTGGTAAACACCACATGTTGCCGTTATCATTAATCTTTTTTAAAAGTTAAAAGGAAAAAGAAAATTATAACAAATGTTGTACAATGTCATATTTTGTCCTATTCAATATTAATTTCAATGAACATACGATTAAAAAGATACACCTTTCATAAAGTGTCTTATGATAAAAAATTGTTTCAAATGAGAGAATATCTTAATGGTTCTTGATTTTTGTAAAGTCAAGATAATTGATTTGGCACATTTTTCCCTAAAATTGGCGAAAATAGTCTTGTTTTGTCCTTGAAAAAACATGGAATACTGCAAAAATATCAAATGTTAAATATAATAGAGCGATAAAGAATATACAAGAGCTGATCAAAGATGCATACAAGTGACTGAAAAATAAAACCAACAAAACAATGATAAAGCCTGTATTGGAAGTAAAGTGAGACTACCTTTGCTAATTTTTTGACAAAATAAGACTATTTTTGTCAGTATTAGAGCAAAATATTTCAAAGTTAATTATATTAAAATAAAGTGCAACAATTTGCAAAAATCATGAAGCAAAATTTAATTTATCCTACTTCAAATGTTTAAGTTAGATACAACTTAATGCCAGCAAGAAATTTTTTGAAGCCAAGATTGCATGAAGTTTGAGATGTAAAAGAATCTTACACATTAATTTTACAATTCGAGATATTATATTAGGTTTTTTATTTTTCAATTGGAAAAGTTAATATATACTTGAGATAATATCATTTTTATATTTTGTATTTTTGACACTTTATTCAGTATAAATATTGTATTTTAGTTATTATTAATATTAAATATTCAATTTAATATTTGTTATAAATTTATTTTAGAACAATTAATTTATCAATATGAGTTAATAAATTTATTATCCGATAAATTTTTGTATGATTTATTTTTAATTTTTAAAATAATATTTAATTAAATTTATTATTTTAAATTAGTGTCAAATTATAAAATTTATAATAAAATTTAAATCTAAAAATTAATACTGATAATAATCAAAACATAATATACAATTTATCGTAATTTTCAAGGCGTCTTTGAATTGTGGACGTGGGGAGAACTTAAACATAATAACTTAAAAGGCCAAATGGATTGCTTACTAAGTTTATATGTAACAGGGACCATTAATTGCTGTACGTTCTTATTCCGAGCAAGATGGGGGGAAAAAAATCGAGCATAAAATGTTCCATTGTATTGTACGTAAGTTACTCCTTCGGTGCACCTTCGAGGTAGGTTCAAAAAAGTTTTGTCGCTTGATTAATATTATTTTAAAATGTTTTTTGTAATAATATTATTATTTAAAAAAAAAAGCACACTGGGATATCTTGTCAACATTAACTTTTAGCACTACATCTTGCAAGTAAAGGATTACGGATTTCTAATTCTCACAATTTAAACTTATTTATTTTATGAGTTATTACATTTACTGTTTTTTTCCCCCCACTTTTGAGCTAGATACCAGATAGAGTTGTCCCATTACTTTTTCCCCCCCTTTTTTGAAAGGCAATTGTTATCACACTTCACACATTATCATTTTTTTTAAATCAATAAACATGCTATACAAAATGACTTAAAACTTTTACAATAATATATTATAATACAGAAAAATATTCTTTCAATCTACAAGCTCATTCTACATTTATATTGCAATTTAGCAAAGAAAATTTTAACCCAATAAAAGAGGATAAATAAAAAATTACCATCAGACTCTATAGACTAAATACTTTAAGCAAATATATTTCAGTTATTTGAAAAATATCAACCACCATATGATTTTCTGACAAAACATTGTCTGAGTTTGCTCTTTGAAATGTACGATAACATAATATGTACCGCAAAAATTAATATTCATTTGTATTAATTATTCTGGAAATTAAAAGTAAACTCATTTAGAATGTGGGACAAAATCATCATACATCTAAAATCTATAATAATTACTCTTGCACAATAGGAAGAAATATTAAAATAAAACAAAAAAAAAAAAAGAAAATTCAAAATATTGATAAATGTATAAAATTATGAGCATACTCTTATGCGTTTTATAGAAATGTTAAGTTCAAAATAGAATAATGTTAAGTTCTAACCTAAAAGTTATATAGCAATGCTAGAATTTTTTTTTCCACTTTTTAGTATCATTGCATGACGTATGATTACGTTTAAAATTTTTACATTTTAATAACTAGTATTATAAAACATAATAGAATTTACATATCAAGCATTGAAAGAAAAATAGTAATTCTAACAATTCTCAAAAAAAAATTGTTACATGTGTTTCGTAGTGGTCGGCTTTTTTCCATGTTTGTTTGATTAATTTATTTCAATGTGGTAATGAATACATGAAAAATATATAAATAGAAAAAGGGCAGCGATTGTTAAACTGTTATTAAATGAAAGCCCGTCCTCGCTGAGATTCTACGGACTTGTACTCTTGCTTGAGCAGTGCTTATTAAATATTAAAAAAAAATAACTTATTGCCGACAGTGACACAGTCACGGGCCAAAGTTATCACATTTTATTTTACTTGATAATATAATTAAATATAGGATTAAGTTTAATACCATAACATGAAATTAATTGTGTGACTTTCTATTAGAAATATTGATGTTATAGTCCTTTCCTTACCGTATGACTATAAGCACTGCAACATCTAAACTCAAATAATAAGTTTGAATAAAACTTGAAAAAAAAAATCCAGTGCTCAATATTGTTATTTTTTATTTTTATTTTTTGCTCTGAGAACAAAAATTATTAATAAAACATGTCAAAAGAGGTTGGTAGCCACACGAGGCAAAAGTACCAGATTTTTTAGATAAAAAGATCCATTTTGCTATTGTATGAGTAGTGCGATTCATTAACCCGACAATTCAAAACATATTACAAGTACAAGACGTTAACAAAAAAATAACATTAAAAGAATTATAAATAAGGCGCCAAGCGGAGCATCTTTGATCTATTATTATTGAGACCATATTCTTGGAGTCTAAGTACAAGTGTGCATTCTACACAATCCTATTTTGAGAGTCCGAAGTTCAACTTCAAGCAGGCTATGTGCTGAGAATAAAGATGTTGCTAATAGTAGAATTTGATCATTTTCTCCTCTGGTAATGACACCCACTGCCCCTTCCTTATCTTTAAAAGCTGCATTTATTTATACTCTGACCTGTCTAGGTAACTGTAGCAAACACCCTAGGAGCACAGGAATCTGGGTTGTATGGTGAGCTATGTCATTGATAGGTGTAACTTGGACTTGGTAATATTTCTTTATAGCTGCATTTACTATCATAAGAATAGTAGCTGGGTTTATCTGAGAGTCTTCATTGAACTTTTTATTCCTAACATGTCAAATTTGTTCGCAAACCAATTCAACAAAAGTTATAAATTCTTCTTTCAATTGCTTCTCACAATTATCGAGATGATGAGGACTCAAAATCCATTTCACCAGTTCTATCCCATTTGTCAAAGTCACTTAATTCATGCGTAGGTTTCATTTGCTGTCAAACCATGGAGCCTAAGCCGAGACACTTCACAACCCCGACCTTCAGGCCGTTCGAGGGGAAAACTGAGCCCCTCGATCACATATACCACTTTCAGCAGAAAATGGCCTTAGAGACCAGGAACGAGGCTGTGACCTACAAAGTCTTCTCCACAACCCTGGTAGGACCGGCCCTATTATGGTTCAGACAGCTCCCAGAGAAATCCATAAACGGGTTCGAAGATTTCTGCAAACTTTTCTTAAAGCAGTACGCAGATGCCCAGAGGCAGCAGAAAACTATGCAAGACTTTGACCGATTGGAACATACTGCGAACGAGTCCCTGAGAGAATACCTGTCACGTTTCCTAGAGGTGATGTCCCTAGTACACAATGCTGACTCAGTCCAAGCTGCAGGCTCGTTCATCAGGGGCCTGCAGCCAGGATCGATGCTATCAAATCATCTCCTTTTAAACCTTCCGTACGATATAGCGGACGTTCAGGCAAAGTCGGAAGGGGTATTCAGGGTGCTAGAAAGCTGCCAGAAAATGCCCAAGGCCTCCGCCGCGATAACAGCAGCGCTGGCACAAACCCCGGCCCCGCAAGGGGTAAAGAGGCCCGCGCTGGACTAATAGCCGACTTCGAAACAGGAAGCCCCCACCTAAAGCGGTCAAGAAGGCGGCAAGATGAGGAAGGCGTCTCATGACCCACTGCCGAAATACGAGCTCAACATGCCGATCGACGTGATCTACCTCCAAAATAGGGACAATGGCATTTTCAAAGACCCGCCCAAGTCCGGCATTCCTGAGCACATGAAAAACAGGAACAAGTACTGCCAATTTCACAAGGATCACGGGCACGATACCATCAACTGTCACAACCTTTACGCGCAGGTTATGATGGCGATCTATGCCAGCAAGTTGAAACAGTACATGAAGACTGGCGGAATCCAGCCATAGGAAGATGCCACCAGGCCCCAAAAAGGCAAGCAAACCCAGGCCTCTGGATCAGGAGAGCAGGTCCTGAGGATAGTGCCGACCATCGTGGGCAGACCAGAGCCGACCCAGGGTCGGGAGGAGAAGGAAAAATGCCTCAAAAAGACTGAAGAGAGGGTGAAGCACCTAAGGGGGATGTGCCATTTCGTCAACCATTTGATAATGGGAGAAAGCTGTGCCCCTGCCGCCCCCATCGCCTTCACCCAATAAGATTTGACCACAGTGTGCCTGCCTCATGACGACCCTTTGGTGATTAAGCTGCAGATCGACTCTGCATTAGTCGGAAGGTCCTAATCGACGGTGGAAGTAGCGTCGATGTCCTGTTCCTTAGCACATTCGAGAGCATCGGCCTAAATCGAAATGCGCTCAGGTCGACCTGTCAGCCGCTATTCGCTTTCGACAGTACTAAGGTCAGCCCCTTAGGCGTCGTGACCCGTAAGGTCTGCCCTGCGGAGAGATGCTTGGACGTGGACTTCGTCGTCATCGACTGCCAGTTCTCCTTCAACGTCATCATGGGGAGAGGATGGATCCACGCCATGCATGGGGTCGCTTCCACCATCCACCAGGTCTTAAGATGTCTATCAAGGGATGTTACCTATATGATAGACATCAAGGGAGACCAGGACTCCGCGAGGAAATGTTTTTCAACCGCCCTGAGGGGAACCGATGCGAGTACGAGCACCTCGATAGGGGACAGATAGCAATCAAAGGACCGCCTGCCAGCATACATGAAGCGGATTGAAGAGGAGTCTGATGGGCCAGAATCTACGATCAAGGAGCTGGTAGCAGTCCCTTTGAAAGAGGCAGAACCGGTGAAGGTAGTCTTAATCGGGGCCCTGTTGCCCGAGGAGGAAAAGAATAAGATGTTGGGATTCCTGAGACAGAACGAAGACGTCTTTGCGTGGTCCCACGACGACATGCCCAGGATAGACCCCGTGCATGCCTGCCACCGGCTGAACATAGACCCCAATTTCCCTTCGGTCAGGCAGAGACGCCGAAGGTTCGCGCCAGAGAAAAACAAGGCGATCAACAAGGAGGTAGAGACACTATTGGAGAACGGCCTGATCATGGAATGTGTATACCCGTGCTAGGTCTCCAACCCGGTGGTGGTGAAGAAGAAAAACGGCGATGACCGTACTTGCATAGACTTCACCAACCTGAATAAGGCTTGCCCGAAGGATAGCTTCTTCCTGCCAAGGATTGACCAAATGGTAGATGCAACGGCGGGATTCGACAAGATGAGCTTTCTGGATGCCTACTCAAGATACAACCAGATCCCCTTGTACGAGAAAGACTAGATCCACACGGCTTTTATTACGGAGCGTGGTCTGTACTATTACAGACGCATGCCATTTGGTTTGAAGAACGCGGGGGCAACCTACCTGAGGCTCATGAACAAAATGTTCGCCGGGCTACTAGGGAAGACTATGGAAGTCTACATCGACGACATGGTCGTAAAGAGCAGAGAAACTTCGGACTATCTAAGACATCTAGATGAATGTTTCCAGATTCTGAGACAATATCGGATGCGTCTAAACCCCAAGAAATGTGTATTCGGGGTGTCCTCCGGCCAGTTCCTAGGGCACATCGTGAGCAGAAGGGGTATTGAGGCCAACCCAACCCAGTTGTCCTCAATCGCAGGTGTGCAGAGACCCTCGACTATTCGGGAGGTCCAGTGCCTAGTCGAGAAGATTGCCGCTCTCAGCCGGTTCGTCTCCAAGATGTCTGACCGATACAAGCCTTTCTTCCAGTATATAAAAAGAAGCTCCACTGTCGCCTGGGGGGAGGAGCAGGACAAGGCACTGACAGATCTCAAGCTGTACTTAAGTCATCTGCCTATCCTGGCTTCCCCAGCAGATGAGGAGTGCCTATGCGCTTATTTAGCAGTGTCCGAAGTAGCGATCAGTGCCATACTTTTCGTTAAGGAAAATAGCAAGTAGAAACCGGTGTTTTATACAAGCCGCATACTCCTGGATGCCGAGACGCGATATAGTATGGCAGAGAAACTGGTCCTCGCTCTGGTCAATGCTAAGAAGAGACTCAGGCAATACTTTGAGGCATACTCGGTCACCGTGTATACATATTTTCCCATCCAGCAAATCTTGGCTAAACCGGACCTATCAGGACGACTAACCAAGTGGGCCATCGAACTGGGGATATACGACATCGAGTATCGGCCTTGAGTGGTGAAGAAAAGGCAAGTCATGGTGGATTTCTTGGTGGAAATCAAATCCTTCGGCGAGCTGCACGACCCACTTCAGATGTCTCAGCCTCGCCTCCCTTCAACCTGGACCCTCTACACCGACGGATCTACGAATGCCTCGGGGTCAGGTATCGGGATAGTCCTACAGACCCCAATAGGACTCAGAGTAGAGAAAGCTTTTTAGGCTCGGTTTCCAGGCAACGAACAACGAGGCGGAGTACGAGGTACTGCTGCAAGGCCTTGAACTGGCTCTACACTTCGGAGTGCAGAGCATCGCAGTAAAGACCGACTCGCAGTTGATTGCGGGTCAGGTCAGGGAAGACTTCGAAGTAAAAGAGCAGAGATTACACAAGTACTTTTCTAAGGTAATGGGGGCGAAAGCCCACTTTAGCAGTTTCAATATCGAACAGATTCCCAGGGAGATGAACCAGAAAGCCGACGAGCTAGCTAAGAGCATGTCAATCGGGGGAATAACCGGACACGCAGAGATTCTCCTATAGGCCGAGAACATGAAGGACCCTTCGGAGACCCCCGCACGCCATGTATTTGGAACCGGCTCCGCAAATGAGGGGTGGATGAAACCCATTACCCAGTATTTGGCGTTGGAAAACCTGCCCGTGGACCTCCGAGAAGCAAGGTAGATCAGACTAAAAGCTGCCAGATACTCGATGGTGGGGGAGCGACTGTATAGGAGATCGACAATGGGACCGATGCTGCGGTGTGTAGGTCCCGTCGAAGTGCAGAAACTGATGGAGAAAATCCACGAGGGAGTATGCGGCAACCACTCTGGCGAACGTAGCCTCGCCCACAAGGCTCTGACGACTGGATACTTCTGACCATACATGATGATCGAGGCGGCCCGATTTGTCAAGAAATGTGATAAGTGCCAGAGGTTCGCCCCCATGAAATGCCAACCCGCGGAGGAACTCCATTCAAACATAACTCCTTGGCCGTTTGCTAAATGGGGCCTGGACATCATCGGAGAGCTCCCCAGAAGTCCAAGAGGAAGAAGGTACGTCTTGTTGGCCATAGATTATTTCACTAAATGGGTATAAGCTAAAGCCTACGCGACCATTAGTAAGGCAGACACAATTAACTTCATTTGGAAAAACATAATCTGTCGATACGGGATTTCGAAAGAGATACACGCTGATCATGGCACACAGTTCCAGAATGCTAAGCTTAAGGAACTGTGTGAGCTGTATGATATAAGGCTCAATTTCTCATCCGTGAACTACACTCAGGGAAACGACTAAGCAGAAGTAACGAACAAGGCCATATTTAGCAATATCAAAAAGAAGTTGCAGGAGGCTAAAGGCAGGTGGTTAGAAGAGCTACCGGCCGTTGTGTGGGCCCATCGAACCACGGAGCAGATGTCAACAGGAAGAACACCATTCGCCATGGTCTACGGGTCAGAGGCTGTGATCCTGACCGAGATTGGCCTCCCGACCCTTCACTCCGAAGTAGTAAGGGATGCCCCACTAAACGAGTAGTAGCTAAGCCACAACATAAACCTCCTGGAAGAAACGAGAAACATGGCCCTGGTCCACCTGGCCTCATACCATCAGTAGGCCAGGTCCTACTACGCAAAGAAGGTTAGCACTCGTCGATTTAACGCCGGGGATTGGGTCTTGAAGGTCAGAACAAGGAATTCCTCAAAGCTAGACTCCAACTGGGTTAGACCCTATGAGGTGATCAAAGCACTTGACAATGGTGCGTATGTCCTGAAAGAACTCAAGACCGAGAAGAGCCTACTGAACACATGGAATGCTCAGCACTTGAAAAAGTATCACGTGTGAGACACATATAAATGTTGTAAGACCTATGTAAATGCTTATATTATTAAAAAGCTTAATTCCAAAACAAGCCAAGTTTTCTGCCACATGGATTCATCCTTTGGATTGCTGTGGAAAAGGGTCTGCCCACAGTGGCAGACCCCACGCACTATTCGCGCAATCAAGAATCGTATGGCAGGGATCACGTCGCTTACCGACGACCCGAGGAAAAGTACGAAGAGGAAAGAGCTGTGCAACCAAAAACTTGCCAGCAGACCTCGAAAATGATCGTACTATGGGAATCACATCATGCACTAAAATGCTAGCCGATGGCCCGAGAAAACGTACGAAGAGGAAGGAGCTACGTAACCAAAAACTTGCCAGCAGACCTCGAAAATGATCGTACTATGGGAATCACATCGTGCACTAAAATGCTAGCCGATGGCCCGAGAAAACGTACGAAGAGGAAAGAGCTGCACGACCAAAAACTTGCCAGCAGACCTCAAAAATGATCGTACCATAGGAATCACATCGTGAATAAAATGCTTGCCGATGGCTCGAGAATACGTACGAAGAGGAAAGAGCTGGGCAACCAAAAACTTGCCAGCAGACCTCGAAAACAATCGTACTATGGGAATCACATCGTGCAATAAAAGGCTTACCGATGGCCCGAGAAAACATACGAAGAGGAAAAAGCCGCGCAGCCAAAAAACTTGCCAGCCGGCCCCATCAAGAAGCGTACTACAGGGACCACGACCCGTGAGGACGTGCAAAAGGCGATAGACCACGCAGCAAAAACTTGCGGCCTGCCCTCAAAGAAAAGCAGGGACAGGTTTTACCCGTTGGAAGTAGACCCTCCCTAAGGAGCGCCTTAGCTATACGAAAAGCTAAATGAAAGCAGGGACAAAGTCTACCCGTTAGAAGTAGACCCTCCCTAAGGAGCATCTTAGCTATACGAAAAGCTAAAGGAAAGCAGGGTCAGGGTCCACCCGTTGGAAGTAGACCCTCCCTAAGATACGCCTTAGCCATACGAAAAGCTAAATGAAAGCAGGGTCAGGGTCCACCCGTTGGAAGTAGAACCTCCCTAAGGAGCATCTCAGCTATACGAAAAGCTAAAGGAAAGCAGGGTTAGGGTCCACCCGTTGGAGGCAGACCCTCCCCAGAGAGCGTTTTAGCTGCGTGCGAGACAAAGGTAAGAGGGGTCAGGGTCTACCCGTCGGAAGCAGACCCTACCCAGAGGTCAGTTTAATTACTCGTGGACTGGGAATGTACAGAGTTAGAGCCTACCCGTTGGAAGTAGTTCAGTATAAGACCAGGCATGAAGACAGAAGTGAAAACCAAACTCTGTTTATTATTTCCTAAAACACAAAATGTATGGTCGACAGGGACGCGCACCCGGAAGCTCTACTTATAAGAAACAGGTCTTGGACAGACTCGCAGGGACACATCAGAGTGGCCTGGGCCTTTTCCTCTGCAGTGACGGGTCCAAACAGTGGTCAACTAACCCCTGGAACTAGTTCCTGGTACGTTCCCATTTAGGGTCAGAGAAGTCCAGTCATATGCGCGGGTCGAATTCTGTCAAGACAAGTCATGACAGAGGTTATACATCCTCAAAACTGGATGAGCCGAAACTCACATCCCGATCTCCAGAGCTAATCTTGTCGATCATAGTACGAGGAGAATTTTCTAAGAACTCGAAATCATATACGAACGAGTCAAACCTAAACGCCGGCCGCGCTGCCGATAAGGGAATAGCGTTGTATACGATATGTGACCCTAACCCTAAATGCGGTCAACAAAAAGAGTGAGAGAAGGGAATAAACTTGAGAAAACAGCACGGTTTCTATTATTTAAACGGATGGATACAACAAGGGTCAACTTTACAAATGCACAGAGCAAGAGGCCCTAATTACCTCCAGCCAGGAAGCGCAGCCAATTTCGGCACTTGGACCAGCTCCGGCAGAGGGTGGTGTACCAGGGTCGGAATCATTGCTGGACAAAACAACCACGCCAGACCCATCGCCAGTTAAGGCCCCAAGATCAGGCTGACCGCCAGGAACCTCCGAGGCTTGCTCTAACAGACCGGAAGCGAGGACAATCTCTTTGGCAGCAGAGGTGGATATAGAGGGCCCGTCTTTTTCTTCGTCGAGCATCTTCAGCACATCAGCAGGGTACGCGATGTTGATCTCATCTCCTAGCTGCTGCATGTAGTGCTTGACGGAATAATGGTCCTTCTCGATGCCTTTCTGCTCATCAAACTGGTCTGGCGTTACTACCTCCACGTGGCCTTCGAATTCCCTATTCTCCTTGCTAGACCTGTAGCTCTCCACAAAAAGGACATCCACCTGCCTCTGGTATCTCCTCTTCAGTTTCTCTGCATCTGCCAGTCTATCCCTTAGCGCCGCCAGCCTCAGCTCCGCTTGTCGCTGCGATAAGTCGACCAAAAGAGTGTTAATATCAGCGAGGTCTTCGCTGTGCTTGCGAGACAACTCTGCATGAGCCCCCATCAATTTTTTGTGATCCAAGCAAAGATGTCAGTTTACCTCATTGGACCAGTCGAGTCTGCGCTGCAGGGAATAGGCCTCCAGTTTGGCTTTTACCTCGGCTTTCCTCGCCTCTTTGGCTTCATCGACGGCTCTATCACGAGCGATGAAAGCCATCCCCATCTCCGCCCCTGTGTTCTGCAGCTCCTGCTCTTTGACCCCGAGCTCGGTTTGTGCCAGCCTGGCGGCATCGGCTTGAGCCAACCTGTCAGCCTCAACTTCAGCTAACCTGGCGGCCAGCTCCTCATGCCGGATCCCCTTGACACTCAGAGCATGTGCCACCGCACTGCCGACCCTAGCCTCGTCCAGGCTCTGATACAGGTTGAAGTCCACTCTCAACGCGGCAAGGGTGACCTCGCTCCGCTCGGCCGTCACAGCTCGGGCATTTAGCTCCGCGATCAGCTCCCTGATTCGAGAGGAGTAGAAAGATTGGACGGCGGCTAGCTGCATAATACAAGAAAGCAAGGTCAGTGTTCAGCATAGATGCCGAAAAATATGGAAGTGGCGGCCAGCTGAGCCAGACCTGCGCAATGCTGCGGTTAGAGATGACCTCAACGTTCTCCAGGGAAAGCGCCTCCAGCTCAAACTCTGTAGTCGGACCCTTTCCCTGAGCATTGCCCGTGTCTGAGGAACATGGCTCTAACCCGCTGACCGTGAGGATACCGTGTCCCTCCACTAGATGAACTCCAGTAGCTTCTTTCGATGCTCCCGAGGCGGTAAAGTTTAAGACGGTAGGAGGCAGGGCGTCGCCGAGTGCGCTTTCGGCGACAGCAGGAAGCGGCACATCCTCAGCAGAAGAGGTCGCGGCGACTGCCGCTACATCGGCGATTTCAGCTGCCACCCCCCTTGGAGTCCCGCCTGAACGTGATTTTTCGGTCTTGTCTTGAACAATCCTTCCTGACGGGCCACCGCGTGCAGACCATCTCCTCCTTATGAGGGTCAGTGTGACCCCGTCGTCTTCACTACCAGAAAAGAGGGCAGCTCTGCCCTTCTTCCTCATCGGGCATTCCTTCCCGGAGGATAAGTCGGCCTCGCGACCCCGCTTTATCGGGACAGGGGGAGGGAAGACAGTCGAGATTTCAACCTTGGAGCCCCTCCGCTGAGCTCAGCAATCTCCCCACGGGAACGGGCAGCACCAGACCCTGCTCCCGCCTTCGAGCCAGAGCTGGGGGCAGAAGAGGTCGGCGCAGAAGGCTCGCTGGACAGGCTCGAAGGTGCCCCCTTGCCGTACACAATCTTCATGGCCGGCGCCTCTCGGATTACGAGCCTGCCGCCTCGAGAGTTGGCACTACCGGCGTTTCATCCCCGGTCACGAACAGACCCTCCAGGTCGTCGTCTGAACTTGTTCTTGGGATGACAACTCTTGAGGCCTCATCCTCCGAGGACACCACCAAACACCGACCAGCGGGGACCTTGGGGCGAGCCTTGTGCACACCAGTATTCCCTTTGATTGGGGAGGGGTCCGCCGAAGGACCTGCGTCTGAACTTACAAAGGCAAGCAACATGGTTAAAATGCAACCATGACCTGACCAATGGAGCCCAGAGATACAAAAATGAACTCACCCTTAGCCCTCTTAGGGACGCGGTCTCCTCCTTGCGGAACCTAGCACACTCCTCAGCCACGAGCTTCACTGCCTCTTCGAGCTCGTGACTGGTCGGTGCCACTAAGTCGTTAGGACCTGCCAACTGGCTCAAGGCTGTGATCTGATGGCCCACCATGGCGATGTGACTTTGCTCATCCCGGCAGAACCGGTTCAGGGCGGAGGCGTCAAGCTGGCTCCGAAGGTACTTGGTGATGACCCACGTGTCTAGTGGGAAGAGGAGGTATGAGACCATCCTTGGCATCATGTTCATCACCTGGGGATTCAGGAGAGCCTGGATGTTTCGGCAATCCTCGGACAATCCAAAGAGGATGATTCCCTCCAGCTCCTGAAGCCGACCCGTCGACAGCCGAGGCTCGAACTTGTTCTCCTCTACAGAGGTTGTGCAAAGCAAAAGGTCATGAGTAAAAACGGACGAAATATGTACGGACCCAAAATTCATGACCCAGTACTTACCTTGCAGAAAGGACGAGGGGATTTAAAAATGTTCTCCGTTCACCCAGGGAGAGCACCACGCCCCTCCGACAGTGTATATCCTGGAATGAGAGTCCCATTACTTGTCCGACCACGGCAAGCTCCAGAAGATGTGGCGCCCCGGGAGCAGCTGGAGATAGAAAGTAGAGTAAGAGCCCTTTTTGGGGATGAGGATAAACTTATAAGCATAGAAAACCACTTCCAGGTCAATATACATATTGAGGAGGACGGACAAGGCAGAAAGCCCTATCTGGATCATGATTTCGTTAGCATTGAGCTGCATCGGATGAATCCCCGTGAGGCTAAAGAACTGGTGGAACAAGGGAGGAAGAGGAAACCGCAACCACTCCAGATGCTGCCTCCCCAGAACGATGGAGCCTTCTAGAGCAGAGGGGCTGTGAGGCTAAAGAACTGGTGGAACAAGGGGGGAGAGGAAACCGCAACTACTCTAGATGCTGCCTCCCCAGAACGATGGAGCCTTCTGGAGTAGAAGGGTAAAGGTACCAGTCCGCTGGGCCGTCGACCCTCTCTAAAGTGACTCTGTCGGGGAAGCAGAGCTACCTCCTCAATGACCCTAATTCGGAATCCGCAACGGGGTAGAGATTCTGACTCAGATCCAAGGCCATCATGTTAGATGCGATCGAAGAAGACGAAAGGTTCTGTAAAAAAGGAGATGCGGAAACCCTAAGATTTGAAAAAGCTGAAATACTTGGAGATTTTGATAAGGTAAGAAATAAGCGTAAATGCAACTTTTATAGAGGGGAGCCGACGAATTTTTCCTAGAGAAGGGCAGGGCAAGGAAGACGGAAGCGTCAGAATTTCAAAATTTGAAAAAATTGTGACACGGGGTAGCATGTCTCCGCGTCGGCAATTGGGGAGCCACGTGTATCCCTCAAATTGGAGGAACGGAGAAACGATTTCCCCACTTGATGGATATGAATCCATCAAATAGGGAAATGTGGGCAGTTGTGGGACCCGTTCCTAAATCATACACCACGTGGACGATTAAGTAGCAGAACAGGTCATAAATGGGGCACACTGTCTGACATGTGTCCCGAGTGACCAATTAAAGGCCACGCGAGTCACACGTGGTACCGCATAGGCTCATGGGCTGTCCGAGGTTAGGGCCGAGCCCATCCCAGACCCTGGATGGACTTGGCCCAGTCTGATTTTTACCTCGACAGCTGAGGGTCGGGAGCCTCAAGAGTATTCCACCAGAGTACAGTGGGAAGCAACTTACAGCTCTAAACCCAGACAGAGCATTTAATGCGATCCTGAGTAGGTGCGAGCATTGGGCAAACCGTCCTGACAGGACGACGGTTTGTCAAAGTCTTACCCCTGACAGGCTCGAGCTATAGGGGACGACGAAAACTAGGCCACGATGATGCAAGGAGAATCACGATAATCTCAGCCCGTGATCTTTGGAATAAGTCCTGATGAGAAAAAATACTCGGTCCTGGGATTGAGAACCATGAGGTTCACAGTTCCAGGACTATATATATGAGCCATGCGTCCCCGAAAAAGAAGAGGCATGTACACATACGAAAAAAAATATTTAAAAGTTTATGAGCAAGAGACAAAGATATACTCATACAAAGAAAAACTAAATCTTTGCTACCCTGAATCAAAGATAAACAGCTCACTTAAGCATCAGAGAGTCTTTGCAGGTGACCTTCCCTGCCTCTCCGACCCTGCCTGAAGTCAAAAGCTCTTTGTCATAGCAAGGATATGTGGACAGTTGGAAGATACAACATCAGCAGTTCAGAAGCACGTGGACAATTGGTGAAAACCGATCTAACACTTATATTTGATTTATCGACAAAATATGTGAATTGATTATGCTTCTTGATCAAAAGGTATGAGTATTACGTGCAGAATGATTCATGGTGTGGTGCTGGTTGGATCTAAAAACAAGAACTGATTCAGGATTGGCCACAAAAGTCTCATAGTACCCTGGGTTAAATGAATTCTTCCATATTCACAATCTCGAATATTCATGGTTATTATATGATTGCTCGAGGTGGTGTTGTTACACAGTATTATTTGGAACAACTACAAATAATCTATAACTCAAGAGCCTCTCTTTTTGGAAGACAAGGAAGAGAGAGCAGAGAAAGATGGAAAAAGGTTTCCTTTGTGATCATTTTCACTTGGTACATGTAAAAACTTATATAGGGACTGTTGATGGAGGTTTTATCAATAATAAATTTAGAAAAAATTAAGAGATATGGCTTGTGTGAGTTGAGTTATTAATCAAAGCAAATAAAGAGAGAGGATTTTATAGTGGTTCAGCCCCAAAAAAGATGAGCTTACGTCCACTTTTTTTTTTTACTATTTTATGGAGAATTACAAGCACTCAAAGTTACAATGTTTCGTCTGGAAATCTCTCTCAAATTGGGAGTCGGAATTTCGAAGTCTCAAAATTGGAAAACTGAAAACCAATTCGAATCCCTCCTCTGGAACATTGAGTCCCCTTTATATAGGTGAAGGTAACCCAATGTTCCTAATTGTGAAAACGGGTAACTATACAATCAGGTAATACAATTCAAGTAACAACATAATTGGATAACCACTCAAAACGGGTAACTGGTTGATCATAAATAGAGGACTTCTGTTTCCTTTTCCTTGCGGGTTTCCTGTTTGACGAAGCATAGACTTGTTTCTCTTTTCTTTCGGAAGAGGTCGCCCACAACCTATACAGAGAAGGTCGCACATAACTTATGCAAAAGAGGTCACACGACTACANTATAACCTAAGCGGAAGAGGTCGCACATACCCAACACGGAGGAGGTCGAACTTAACCCCTACCTATGCGACCTTAGGATTTTAGACCGCACAACAATTGCCACCCAGCTCCATTAGTTCTTTAGGACAAAATGGAGCTTCCTTTTAACGTGCGATCTTAAAAATGCGATGTCATGACCTAAACTTGAGAACTTTGAAGAGTCGAAGAGTCGCCAGATTTCAAATCCCATCTCTCAAGATCACGCGTATCTCTTTCTGACAGACAGAAACACGTGTAGCCTTTCTAAGAAAGATAGCAGAACTCGAGGAAGCCTAATGATACCAACCGTCGTTTTTAAACCAGATCTTTTCAAATTTTAAATTCTGATTTTTCGGAAAGAATCAAATCTCGCATAAACTTCGGCCTTCAGATCTAAAAATCAAATTCATTGATCTACGGCTATGATTGAACGGTGCTTGGAGTATAAATATCGGAAACCAATCTGTTTCTATTTTATTTTACTGTTTCCATCTTCTCAGAAAATATCGAAGCTTCAGAGAACCCTAAAGCGTCGTTTCGTCCTTCAGCTCGCATAATCACAGTTTCTTCTCCGACGAAGTTCAAACCATCTCAAGTCTTCCGCTTTTGAAGAAAGGTTAGTTCATTTCTTCTCTTATTTCTTTTGTTCTTGAAAAAATAATCTCAATTTTTAGGAATAGAAACTCATCCCACATTGAAGTGATATGAGAATTATTTTTCACTCCCCTCCTTCAGTCCGTAGGGTAGACTTACTAGATAATAACCAGAAACGAACTTGTGAAAAGAATTTCTAGGGTCTGATACCCTATTTTATTTCCCAACGAACTGCTCGAACATTTATCTTCTGACGAACTGCTCGAACAATTTTTACGAATCCGTAGACCTCTTAGGGAAGAGCTCGCTTGTTAATACAATCCTAGAATGAATACCCAAAGTGCTGACATAGTAAGAATCCTAGATGCTCACATAGGACTAAACCCATCCGTATTTTCTTTTCAGATGTCTAGTAGTGAGGAATTTAGGGAAGGGAATGCATTTTCTGGAGAATCTGACTCGAGTGTTAGCTCCATTAACCTTGAAGACTATCTTGAGTCAGAACCCGAGATAGAAATAACAGGGGCCAGACAGAGTAGTCCTCGAATAGGCGATCTCCCCCAAGACCAGTGGCCTAGACATATCATGGATACCCCTGCATTTTCATCTGGCTACCAATACGTAGAAGGGAATTGGTCATGTACCAATGTAAGGACGAGCTGTACATCGAACAAACTCAGCAAAATTGCGAGCAGCTATAAGATCGCCATACCCCTTCGTCTTCCTATGGAATTTAACCGACCACACACTCCCCCACATGGACTCGCTTTTTTTCTGAGGCAGTCCTCAAGTATGGCGTGCATCTCCCACTCCATCTGTATATAAAATCGATTATTGATTACTATGGGGTCGTCCTTTTTCAATTGACTCCTAATACCTATAGATATATGGTAGGTTTGTATATACTGTATCATAAACTAGGTTTAGAAACCCCTTCACCTGAAGAATTCGCTTGGTTCTACCAAGTGAAATCAAATCCGTCAGATCTCGGCTTCTTCTATGCGAGCAAATGGTCGAACCAGGCAATAAAAACGAACTACGGGGTTCGCAACAACATAAGAAGATGGAAAAATCTATTTTTCCATTTTGACTATGCAGCTAACAGCTTCTTTCAGAATCCCGATAGGTAGTCTTCCAATTTATCGCCTTGTTTCTATGTTTACTCTTATACTGATCGCATTCGAATGTCATCGCAGATAACAGGGATCGACCCGGACTCTCCAGAGAACAGCTCGCAAGGGTATATAAAATCAACGACCTTCCAATTGAGGAATATAATTAAAAGGTACTAGGTACTTCGAATAACCTGATCGCTTGCGGTCTGCTTCCGAAGGGTGCCGCATTACCAGACCCCCCGGTTCTCTCGTCTAAGCCATCGAGCTCGAAGAAGAAGCCAAGGAAAAGGACGGATTTAGGTGCCTCGTCTTCAAGAATTAGAAAACGAAAAGCACCAGCCACACCTCCACGCTCAGAACCTTCATCTCCAGAGATAGTGTCACCACCAGCTCCACAAGAAGAAGGTAATTACACGTTCATTCTAATTACCCTTATACTATATTTCCTTGCTCACTAACATATCTGTACAGAGATGGTCATTGGTAGTGGCTTATGAGCACCACCTTTAACTCTCGGGTCCATGGCAAAAACCAAAACACCCGAGAGTACCCCGCCATCAAAAGGGAAGGAGAAGGTCGACAACTCGAAGAAGAGAAAAGTTGCCTTCGAGGACTTCCCAGCAAGCTCGCCTCCACCACAACCTCAGCCAGCGAGTCATCCTGAACCCCCCACCGAGGCTGCCACTTCTTCGGAACCGACCTTGGCAGATAAGGGTGAAGAGCTCTTCGCACTCCTTAACGAATTACCAGAGAAGACTGGTATAAGCACAGCCTTTATTGATCGCTTCACATCTGAGGAAGGTTGGGAGCAGATGAAGCGACGTTCTACCAAGGTCGCTTTTGGATCTGCAATGAGGATACTGGCCAATATAAGCTTTTCTATCTTCTCTTCGAGTGTATTCTCTTGGTTTAACAATTAGATTAGAGATTTTTTTTTTTAGACTGCGGTTGCTGCTATCCTGATGCACGACCCGGTTCTCGAATTCTTGGAGAAGGCTGAGAAAGTTGAAGAGATAACACAAGCATTTGAGAACTCGGAAAAGGCTCGGGAGGAGGAGAGAATGGCCTTCAACTTGGAGAAGCAGCAGATGCTCGAGGACCTGGCCAAGGAGAGACTCGCCAATCGAGGAGAAAGTCAAAGAGCTCGAGAAGGTCATTTCTGAGCGTCCGGATCGTATGAGGGAAGCGACCACCGAGGCGGTTCATAAAGCTATCGAGGAGTTCAAGGCGACTGAAGTCAAAGAACTCGAAGATAAAGCTAGTGATATCGCCTCGTCGACTATCATTTTCAACATTTTCTGCGAGCATCCAGATTTTGACTTCTCCATCCTTGGCGTGGACGTGGTCGAACTCGTGCAAAGCTGGAGAGAGGATACCACCAAGGCTGGGGATGGCAGCGCGAGCTCTTCTACATAACTCTTTTTTTTTAATTATTTTTAGAACAATGCGGGCTTTGTCCCCCTTCTTTTCTGTGCATGTACGGATGACTTTCTTTTAATAAATATTATTTTTCCTTATATGCTCCTGCAAAACAATGAAAACACAACAGTAATTTTAACTAAGTAGTCAGTCACAGGTGATTGATCCGTACGCTTTTAGCGATTTGAATCCGACTAACTTAGAACGAGTTTTAAGCATTAGGATAGGTTAGGTCGCTTAAGAAAACAATCAATACGAGTGATGCAAACTCTAACTGTATTTCAAAAGTTCCATGTCAAAATAAAACATAGTAATATATCCCTTCGAATAATGAACGTTTTGCTTAGTTACTTTTCTGTTCGAGGAGGGAAATTGCATAATACGACATGCTGAGGCATGAAGCGAGGAGAAAATCCTAGGATTTTAAGGAGATTCAGATACTTCGACGATCTAAAACCCTGTCTCCTCTAAATGGACGTTTGCATAGTCCCTTAGGAAACCAGTAGGAGATAACATTCTGATCCCACTGCCCCCCGAGATTTATGGTGTCCGAAAACTGCCATAAAACTATAAAAGACGATCGAAAATGAGTTGAAGTAATAGTTGAAGAAGTATTATTGACGAATATTAATGAAGAAGATACAGTAGGCTGTTGAAGATAACATGAAGATTTATTGATAATAACGACGAAGTTATTCTGTATTCCAGGCATACTCGATCTTTTGTCCACCGATGTGAGCTAGATCATACGTCCCAGGTCGAATGACGTTATCAATAACATAAGGTCCTTCCCAAGAAGGCCCAAATACACCAGCACCATGTTCTTTATTATTAGGTAGAACTCGTCGAAGGACAAGATCTCCAACTTCAAAATGTCTTTCTTTGACTGTAGAATTATAATATCGAGCAGTGAGTCGTTGGTATGATGCAATTTGGAGCTGAGATTGTTCACGCCGCTCTTCTAAAAGATCGAGTTCAACTCTCAGCAATACATCATTCTGATTTTGCTCATAAACAGACCGCCGCAGGGAGCCCGCACCAATTTCAACAAGGATCATCACTTCATATCCATAAGCCAAAGAAAATGGACTCTCTCCAGTAGTGGTTCGTTGTGTGGTGCGATAAGCCCATAAAACTTCTGGAAGTACTTCTGGCCAAGCTCCTTTATGTTCCTCCAGTTTTGTCTTTATATTCTGCTTGAGTATTTTGTTTTATCGCTTCGACCTACCCATTGGCTTGTGGATGAACAATAGCGGAGAAACTCTTCTTGATGCCCAAGTTATTGCAGAAGTCACGGAACTCGTCACAGTCGAATTGTTTTCCATTATCAGAAATTATGGTATGCGGTATACCATACTGGCAGATTATAGATTTGTAAACAAAATCTATTATCTTCTTCGCAGAGATGGTGCTCAAAGCCTCGGCTTTCGTCCATTTTGTAAAATAATCGACTGCGACCACCGCATACTTCAAACCACCTCGCGCTAATGGCAGCATCCCGATAATATCAATTCCCCACACGGCAAATGGCCATGGACTAGTCATTGAAGTTAAAGGAACATGTGGTTTTCTAGGAATGGTTGCAAATCGTTGACATTTGTCACATCTCCTAGAAAACTCCAATGTATCTTTCTTCATGGTTGGCCAAAAGTACCCTTGTCGAAGAATCTTGTTTGCAAGCGCTTGCCCCCCAGAATGATTTCCACATATTCCTTCGTGAATTTCCCTCATAATATAGCGTGCTTTTTCATCATTGACGCACAATAATAATGGCGAGCTGAAACTCCTTCGATAAAGCTTTCCATCCTGGATGATATAGCGAGCTGCTTTCATGCGAAGCCGCTTTGCATCGTCTTTATTCTCAGGGAGATCACCATTTTGTATATATCGCATTATGGGATCCATCCACGACGGTTCTTCATCAACTGGCATAATTACTTGGGGTTTGACCTCGATGCTTGGTGATATAAGAAATTCAACAGGAACCACCTTCAACAAATCTGCATCTTTCGTCGAGGCGAGCTTAGCGAGCGCATCTGCCCGAGTATTTTTAATGCGAGGAAGAAGCTGAATGTCATAAGTGTCGAACGTTAAGAACAACTGCTGTACCTTCTCCAAATAGGCCATCATTCTTTCTCCTCTCGCTTCATAATCACCCTTAACCTGACAAACGACCAACTGGGAGTCACTATACACCTCAATTATTTCAACCTTCATTTCCTGTGCGAGCTTTAGCCCAGCTATCAGTGCTTCGTATTCGGCCTCATTATTCGACGCTGGGAATTTGAAGCGAAGCGCATAATGAATGTTGTGCCCTTCAGGACTGATTAAAACTATGCCCACACCTGCTCCATTTTCATTCGATGACCCGTCAACATAAAGCTTCCACAACTTTGATGTATATGAGGCTGGTTTCTCAAGTACTCCCGTAGGAAGATTGACGTCGTATGTAAATTCTACAATAAAATCTGCGAGGGCCTGACCCTTTATAGCAGTGTGAGGTTGAAAATTGATGTCAAATTGACTCAATTCAACAGCCCACTTAAGCAGCCGTCCTGACGTCTCAGGTTTCTGTAAGACCTGTTTCAACGGGAAATTCGTGAAAACCCGGATGGAGTGAGCATAGAAGTAAGGTCGAAGCTTTCTTGATACAATGACGAGTGCCAGCGCCAATTTTTCCATCTCTGGATATCTGGTTTCAGCATCAAGTAATCTTTTACTTATATAATACACAGGTCGCTGAATATTTGCCTCCTCGCGAATTAATGAGGCACTTGTCGTATACTTAGAAACATCGAGATATATGCATAATTCTTCTCCCGGATTTGGTTTCGACAAGAGTGGAGGGGAACCTAAGTGTTTTTTCAATTCTTGGAACGCCTGCTCGCATTTCTCCATCCACTCGAACCTTTTTGATCCCTTCAACACCTCAAAGAAAGGTTGGCATTTATCGGTTGATCTGGATATAAACTGACTCAGAGCAGCTACTCTTCCTGCTAGGCTTTGCACATCCATGGGTTTACGAGGAGATTGCATATCAATCAACGCTTGTATCTTTTGAGGATTTGCTTCGATCCCTCGTTGGTTGACCATAAAACCCAGAAATTTTCCAGATCCTACTCCGAATGCACACTTTTGGGGATTTAGCTTCATCTGGTATCTCCGGAGGATTTTGAACATCTCATCAAGGTGCTTGATGTGATCTTCAGCTTTCTCCGATTTGACTAGCATGTCATCGATGTATACCTCCATTGTCTTGCCAATTTGCTTTGCAAACATCATATTGACAAGACGTTGGTAGGTTGCTCCCGCATTGATAAGTCCGAAAGGCATCTTTTTATAACAGTATAACCCTCGATCAGTGATGAACGAGGTATGTTCCTCATCTAGCTCGTACATGGGGATTTGGTTGTATCTTGAATATGCGTCCATGAAACTCAAAAGTTCATGCCTCGACGTCACATCTACAAGCTGATCGATTCTCGGAAGAAGGAAGCTGTCTTGAGGACATGCTTTGTTGAGATCGGTGAAATCAATACAGGTCCTTCACTTCCCATTAGGTTTTTTTACCAAGACCGGATTTGCAAGCCAGTCAGGGTAGAAAGACTCTCTTATGAACCCAATTTCGAGCAACTTCTCCACCTCTTCTTTTAATGCGACGTAGCGTTCTGGATTCATGACCCTTCTTTTCTGTCGTACAGGCTTCTTTGTCAGATCTATGTTAAGACGATGGGATATGATCCTTGAATCAATCCCTACCATATCCGAATGCTTCCATGCGAAGACATCCAAATTAGACTTCAGAAAAGCGATCAATGAAGCTCGCACAGGTCCTTGAACCTCTGTTCCAATCTTTAAAGTCCTGGAAGACAGATCGAATGATAAATCCTCCAGGTCTTCAACGAGTCTAGTTCTGACTTCTTCGTCTATTTCTCGAGGATCGAAGTCTTCACTGGTCGTTTCGATTGACGCTTTCACTGACGGTTCGACTGATGCTTTATCTGACGATCCGACTGGAGCTTCGCTCGCTGCCTCGACTGACGCTTTGTCCGCTGCCACGACTAACGCTTTGTCCACTGCCACGACTGACGCTTTACCTGCTGCCACGACTGACGCTTTATCCGGCAGGTGGACCATCATTGTGCGAGATGTCACATCCTTTGCCGCAAGTTTTAGCGAGTTGTTATAACATGTCCTCGCATCATATTGATTTCCTCGCACCTCGCCTACCCCGTGTTGGGTCGGGAACTTCATTGTTAGATGGTAGATCGAGGTGACGACTCGAAGTTCCCTTAATGTTGGTCTTCCTAGCACAGCATTGAAGGTAGAGGGGCAATCTACCACCAAAAACTGGGTTATTATCGATGAAACCCTTGGATAGGTCCCAACGCTGACCATCAGTTCAATCATGCCCATAGGCATAAGGCTGTCACCAGTGAAACCATAGAGTGGAGTGGCGGCAGGCTTCAGGTCGCTCTCATTCAACCCCATCTTCTTAAAGACGTCGAAGTACAGGATGTCCACAGCACTCCCGTTATCGACCAATACTCGCCACAACTGTGTGCTTCCATAGTTAATTTTTATGACCAGCGCGTCATTATGCGGATAATGGACATCCCTTGCATCCTGCTCTGTGAAGGTAATGTCCATTTCCAGTACTCGTTGAAGCTTGCGTGGTCGCTGCTCAAGATGCATGACGTTGGTTAACGGCTGCTATCGAGCTTCTCGCGCATATCTGTCCTGTGCTCTCTTGGAATCTCCTCCAACGCGCGGTCCTCCGAAAATAGTTCGTACCTCACGCTGAATTTCTGGAGGTCGATGTTGGTCTTCTTCTCGCCTTTCGTCGCTCTGCCTAGTATACTACCACAATCGCCCCTCTCTAATCAGCCTTTCAATTTCATCCTTCAGGGCAAAGCAATTATTAGTATCATGCCCAATATCATTGTGATATCAGCAAAACTTATTGGGGTCGCGCTTTGTCCTGTCCCACTTCATTGGTTCTGGTTATCGGAATCGCTCCTTCTGGTTTGTGACCGCATAGATATGATCTATGAGCGCGTTCAATTCAGTGTGATTGTTAAACCTCATGGGAGCTCTTGAAATCTCCTGCCTTTTGGGTCTAGGCTGATTCTCATTCATCTGTTCATTATTCCTCTTATTTTTCTTATTACCGTTTTTGTTGGTAATGACCGCATCTTTAGTCACATCTGTCCTTCTTCCTATTTTAGTCTTTTGAAGATTCTCGCATGAAGATTCTAACCTCAGATGCCGACCAACTCTTCGGTAGAAGTCTTCAAGAGTTCTACAATCTCGCTCAAGTAATTCCTCCCAGAGTTTGGTTTCTGGTCGCACCCCAGCCATCATGAGAGTTAGAACTCCTCCTTCAAGTGGTTTGTTGACATTTGCTAACTCTGAAGTGAATCGATTGAGATAAGACCGTAGAGTCTCCTCTGGACCTTGTCGGATAGCAGACAAACTAACAAGTGGAACAGTGAAATTCTTTGCAGCTTGAAACTGTCTCAAGAACGCCGTCTGTAATCGTTGCCAGGACGAAATTGAGCCAGATTTGAGTCCTCGTAACCACTTCTTCGCTGCTCCCGAGAGTGTTACAGCGAAACATCTGCAATGTGCATGATCACTAACCCGATATAGTTCCATCAAGTCACTGAAGTGATCCATATGGTCATGTGGATCAGTTTTCCCATCAAAAGTGTTAATGGTGAGAAGTCTGAATCCAGTGGGAAGGGCTGCAGCTCGAACCTCCTCGCTGAATGGCGACTGACGATACCCATCAGCGAGCTCATCGTCCCAACCAGCAAGTGCGTCTAATGCGATCCTTAAATTGTGAACATCGACGTTCAGAGGGAAAGCATCATCCCTTGCTGGCGGCACAGGCGGCCTTCGTTCGTTATCCTGATGCATGGCGGGTTGGTCAGGTAGAGTCTTCTGCGATCTGTGAGAGGAATCCAATGAAATAGTGCAACGAGACCGACTTTGGTCGTTGTGATGCGATACGGATCGATCATGACTACGTCGTCGCTCCAAATACTGTCTTAGGTCTGCAGGATCTTGTCTCGACTCTCTGCTGATTCTTTCGAAGACGCTTCTCGATGGTCGTCCTTGTTCGCCGCCCAAGCGATCTTGACTATTAGTGGATTTACGAGAAGGTTGTACACGATCACGGTTTGTACTTGAACTCTCCGTACCAGATTCTGGAGGCAAGTTTGCGACCTTGCCTTTCCCTTTGGAGATGCGATCTTCATGAAGCTCTTGCTGAGTTCTTGGCTGGCCGCGTCTTCTCGTCTCTAGGATCTGTATTCCTTACTCAGGTAACTGAGCAGGACGTTCTTTGGGACGTTCGTGTTGTGGTGGGGTCACCATTTTCCCTTCAGCAAGTCATCGCAGGGTGTCATTGATCTGGTTAGTGACTTGCTGAAGGTTCACTAGTGTCTCCTCCATACGATCCTGTCTCTAGGAAAGGTTTTCTGTTGCAGTCATAGTAGGCTGATCCGGAGCAGGGTCTGCCTGTGTAGCAGCAGTACTTTGAGGTTAGTTTTGGCTAGTTCCAATGACTCTGGTAGTGTTTCTAGTGTTTGCCATTATTAAAAAAGTGGAATTTGACAATCTTTTCCACCGGAATAGCCCTCTTTCTAGCGCCAATTGTTGATGGAGGTTTTATCAACAATAAATTTAGAAAAAATTAAGAGATGTGGCTTGTGTGAGTTGAGTTATTAATCAAAGCAAATAAAGAGAGAGGATTTTATAGTGGTTCAGCCCCAAAAAAAATGAGCTTATGTCCACTTTTTTTTTACTATTTTATGGAGAATTACAAGCACTCAAAGTTACAATGTCTTGTCTGGAAATCTCTCTCAAATTGGGAGTCGGAATTTCGAAGTCTCGAAATTGAAAAATTGAAAACCAATTCGAATCCCTCCTCTGGAACATTGAGTCCTCTTTATATAGGTGAAGGTAACTCAATGTTCCTAATTATGAAAACGGGTAACTATACAATCGGGTAATACAATTCAAGTAACAACATAATTGGATAACCACTCAAAACGAGTAACTGGTTGATCATAAATAGAGGAATTCTGTTTCCCTTTCCTTGCAGGTTTCCTGTTTGACGAAGCATAGACTTGTTTCTCTTTTCTTTCGGAAGAGGTCTCCCACAACCTATACAGAGAAGGTCGCACATAACTTATGCAAAAGAGGTCACACGACTACACGGAGGAGGTCGCATATAACCTAAGCGGAAGAGGTCGCACATACCCAACACGGAGGAGGTCGAACTTAACCCCTACCTATGCGACCTTAGGATTTTAGACCGCACAACAGGGACTAATATCCTCTAAATGTAGAATATTGGTCAGATAAGGTAAAAATTATGCACATTATACTTCATCTTAAAAATATCATTTGACAAAAAAAACTGTGATTTACTATGTCCTCGTATTATTCTCATTATGTTAGGATATTTTTGTTTTTAGGTTTATTCCTAATAAACTAATTCTCTAAGTCAGGTTGCATTCCCACTGTAGGTGACCCAATAAGAAAAAAGTCCAATACCACGCATAACTAGCAAGGTAGTTTGTGTTTAAGAGTCGGAGATACCATCCCATTACTAGCATGGAAGCTTGTGTTTGAGACAATACAAGCATATATTAGACCACCTCTTAGGAATTTAATTTTTATTTTATTTTATTCCCAATGGAAAAGAAATTATTAGAATTGTTATAAGAGGAGTGTTTAACTATATTGTGTTGTCTCGCTAGCTATTTAATACGTAAACTCTGCTAATAACATTACAATATATAATAGTGTCTACATGTGAGGAAAAAAAAAACAATTAGCAATTAGACAATAAAGTTAAAAACAGAGTGAAGTTCAACGAGAAAAAAAAAGGTATTCATATATAGGGGTTAACTAATGCATTCATAATGACGAAATGATTTATTTAAAAGTATTATCAAAATTATTGTCATCCTATGATTCATCTAAAATTATTTAAATATTTTATATCGAATTTATTTGATCATTAATTGCAGCGGACTCAGTCGGGTAGAAAATTTCAAACTAGTCGAAAAATTTGAAATTCTAAAATCTTAGTTTTTTTTAAATAATTTAGTTATTCATTTATTTTTTCGTTCCATAATTTAAAAGGGTCAAAATTAAAAGTGTCAAAAAGATTAAAAAAAAAAAATGAAGCTAGAACTCCATTGGAATCTTGTCCATACTAAGTTACACGTCGCTAGTATTTTTGGCTACGGATGCATGTGACGTCACTAGTTTGACAACAAGACAAAATTTCGTGGGCCCAGCTCACGAAAGAGCGCGCGTGCAGTGAAGCCTCATCCAAAAAGATCTGATCTCACGAGAAAATGCGATATTACAATATCGCATGACATGAGACGAGAAAGAGTATTTTTAGCGAGTCAGAAAAAGACGAAAGCGACAGTACGAAAAAGGAATTGGGGGGTTGGGACTGGGGTGGGGACGACTGGACGTGTGTACCGAATATTCACTAGATTTGAATTAGTGGTTTCGAATCCGTAACACCCTTTATCACTTGTCCGATCATACCGCGCGATGATAAGCCACTGAGCAGATTGATAAGTAGTAGTGCTTATCATAGAACTGCAGTTACTGATCACTGATAGGTCAGTAGAAAAAAAAAAGAAAGAAGTCCCCTGTACAAAATGCGTCGAAGATAGCGAGACCAAAGCCTCTTTCTCTCTGCTTTTTTTTTTTTTTTTTTTCTCTCTCCTCTTCTTCCTCCTCTTCTTCTTCTTCTACGCAGCCTTTCAAACCCTAGAAATTCTCGAAGTCCGAGCTATAGAATCCTTAAAACTCGCTAAAAATTTCGAGAATTTTCGAGGTTTTTTTTTTTTTTTTCGGAGCTCCGATGTGAGATGGAGTGTTGGAGCTGGTGTTGATATTCGGTTTGGCTTTCTTCTTCGTGCGTTTTGTGTATATTTTTTTGTTTGAATTTCGTGTTTAGCGCTCTCTCTGAGTTGTTTTTTGGGGGGTTTTGAGGTTTGAGGTCTCGAAAATGACATCGCTGAGCAGAGAATTGGTGTTTCTTATACTCCAGTTCCTCGAAGAGGAGAAGTTTAAGGAGTCCGTACACAAGTAAGCCTAAGCCTTCTTCTCTTTCTCTCTCTCTCTCTGTGTTTGTTTTGCTTATGTAAGACCCTGTTTTATGGCCTGGTCAGGGCAGGGGAGATTGGTAGATAATGGAGGAAAGTTATTTTTTTTTTTTTTTTTTGGGTGTGTTTAATGGAATGAAGAAGATTTAGTATAGTTGAGTTGATTTGAGATATGTAGAATCTAGATAGTGATTTTTATGAAGTTATATTGTTTTGGGCTTGTTTGTTTGTTTGTTCTTTTTTTTTTTATTGGTTTTTATTTTTTATTATCTTTTATTTATTTGGATGAAACTAAATTTTGTTGAGTGCTAAACTTGATTTTGTAAATTAGTTTAGATTATATTTCTTAAACTGTTGAAAAGGTAGGTAACTTTTGTATAATTTGAGCAAACTATGGAATTAGGCTTAGTTAAATGGGTTTTTTTTTTTTTTTGTTTGTTTTATACAGTGTTGGTAACAAAATGTATTATTGGATTATTCTAATAATCAAGTCAGAGTTTTAGGAGGTTGGTGGGAGCTTGGGTTTTGTTTCGGTAATTTATGACTATAACAGCATTGAGATTGAAATTTTTACTTCTTTTCGTTAGGTTGTGTTGAAATTATTTTGTTCTGAATTAAGTAAGCTGACTTATTTATTCGTAAAATGGAAAATCCTGTATTTTTTAGACTTGAGAAGGAATCAGGGTTTTACTTCAACATGAAGTACTTTGATGAAAAAGTTCAGGCTGGAGAATGGGAAGAAGTTGAGAAGTACCTGTCAGGATTTACCAAAGTTGATGATAACAGATACTCAATGAAGATATTCTTTGAAATAAGGAAGCAAAAATATCTTGAAGCACTTGACCGGTACTAATTGGCCTACTTCAGTTAATATTGAAGCACTCGCTCTTTTTGTTCTTGTTGTGGGGGAGTTTAATCTTAGTTTTTTGCTTGGTCGTGGTTTTTTTGTAGGCAAGACAAATCGAAGGCTGTTGATATCTTAGTTAATGATTTGAAGGTGTTTTCAACATTTAATGAGGATCTTTACAAGGAAATTACTCAGCTTCTAACTCTTGGCAATTTCAGGTAATCTTTTTCTTGAAACTTTTGGTGCTTAAAGAGTAAGTATGCCACCAATAAGTTGGTTATGTCACCAATAAGTTGGTTCACCTTGAAATCTATTATGAGAAAAAGTAGCTAGAGAAAAGCAAGTGTAATTTTGGAATTTAAAGAAGACTGTATGCTGAGTCATGTTATTGTGGTTTATTTTGTTAAAGAAAATCTATGACTGTTTAGGTATTTAAACTTTAACCAATTTCCTTTTTCTGCAAAATACTAGGGAAAATGAGCAGTTGTCCAAGTATGGAGACACCAAAACAGCTCGCAGCATTATGTTGATAGAGCTTAAGAAACTTATAGAAGCGAATCCCCTTTTCCGTGATAAACTTAATTTCCCCGGTCTGAAGTCATCAAGATTGCGGACTCTTATCAATCAAAGGTATGCTTAATATTATATTGGATGAATAAGCAGAAGCTTCCTGTTACTTTCTAGTAGGTTTTTTCTATTGGGTGAATAAGCAAAAGCTTCCTGTTACTTTCTAGTAGATTTTTTCTATTGGATGAATAAGCAAAAGCTTCCTGTTACTTTCTAATAGTTTTTTTCATAGTAATCTTGCATGGAAGTTGTGTTAAGAGTGATAATTGATTAGAAATCACTTACTGGCTTAGTCTGCACTGTTGTGCTTAAATCCCTTTATTCGGTTGTATGTTTTTCGGTCAATGTTACTATTCATTTAGGTATGTGACAAAACCTAGAAATCGATGCATTCATGTTGGTTGAGCGGCACTCTTGCTTGTGGAAATATATTATGCTAGAAGCACTTGTGTTGCCTATATGAAGAATTACTGGATTTCAGTACCCAATGTTTTGTCGCTATGTTTACTTGATCGTATCTTTGTGTCTTGTTGCAAAATATGGTTAGATTTGATAAGAGAGGGATTTTTCTGTATTTTATGGTTTATGATAAAAACCCCTCATAAAAATCTTGAGGAATTTAGTTGTTAAGCATGTTGATCCTGTTATGCCATCAAAATTATCAAATTATTGTGTAAAGCCAATACTTCTGTAATATATAACATGGAATGTCCTTGCAGTTTGAACTGGCAGCACCAGTTATGCAAGAACCCTAGGCCAAACCCAGATATTAAGACATTATTCCAAGATCATACGTGTACGCCTGCTAATGGTCCCCTTGCACCCACCCCTGTCAATCTTCCTGTTGCTGCAGTTGCAAAGCCTGCTGCTTATACCTCACTTGGAGCTCATGGGGTATGGTCTATTGCTTCTCAAAGTTTGGTTCTTCAAATACTTCGTCAGATCTGTGAACTTTTTGATGAACTTTTTGACTAAAAGACTGTTCTCTTTATGTGTGTAGCCCTTTCCACCTGCTGCAGCTGCAGCTGCTGCCAATGCGAATGCTTTAGCAGGTTGGATGGCTAATCCCTCTGCCTCTTCATCTGTCCAAGCTGCTGTTGTTACTGCATCTTCCATTCCTGTTCAACAGAATCAAGGTTAGAATTTGAGTTGAACTATACTACCTAGTTGTTGTATCCATATGAAGGACAAAGAACCTGATTTTAGCTATTTTTATTATAATTTTTTATCATACAATATTATCGAGCATAATATTACTTTACTCCCAGGAACCCTTCCTGCATTTGTTTGTTCTTTCTCCTTTCTTTTGGTTGTCACTAAAACCTTATATCATTGGCATTTCTTTTTTCCACCTTTGTGGAAGAAGTAGAGCTTGTTGATTTCCCAGCTCTATGGTATTGGAGGCTTCGGGTAGTTGTTTTATTAAGATTTACATCCTGCTTCAGGGGGCTGCACTAGTATTTACTTGAATTGCATGCCTGGAGGTGTAATATTTACTAATCAATTCTGAGGTTTATTTCTGCTATTCATGTATTTTTCTCTGTCCATGTATATGTTCTAATCTTGCGTACTTTGCATTTTGGTAGTTTCAATCTTGAAAAGGCCAAGAACTCCTCCAGTAACACCAGGTATGGTTGATTACCAAAGTCCTGATCACGAACAACTGATGAAACGACTTCGGCCTGCTCAATCTGTTGAGGAGGTGATGTAAACCATACTTCTCTAGATGAGCAGATTTATAATGTTTTATCAAGTTCCCACCTTTGTTCTGCTAAAATCTTTAGAGACTGGTTTGTATGGTATAATTAGTGCTAATACACTACTTGCTGTAATATATAGGTCACATATCCAACACCTCGACAGCAAGTGTCTTGGTCACTGGATGATCTGCCAAGAAATGTTGCTTTTACATTGCATCAAGGATCCAATGTCACGAGCATGGATTTTCATCCTTCTCACCCTAGATTGCTCCTAGGTATGGTGCTTTTTCATCTTGTTTGGCTCATAGTTACTCCTTTTTTTTTAATCCACATTCAGCAAATAGGCTATGCTTCACCACTTTCAGTCCCTTCCCTAAAAGGAAGCTGTTCTTCTAACTTGTCTGCCTGTTGAGCAGTTGGTTGCAATAATGGAGAAATAACACTCTGGGAACTTGGATCACAAGAGAGAGTGGTTTCAAAGGCATTCAAGATTTGGGATATTTCTTCTTGTTCATTGCCATTTCAGGTCTTCTTATCTTTACTTAAGCCTTGTCTTGTTGTACTTGGGCCGGGTATTCTTCATTTTTGGTAGTGCCTCATCATGATAAGGTCTTGCATTGCATTATCATATAGTCTTGTTGGATACATCCGTTTTGGTATTTGAGAATGTTTGGTAGATAATCATGTTGGAGTCTTACAGTTTAGAATTTATACAGGCTGCTACTATCAAAGATGCACCAATATCTGTTAGTCGTGTCACATGGAGTCCAGATGGGACTTTCGTGGGTAAGTACATGTAGAAGAATGAATGACAACATGCTTTCAGTTCATTTATGTCTTATTCTATTTCTTTTTATAGGAGTTGCATTTACCAAGCATTTGATTCAACTGTATGCTTATTCTGGACCAAATGATCTACACCAGCATTTAGAGGTGAGGTGCTATTGTAATGATTTATGTTCTATAAATAGGCTTCGTTTTGTAATGTTGTTTGATTTTCTACTCTATTTGCAGATTGATGCCCATGCTGGTGGCGTGAATGACTTGGCTTTTGCTCATCCAAATAAACAACTATGTGTTGTAACCTGTGGAGATGATAAACTAATTAAGGTAGAATGAGGTTTCTTAACAAGATTGATATTATATATGTATTCCACTATCTAAATGAAGTGAAACAGGTGTGGGAAATATCTGGACGAAGGCTCTTTGTCTTTGAAGGTCACGAGGCTCCAGTATATTCTATCTGTCCTCATCACAAGGAAAGCATTCAGGTATCTTTTCGGGAGAAAGCTTCTGGTCTTTTATCTTATGGTACTCTTTGGGAATTGAGTACTTGTAGCTTCTTGTTTTCAATTATAAATTCTTTCTTCTGTCACTTACTTAAGATTCTAAATATTTAGGATCAATCTAGAGAATGATAATGCTCTACCTTTGGCTTGCATTTAGAACATTCTGATCGAATCAGAAATTTCACTTTGGCCTGCATGACATTTTAGTTAAAAGATAGCTGTGAAGGTCCTTCTATTGTATAGTTAACTATAAATTATCTTATAGTAGTGTAAAGAATGAGCTTAGCATTATCTAGCATTTGTCTAAAAATGACACTTATATTTCTCTTTCAAGTTATTTTTCAATTGACAAAAGGACCATTTAGTCAGTGGCTGTCAGCTAACCGTATTTGGGATTTTCAGAGATATTGATCCTCCCACCTTTTTTCTCGTTTGTTTATAATAAATACCATATTTGCCACCGATTTTCTGCTTGTATTTGTTGGCTTTAGACCCTCTGAACATATATGTATATATGTATATAAACTCAATTGCAGCATCAATCTTGAGCCACCTCTGTTTCAACACCCAATGCACTGGATCTGCACTGCTACCCCATCATTTTCACCAACAATTATGTTTAATTAATTCTAAAATAATGTCAATGCTATTAGAGTCAAAAGTATAACTGCCTTTGGCATCATAATGGCAGCTTTGAGTTGGGCGTAACTTGCATCTGTCTGAAATACTTCTAGGAAAGGGATGCTTCTATGATATTTAAGTGTTTTCTTTAAATTTTGCAGTTCATATTTTCTACCGCTATTGATGGGAAAATAAAGGCTTGGTTATATGACAATTTGGGTTCTAGGGTTGACTATGATGCTCCCGGGCATTGGTGCACTACAATGCTTTACAGTGCTGATGGAACCAGGTAAGAAAGAATTCTGAAACTCAATCATCACCTGACCAGTCGGCTTTAGTTTTGGAGGTTGTGACTTCTTGTATGAATTTTTCTTTCCAAGTATGGTGTTGGTGCTGTCTTTTATTAATTTTCGGTTGTTATTCCTAATAAGTGAGAATTAACAATTTTGTTACCATTTCTTTGTTGTTGTTGTGGTATGGTCCTTGTCTTATCATCTTTTGCATCATGTTATTTGATTATGCTATAATAATATCTCAACTTGTTGACTGTCTTCCCAGATTGTTTTCTTGCGGAACAAGTAAAGATGGAGACTCTTTTCTAGTTGAGTGGAATGAAAGTGAAGGAGCAATTAAAAGAACATACACTGGTTTTAGAAAGAAGTCATCAACAGGTGTCGTGCAGTTTGACACAACACAGAATCACTTTTTGGCTGCAGGTGAAGATAGCCAGATAAAGTTTTGGGATATGGATAACACCAATGTTCTCACCAGCACAGATGCGGAGGGTGGACTTCCGGTTTGTATTCTGTTATTAATTCTCTATGCTTTGGAGGAATCTAGATATACAAAATTTGAACCTTACATTATTAGATTGAATTCTTCAGAGTTTCCCTCGTTTGAGGTTCAATAGGGAAGGTTATCTTCTTGCTGTCACTACAACAGACAATGGGATTAAAATACTTGCTAATGCTGTTGGTCTTAAAACTTTGAAAGCTATTGAGTCTACCGCTTTTGAAGGATTAAGAACTCCCTTAGATGCTGGTCCTATCAAGGTTACCTTCTGTCTTTCACTTGGGTTGGTTGGTTTATTTATTTATTGCTTTTGTTTATATTCATGTGTATAATACTCAATTTATTTTGACATGTACATAATGACTTGCTTTTGGTGTGTTGACTAGGTCTCTGGCTCATCTGCTGTTCCACATGTTAATCCGGTCAATTGTAAAGTGGAAAGGAGTTCCCCTGTCGGGCCTACTCCAATTATTGTATGTCATCTTAATCTAATTTAATGTTTTTCCTTTTTTCTCTTCATATTTCTTCAATTTGAAAAGTTTTAGGGTGGAGTTTAGTGTATGAAAAACAACCACTTTACATCTTTTCCCCCCTAGGGAGATTATTATTTCTACTACACTCTTGGAAAACAAAGGTTACTTCTTGTTTGTGTCGAACCCCTTGTACGGAAGGGACAGATCTTTTGAGTACCTTGAACACATGCAATTTTAAAGATACCCATCTTCACAAAAGGAGCCAAGGATTTAAAAAAAATGTGATTATGAGTCATCAATATCTGTGACTGCCTGCAATAATTCCGTTACTGCTATTAGAAAACTGCTTTGCTCGTAATGGATATTCCTTCTTCTTAGTTATGTTCTGTGCTGGCAAGATTAATTGTCTTTGCTTTCTTTTCAAGAATGGAGTTGATCCTATTGTTAGAGGTGTGGAGAAACCGAGAACTCTTGATGACATAAATGAGAAAGCCAAACCCTGGCAGTTGACCGAAATTCTGGAAGCTGGGCAGTGCCGGTTAGTTACCATGCCAGACAGTACTGATACTTCCAGCAAGGTTTGTCTTGTATCTAGTGATCATTTCCTATTGTAAAGTTTATTTGCTATATGCGATTTTAAGTGGTAGATATATTTTAGGTTGTCAGACTTCTATATACAAACTCCGGTGTCGGCGTTTTGGCTCTTGGGTCAAATGGCATTCAGAAGCTATGGAAATGGGTCCGAAATGAACAAAATCCAGGTGGAAAGGTATTAGCTCCCCATGAGAAAGTTATCTGTTTCTTACTTCCTTCTAGCTCTGTGAATGCATAATTCTAAAGTCAGTGAGTTTCTACAGGCCACTGCTAGTGTTGTTCCGCAGCACTGGCAACCAAACAGTGGTCTTCTTATGACTAATGATGTCTCAGGTGTCAACCTTGAAGAAGCGGTCCCTTGCATAGCCCTCTCAAAGAATGACTCATATGTAATGTCAGCTTGTGGTGGAAAGGTTTCATTGTTTAACATGATGACATTCAAGGTATATTTGCACATGCGCATGTCTTGCAATTTTTGTTGAATTTGAGATTGTCTTTTGATCTGTGGTTTTCTTTATAGGTAATGACTACATTTATGTCACCTCCTCCGGCTTCCACCTTCCTAGCCTTCCACCCTCAGGATAATAACATCATAGCCATAGGAATGGAGGATTCAGCAATCCACATATACAATGTCAGGGTGGATGAGGTATTGCTCCATATAATTTTTTTTTTTCTTTTGTTCCTTTCTTTCTGAATCTGTTACTGATAAAATTAACGTCATTTGTTCATTCTTCAGGTGAAAACAAAATTAAAGGGTCACCAGAAGCGGATAAGTGGTTTAGCTTTCTCTACTGTTCTGAACATTCTGGTTTCATCAGGTGCAGATGCTCAAGTAAGTTCCATCCTACTTTAATTTCTTCTCTTGATTAAGAAATTGAAGAAAAAAAAATATGTGAACTATTTTTTGCCTAAAAATTCTTCTTGAAGAGACGTGTGATGTGTATTGTAATTTGTACATTAATCCCAATTGTTCCTTTTATATCTCCCAGTCGAGAAGAAAAACTTTACTACCCTTCATCAGTAGCAAGGTGTAGATTCTGTAACGTTTCCTAGTATTACTATGCCTTTGCTAAATTCTGCAATGTTTAATGGTATTAGGATACTACCCATAATTCTCATGGAATGAAGGCTTTTGGTTTAGCGTATATCCTTGTTTGTGCACGCCTCTTTTATCAATATCTCCAATCTTCTCTTCTCATATGTCTGATGGTATTGGGGTCTCTTTTGTTTATTCTTGTGCCTTTTTTTTTTAAATTATTTTTTTTTCGGTCCCTTCCTAGCTTGATGTGGCCTCCTTACATGGCTGACTAGAGTAGGAAGCATGATAGCCCACGCATAAAATCATTAGCGTATAGGGGAAAAAGGAAGGAAGTATCGGTTGGGGAGTATTGTTTGTCTTGTCAACAGACAACCTTTAGAGTCTAGATTTTATATTCCCAAAGGTCATGTCTAGATTGTATTTCAAGTGTTTTTCTTGCCGTATTTTGTAACAAATTTTGTATTATGTCTTGGGGGAGAACTTTTTGATCTGTTCTTTTTTAGCTAATAGAAATATTATGTTCTTTTTGAGAAACATTGTTTATAAGGTCCTGATAACCCATGGCATGTCAATTGAGTTTGGCATTTCCAGTTTTAGTGACTCACGCTTCACTCTGCAGCTTTGTGTGTGGAGCATTGATCCATGGGAGAAGAGGAAATCGATAGCGATACAATTGCCTGCTGGAAAAGCACCTGTTGGTGAAACTCGGGTGCAATTCCATTCTGACCAAATTCGTTTGCTTGTAGTTCACGAGACTCAGTTAGCAATATATGATGCCCCCAAGATGGATTGCATCCGACAGGTTGAAGATTTACCGACACTTTTTTATACATATGGTTGGTGGTACCACATCTTTTGATAACAATATCATTGTTATTCCATTTCAGTGGCTTCCACAAGATGTCATTTCTGCGCCCATATCTTATGCGGCGTTCTCCTGCAACAGTCAGCTCATTTATGCTACCTTCTGTGATGGTCACATTGGGGTATTTGATCCTGATAGCTTGAGACTACGGTGCCGTATTGCACCTTCTGCATACTTCTCCCAAGCCGTCTTGAATGGGTAAGTGGAGAACTCCTGGCATAGGTTCAACTGTTGTTGCTGCCAAGTACATATAAAATTAATCCTTGTAGCTTCAAAGCATCTTATATTCTTTACAATTTTTCCAAACCTAATTTTGGGAATTTTGTGCTTCCTTGACACTCGTTTTCATGAAGGATTCTTCACCTTTTCGTCTTTCATACATTGCTAGCTGTCTTTGCCAACTCATAATTTGCAATTCCAGAATCTGAAGTATCCACGTACTATTAAATTAGATTCAACATTTTCTTTCCCCTTTTTCTCCTTTGTCCTTTTCTTTGGTAGTTTTTTCACAACTTGGGTCTCTATTGTGTTAATTTTTCCCTCTGAATAAATCTTTTGGTATATCACTTGTAGGAGTCAAGCTGTTTACCCACTCGTGGTGGCCTCGCATCCACAAGAGCGGAACCAATTTGCAGTTGGGTTAACAGATGGATCTGTGAAAGTAATTGAGCCTGTAGAATCGGAGGGTAAGTGGGGGACATCACCGCCAACGGATAATGGGATATTAAGTGGTAGGACAGGATCTTCATCTACCACCAGCAACCACACACCTGATAAGATGCAAAGATGAGACTCCCTTTGTTATTATTTGATGGTACAGTCTTGTTGTAATTTTATTTGAGTAGAGATTTTAGGTTCTCAGTTGCCCTTTTAGTCCCTTATCAAAAAGATAAGTTTGGACTCAAGTGGTTGGTTACATGTCTAGAGAGTTTATCATTATTCCCTCTTGATTTGTTGTAGTCAAACTCATAGATGGATATTTCTAACTTAAGTATTCTGTAACTTGAAAACACTTCCTTCTGTATGTATTGATTCTTTGGTGATAAATGCATGTATTTGGTTTTAATAACCTTATCTATTATGGCGACTGGTTGCTTTCGAGTCATTCGAAAAGTAAGTTTTAGTTCTCAAGTAATATGCACTTCGTTACTCGTGTTCTCTTGATTTATGCTTCAATACCTTTTGTTTTTTATTTTATTATTTTTTTGATTTATTTGATTTACTTTCATGGCTTGCGAATTTATTATGTAAAATATTGTAATAAATTTGATTCCAATGTCTGCTGAATGTAAGAATGGCGATCATTTTAATTTCTTTACGGTTGTTGAAAAGTGAAATAAACACCAATGAAATGGGTAATTCCTATTCCATTTACTTCCATTTTCTTGGATGGTTTTTTTTTTTTTTCAAAATATGAGGTTTAACTAATGAGTTCTATTTATTATAAATTAAAAGGGAATAGTTATTATTATCTAATCTTTACCCTACTCGATTAAGAATAATAGGTTTTTACGCCTAATTTTGGTGTAATTCGAACTTAGGACTAAGATCTTAAATATGAAGTGTTTTTACCATTTGAGTCAACTTATTTCATCATTTTTTTTTTTCAAATGGACTTGTATCATAAATGAGCGATGTACTTTGATTACGAAGATATTTCTTTACCATTTTTACATAGTTTGCACTTCTTTACCAAAAAAAGAAAGGAAAAGAAATATACATTGTTCATTTTGATACAACAAACAAGGAGCATAAGCTAACTATCTAACAAAGGTTTACCAATTATTTCAATCTTCATTTGTCAATATAACTTTCGTAATTTTTCTTTTTGGGGAATATAAGTTCATTTTTTTAAATTGCTATTGAATAAAAAAATTCATTATATTTATAAAAAAAATCATTATCTTCAACACAGTAACGCTAAGGATGCAACCATCACGAAGTAAAATACTCCTTTGAGGCTTAAAAAAACAAAAGAGCAACAAAAAAAAAAAGAAAAACCACCTCCATTCAGTATTAGCATCTTCATTCAATAATACAAAGGATCTAGTCTTATTGCCTATTAGGGCTCTCCCACGAATTCGTAGATAAGGCTTTTGAGGGTCTATCTCATATCTCAAGGATGTTGACCTAAATTTCTGATTTGTGTTGACGGTGATTGTAAGTTCAATATTATGACTAATAACATTTAGCCATAATAAAATCAACAATGTGTAACTTCATTGTTTCTTAGTGTCCAAGTTCACCACGTGTATCGTGAGATAGTATATATGATTTAACAGATGATTGTTATATCCTAATTATTATTCCAAATTTTTAGTACCGATATATATTGTATAATTATCTTAAATTTTTAATATTAACACATATTTTATGTAAGTCGTCAACATTTTGTGTATTAAAATTTATAATAAATATTTTTAATAATATAGATAATATAAAAAAAAATCACGTTTGGGATTTAGCAAAAAAGATAATCCATATTTTCTCATATATATATATCAAATAAAACATTCAAATTGTGTTTTTTTATTAAATCGCACGGTTTATATATATATATATATAATCAAAATTAAAGTGTGAGTTTATAATAATAAAACATTTCTACCCATCAAATTCGGGTAACATAAATCAGAAAAATTTTAATATTAAAAAATCTATATCTTTAGTTTTATAGAGAGCATGCAAGGGCATTGGGAACTGACAACTGTACAATTCCTTTACCCATCTTGCTTGCTTAAATTTCTTATTTTTACTTTTCTATGAAAGTTTTCTTTTTTTTGGCTACACGTCTCTTTCACGTATAAAGGCTTGCTAACACGTTTTTTTTTTTTTTTTTCCAATTCTATTTATCATTTAATTTAGATCTTGCTATTTCAATCTTTTAAAGACTTACCGACTCCATTGCATGGTGAATTTCATTAATAAATTTTGTTGAATAAATTTAATAATAAAATATAGATATTATGGGACCCGTTCTTAAATCATACACCACGTACGGCCATCCCAGACCCTAGATGGATTCGGACAAGTTTGTCTCAAGGGTCTTCCGCCAGAATCCCGTGGGAAGCTACTCACCGCTCCAGACCTAGGTAGAGCATTTAATGCGCAAGTCGTCCTGACAGAACAGCGGCTTATCAAAATCTCACTCTCGACAGGCTGGAATCGTAGGGGACGGCGGAAAACAGGTCGTGACGATGCAAGGGAAGTCACGGTAACCACGACCCGTGATTTCTGGAGTAAATCATGATGGAAAAAGGTACTCGATCCTGGGATTGAGAGCTAGAAAGCTATCAGTTTCAGGATTATATATATAAGCCTTGTTTCCTTCCTAAAGGAAGAGATATACAAAAAAAAAAAACGTTTACAGAAAAAAACAAAATCCTTGTTGTTTAATCTCGGGATAAATCACTGGATTAAGCATTGGAGAGTTTTTGCAGGTGGCCTCCGTCAAGCTATACGCATTCCGGGATAGCAATGATACGTGCACGGTTGCTGAATATAACGTCAGCAGTTCAGAACACGCCAACTATCAAGTTGTTGCATGCGATTTTTTTAAAAAATATTTTCTCAAAATATTTTCTTATGGATATAAACTAATTGCACTTAATATTTTCCATCGCAACCTCAAAAGTTGATCAGTTATGATATTGAAAATTCAAAAAATGTATGACTAAATAAATACCCATATAACTTGTATTCGTATATAATATCCCGTAGATATATAAATAAAAAAATACAAAAAATACCTATTTGGATTATAGCTTATATGTATACTAGTTACGTTGGCACATGTCTTGGGCACATGACCTGTTAAAGGTTTTTTTTTTTTGTGATCGGTAAAAAAAATCACCAAAAATTTAAATATTCTATAATTTATACATTTGAAAAATAATATCAAATGTCTAAAAGTTGATATATTGGATTGACAAAAATAATAATATTATTTTAACAAAAAATATTAATATTTTTTTATATTATTAAAAATAAAAAAATTAGTACATGCTTTGAATTTTACAAAATTTTAATAAAATTTTAATTTCAAATTTTATTTTTAAGAGTTTAAATTTCAAAGTTTAAAATGAAAAACACTTTTTTATGATTATTTTTCTCTCTCGTAAAAAAAAAAATTCATACAAATATATTTTCTCTCTCTCAGATTTCTTGCCCAGAAAGGTGAGGGTTTTGTTATCTCCAGTTCCGGTGCCCCAACCGCCTCGTTCTCCCAACCCATTTGGGTTAGGTTTCTCTCGCTTTGTACTCCAAACCCTAGTTTTTGGGGTTTTCTCTTTGCTTTCGTTCTGTACACTGGTAATCGTCTCTTATGGCGAACCGTACGGACCCAACGGCTAAGAGCATACGAGGGACGAACCCTCAGAACCTGGTGGAGAAGATCGTACGGTCCAAGATCTACCAGAACACCTACTGGAAGGAGCAGTGTTTTGGGTTGACGGCCGAGACCTTGGTCGATAAAGCCATGGAGCTTGACCACATTGGAGGCACCTATGGCGGAAACCGCAAGCCCACTCCATTCATGTGTCTCATCATGAAGATGCTCCAGATCCAACCCGAGAAGGAGATTGTCATCGAGTTCATCAGGAACGAAGATTACAAGTAAAGTAGAGTAACCTTTATCACTTGTTTATTATGCCACCTGTTTCCGCCATTGTTGAAAGCTTCATCTGGGTTTTTGATTGCAGATATGTACGAGTTCTTGGTGCATTTTATTTTCGTCTTACTGGGTCTGATACCGATGTGTACCAATACCTAGAGCCTCTTTACAATGATTACAGGAAACTTAGGCAAAAATTGCCTGATGGGAGTAAGATAACCATGCCCTTCTCTTGAATTTTCACTTTTGGTACTTTCTCATTGCTGCCCTAGATAACTAATAGTAAAACTTTTTATTCTTTGGTTTCAGAGTTTTCATTGACCCATGTGGATGAGGTTATTGATGAGCTTCTAACAATGGATTATTCCTGTGACATTGCCATGCCCCGAATTAAGAAAAGGTAATTTTTTTTTTTTACTTAAACACGAGGATTCTGTAGTTTGACGGTTTTAGAATAGTGATTTCTTATGCGGAATAGCCGTGTGTTGTTGTTAGCTTGTACAGTATCTTATGATGGTTTGTCTCTGTGCGACCTTTTTCTGTATCAGATGGACTCTTGAGTCACTTGGGACTCTGAAACCTAGAAAAAGTGCTTTGGAGGAAGATTTTGAGGAGGAGGAAGACAAAGAGGAGAATGAACATCTTGATGATGAACTAGATGATGAGGCCCATGAAAAGGTTTAAATGTTTTTCACTTTTAAAATTCCACTCTCTTCCCTCTTCCTCAATTTCTTTAAGTGGCTTTACATTTAGTTTGGATGATTTTTAAGTTTTGGCTAATTAATTGTCCTTGGCAGGATTATTATCGTGGCCGAAGCCCTGTAAGGGACAGAGACAGGGATAGAAGACACGATAGTCACAGATATAGGTAAAAGCATTTCTCCTGTTCCTCTTCTTGATTTTCCATTGATGTTCTTTTCGGAATAATGCAATCATTTGTTAATTTTAAGCTTGTGGGTTAAGTTAGAAGATTCATAATGGAACTTAATCATCTATTAAGTTGTTTTGTGAACTAAATTCACTGTTTTCTTTAGTGTTAATTGTCTCGATGTAATGCATAAGATGAGGAACTGGTTGAAATGCACTTGGTCCTTCATTAGCCACTTAGTGAGTGCATTTTTCTTATTGTTGATGATCAAATTTTCTTTTTTCCTTTGCAAGAGTGAAGGTTTAGGATGTACGACGGAAGCTGTTGTCAATTTTATACAAGTTCACACTAGTTCACACTAGTATATTAATTTGTTGTTATAAAGTCTTCACTTGGCATTTCAGCCCTCTGTGGCTTACCATTGCTTCCTAGAGTAATATCTTATGATCCTGCCAGGTTTCTCTGCACTGACAGTGTGCAGTGAGAAGTATGATGGATCGTACATATTTTTCCTGTGTTGTTGCGTGGCGTCTCATTAATAATCATGCCCCTCTCCTATAGTATTTGACTGCGTGTGATTTTCATATTTTAGCTTCGTACTTTTTTTTTTTGGGCTCCTTCCCACTGTTCCATACTTCTCTCTTTGAGAATTTGTGCCTCAAATCTGATAGAAGTTCCACCATGATTGAGCTTTCTCTAAGTCATAATATTGTATTCTTTTCTTTTAGCCTGTGAACGAGTCTATGGTTTCTGTAGTTATGGAGTCAGGAGTTGATTTTTGAGCATGTTGTGGGGTGCAATATATTAGCTACTTGCACACTCTGGAGTGGCGTATAAAATTTCATGATAACCGCTTTATAATACCTAAAATGATTTTGTTGCTCGTGTTAATTGTGAGATGTGAAAGTATAGGTTGTTGTAGATAACCACCTTCTTGTTTTCTTTTTTGCAGGGATCGAGATTATGATAGAGACTATGATAGGGATCGTGGACGTGGGCGAGATAGAGAGAGGGACAGAGAAAGGGATAGGGAACGAGATAGAGATAGGGACAGAGACCGGGATCGAGACCGTGACCGTTATCGCCTTAGAGAAGAAAAGGAGTATGGTCGTGATAGAGATCGAGAAAGGGATTGGGAAGGTAGAGATCGGGAGAGGCGAGACAGGGACCGTGGTCGTCGTCGGAGTCATTCAAGGAGCCGTAGTAGGAGTAGGGATCACAAGGAACGTGACGGAGGGGATCATCGCAAGAGACATGCCCGTGGTAGCATAAGTCCCAGGAGACGGGATGGAGCCGAGGACAATGGTACTCGGGAAGAACCAAAGAAGAAGAAAGAGAAGAAGGAGAAGAAGGAGAAGAAGGATAAGAAGGATGATGGGACGGACCATCCAGATCCAGAAATTGCAGAAGCCAACAGGCTCCGAGCATCATTGGGTTTGAAGCCCTTGAAGTAAACGCAACAGCGCAGGTCGACCATTTTTCAAAGTGTCTGGACTTGTCGACAGTCCTAGTATTTTTATTATATATTCATGTAGCGGTCACTGCTTGCGTGTTTCCAGCCAAAAAAGGAAAAACATATACGTATGGCTTGCTTGTTTCTTCTTTTGTGCTTTGTATGGATTTTTTAATCAGAGTTTATTTGTTCTTACTAGTTTTGAGCAGACTATTATGACAGTAATTGTGTTCATGAAAGCTAATAATTCTCATCTTCTTAGAACTATTTGAGAGGGATGTTTACAAAACGCCTCTCTTTGGTATCCCAATATCTATAACTATACTTGTCATTGTTGTGGGCTCCATGGTAGGACTCACGTGGGTCTATCCCAATATAGATGACCATGATTAAGATTCTACAACTACAAATTGCTAGCAAACAATGGGCAAAAGCAGAGACGTTACTGTTGAATATAATCATATAAATAAGGTGAACAAATGCTTTCATTTCATTACAATAAAAATTGGAAATTTGAAACAATAACGGGATAGGAAAGAGCAGAAGCTTGTTAAGAAAGAGTTACATAGTAATGTGAAATTCATGGATGCACATCTGCCTCTGGCTCAGGGTCAGGTCGCAAAATGCCATTTTGATCATACTGCAGAGTACCTGAAATGTTCAATGGCTTGCATTTGCCTCCCATTAGAATCCTCTTCTTGCATAACTCAAAACCACTACCAGTTCCATCTTTTTCCTCTGTTACCAACTTTTTAACTCCCAATTTTCTCAGGCTTCCCCGACTCTGCACCGCTCTCGATGAAACTCTAGTCAACTTTCCCGAACTTCCCCGCCTCCCAATCATTACACTACTCGAGACCCCATTTCCATTACCAACCCCAACTTTCTTCTTTGAAGCAGGAGGAAGCACTTTCCAGGTCAGTTTACACGCCATTGTTGGTGCATTCCATCGCTTCTTCCTCTCCTCCTCCTTAACTGTCGAACCCGAGTTTACCCGGGAAAATTCCTCTGGATTCTCGCTATCCAAACAGTTGTCAGTACTGCTTCTTATTCTTCTACTAGTCGAATCCCCAGGTGGGTTCTGCTTCTTATTCTTGTTACGGAAGAAGACACCGGTGAAAATGGAACCCACTTTGGTGGAGTGAAGAAGCTTTCGGGGTTTGGAAAACGACGTCGTTTTGGTTTTGGTTTTGGGGCTCTCGTCGTTGCAGTTGCTTCGCTCTCCATGAAAAAATGGTTTGCACATGGTGTTGGCGACTAGTTTTGGGATTTTGATCCTTATTTTGGGCTGAGGGATTGTGATGCTTATCAAGTATGAGCTTCTCTTTTGTATTGTTGAGTCTTGTCGTTGTTGATTTTTGGGGCGCTCCCCTAATGAAATCACACCTCCATGACTACTACTACTACTAGTACTTGAGGTCTGTTTTCCTCTCATGTTTTTGTTATTTGGCTTTCAAGAAAAAATGTTGAGAAAATGGTTTAAGAAATCATCTCAAGATTGCTAATTTTTAGAGTGAGAGGAAAGAGTTGGGGGGGAAGGCGTGGCTAGAATTGGGGAGTGGTTCCTCCTTTAGTGGGATGGGATTCAATCTATACTTTGGTTCTTTTCCATTATTATCCCATGTAACGTTCTTATAATACGTTCAAGTGGACTTAGAGAAGAGGGTAAGAATGTAAGTTAATGAAATGTAGTAGGGGTTTATGAAGTTCTTATAAGTTATAGTAGTCGCCTAAAAAATATAAAAATAAAAATGGGTATTTCAGAGTAGACGCTTGTGATTATTGTTGAATGTTAATTCAACTCTTTTTTACTCCAAAAATTATGTCTGACCCTGTCATACTTCTTATTCTTTTAGAAGGAAAAAAACCCAAAATTAAAAAAATAATTAATCTTCACATCACATGAGCTCCTGTATATATACACACTAAAATATAGGGGGTATTCAAAAGGTGGTCAAGGTTAAAAAAAGAATAATAATAAAAATTAGTAATTAGAAATGTAGTCTAGGAAATAATTTTAATTTAAAAATGGAAAACTCAAGTAGTGGGTGAAATAAGCAATTTATTGAAGCCGTATATAAATCTCATCAATTAATGTACTTCCCAAGTTCTAAGAACCCAGCGATGACTGAATCTTGGATTATGGCTCTGTAGTCTATTCTCAGCAACTCCCCAGATAGTTGTACACCTAGCTTTCTTTTCTCAATATCCTTTAGGTTCCGTTTGTATCTTTGATTTTAGGATGGAAAAAAAAAAATTCTTTGGAATTCTATTTTCTTTTGTTTGGAGTTTCAAAAACTAAATTTTGTAAAATTTTAAGAAAATATTCTCTCTTTTTTTCGTTTTAACTTTTCCCTCATTATTTTCTTCCATACTAAATCTAAGTTCCAAACATAGTAATTTTTACTTTCTTTTTGCAATATTAGCAACTAAAATTAGGAAGAATAGTAGCAACTAACGTGTTTTGACGCATCTCCACCTATTATACGGTAGCTTACAATAGAATTCGTAAGTGAGACTTATGACTCATCCTACAGAAGACTAGGATGTGTAAACACTAATATTCCTCTTAATAATAGTGATCGTTTCTCTAAAATTGAAGTGTAGATATCTGATATCTCGATTAAATACTTCCTTCGATGAGCTCCCTTTTTACCCAAAAAGAAAATTATACAATGATATCTACCAATTAAAAAAAAAATCATGATCAACAACTACGAATCCTTCACTTAGCCTTATAAGTTATAATAGATCATATGGCTCTCTCTCTCTCTCTCTCTCTCTCTCTCTCTCTCTCTCTCTCTCTCTCTCTCTCTCTAAGCGTACATTGAATTCACAAAAAAGTGCATATATGTTTGTATTTGGCAGGTTTTAAAAGCTTGGGATTCATCACCTTTCTTCAAGACACACCTCATCAACTTTCCCCAACTTTTCATCCCCACCATGGCTTCAAGGGCGTTGAGTTGTCTAATTCAGTGACAACCATATCTGCCTATACATGACTCAAAGCTTCTAATAGCTAATACCTAAATAGGCCAAAATTTTGGGACCATTAATGCAGTTTATCATAACTGTGGGGATCTTCATAATGAAGATCATGAAACAAAGATAGTGCTAATAACAAAGATAGAATAGTCTTTGCCCCCTAAAGAGGAACATCATAGCGTTACGAGTGAGCTCTTCATTTCATATGAGTTTACCTTTTCTTTTTCTTTTTTTTTTTTTTTTCCTCTCTTCCTCTTCATGCATGCTTGATTTTGTATGACACTAAAAGGGGTTGGACATAATAATTTGACAAGTCATTTGGCATATAAAAATCTCCTATAGCTTTAGTGTTTGGAATTCTAAGACAGCTAATGGGGCCTTCTGTCTCCCACACCCAAGTGACTTTTGCTATTTATGCCTAATCTTATAGGATTAAATTATCATATTTTGGCTTTCGAAAATTGTTTATTTATGGGTCCACTAAGACAATAAGACATTTTAATTTATATTGACTGGCTTAGGTCTTGACAACAAGCCATTTGGGGGAATTTTATACCCCCCATTTGCACTAATGGAGCTTTATGAACAACACCTACGACGCAGTACTCTTGCCCATAGAACATAGAACTCTAACTTTTCAATGTAAAGTAAACCCAAAAACAGTCTCGAGAACTCTAAAACAAAGTTAAATAATTGCTAAAAATAGTCACAATGGTGAGGGGAAATATATATATATACGAATATTATTTTATTTAAATATCTGAACCATGAGATATAAATTGGCTCATCACATAAAATGGAGTATTTTGTTACTTACGAATAAACTACTTTCTTAGTGTCCTAAAAATAAAAATGTCACACATCTCGAGAAAAGATATAAAAGATGTGACACCTCATCAAAAATTAATAACAACAATAACATTGCAAATAGCAATCTGATCGCATGCTATGCAAGACTCTAAGTTCTAATTAAGGAATAATATTTTTTTTCCTATCTTGTATTTAGACATCTTATTCAAATTATATATTACGTTTTAGTTATTATTAATATTGATCTTAAAATTTAAAATCTATTACAAATTTATACTCTGATACTAATTTAGAGAAATCAATTTATCAAGATACCGTTTAAAAGATTAAAAATAAACTATATAAAATCTGATCTGTGAATAAATTTATTAAATTATTTTAATAAATAAATTATTTTAAATTAATATTAAACTATAAATTTATAATAAATATTAAATATAATAATCAATATTAATAATAATCAAAATATAAGATATAAACCGATCAAAATATAATATATAACGTACTGATATTTTGACTATTGTACTCTATGACATATAGTGTGTAAAGCATTTGTGATACGAATTAAAAACCTGTGTCCCTCGAAAGTTAATTAATAAATATTACGGTCAGAAGTACAGGAAAGACAAATGGTCCTACGTATAATTAAATACATATATTTATATTTATTTATAACCTCAGAACTCAGAAGTTACTTGATTTGGGAGTTGATGGGGCTCTCATCCCGTCCAAAAGCATGGAATCTCTTTTCAGCTTGGCTAAAACATGTGATTTGTCATATTGGAAAGGAACATACCCGGAGAAGTGATTCATATGTCCAATTTGACATGTAACCTAAAATTTCCTATTCATATAAAAAAAACGTTTAAATGTTTAATTCATTTCCCTTTTAAAAAAAAAAAGTATTAGCAAACTTTATTTGGTGAAATTTGTTCAAGTTACTTCTAATTGGAATGTATAGAATAAATTAGTGTGTAGACCAATGTAGACTAGTTAGAACTTAGAAGTGTGATATTTTGTACTAATTCTATAATTTTGTTTCGTTTTTTTAGGGATATAATTTTGTTTCTTAAATGTGAGTGTTTTGAGAAGATGATTTCTTTTCATTCACTTTTTCTTTTTTTTGGTTGTCACTTTTAGATTTTATTTACCCCCAGTACCAGATAATAAAAAAATTCTAGACCTTATTTTTAATATATAAATTTTGAAAAATAATATATTTATGTAACAAATATTAGACAACTTCTTATGATTAGATTTTGTCGCCGAGAGTTAGCCGTTTTGAACATGTTTTGGTAGAAGGTCTTTTGATGGGCCCAGTGGAGCCCACTTGTTGCTAAGATTGGGCTTCAGCCGGCAGCCTTTTGCCCTTAACTGAAACACATGCCGGCATGGCGCTTTTGGGCCCCACGAAAGGCCTTCATTGTGGGCCCCACCTTAAACCCTTTTGTCCACTCTTCTCCATGTACGACTACTGCTAACTAACTGACTAAACAAACATTTAAAAAATTAGTCTCCGAACTTGTTTAGCCTCGGATCCGAACCAAATGTTTGAATGTTTCGAACTTTGGAGGGAACTGGCCACTGAATTTACAGTAAAGCCCTTGTAGTTGTTGCTTGCTTTTTACTAACCAAAGACACTATAATAAAGTATGGAGTCATCTTCCTTAAACAAATGGTAATGGTATGGATCATCTGTCATTCAGTCATTTCCTGAAAACTATGTGCATTATCTTTGGGTTAAATATGTTTGTAGAAGAAGACTGTTATCAAATTAATCTATAAAATATTGGAATATGATTATACATGTATATAAATAATAATAAAAAAAAAGCTTGGTACCCCAATTAGATAGAAAGTGTTGACGGAGGTTTTGTCAATAATAAATTTGAAAAAATTACAAAATGTGGCTTGTGTGTGAAAAATGTTAATCAATCAAAGCGAATAAAGAGACAAAAATTTTATAGTGATTCAGCCCCAAAATAGATGAGCATACGTCCATTGTTTTTTTACTATTTTCTGAAGAATCACAAGAGTTTTGTTAAGTTTCAAAGAAATCAATTGTAGAGCCTAAATGTATGAATAAAAACCCGTCCCACACTCAGATGGACTGAAATGAGAATTTTTCAGATCCCCTTCGTTAGTTTATAGAATACTCTCTTTTAGATGACTGACAGAGACAAACTCATAAAAGAGTTTTTAGGGTCTAAAACCTTTATATTTATATTTTTTTTTTGACAAACTGCTCGAACAATTTTTATGAATCCGTAGATCGATTAGAAAAAATTCGATGAGCAGCTTGTTGATGCAATCTTAGGATGAGACTCCAAAACTGCTCGCATATAGCAACTGCTCGCATATAGCTAAGATCCCTGATGCTCGCATAGGACTAAATTCATCCATATTTCTTTTCAGATGTCTAGTAGTGAGGATTTTTGGGAAGGGAATGCATTCTCAGGAGAATCTTCTAATACCAGTGTTATCTCTATAAACCTCGAAGACTACCTTGAGCCAGAACCTGAAGTGAAAATAACCGGGGTCAGGCAAAGTAGTCCTCGCATAGGCGACCTTCCTCAAGACCAATGGTCTCGGTATATCAGAGATGCCCCTGCATTCGCAACGGGTTATCAATATGTAGAGGGAGATTGGTCATGTACCAATGTAAAGACGAGTTGTTCAACAAACAAGCTCAGAAAAATCGTTTGCAACTATAAAATCGACGTCCCTTTACACCTTCCCACATAGTTCAATCGACCACACACACCTCCTCGCGGAATTACCTTATTCTCAGAAGCAGTTTTTAGATGTAGTGTCCACCTCCCACTTCATCCTTACATAAAATCAATCGTCGATTATTATGGAGTCGTCCCTTTTTAACTAACTCCAAACACTTATAGATACATGATAGGTTTTTACATATTATACCATAAACTAGGCTTAGAGACCCCCACTCCTGAAGAGTTCGCTTGGTTCTACCAAGTAAAATCAAACCCATCAGACTTCGACTTCTTTTATACGAGTAAGTGGTCGAACCAAGTAATAAAAACTATCTACGGGGTTCGCAACAACATGGGAAAATAGAAAAATCTATTTTTCTACTTTGACTACGTGGATAACGGCTTCTTTCAGAACCCTGGTAGGAAACTTTCAGTTTATCGCCTTTTCTTCATAAATATATTATTCTGATCGCACTCGTATGTCATTGCAGATAATAGGGAACGGCCTGAACTCTCCAGAGTACAGTTTGTAAGGGTGTACAGAATAAACGACCTTCCGATTGAAAAATTCGATTGGAAGAAGCTTGGGATGTCCAAAAACTTAGTCGCTTGCGGTCTGCTTCCAAGGGGAGCCACTTTCCCGGATTCCACTGTCCGTTCGACCAGACCCTCGAGCTCGAAGAAGAAGAATCCAAGGAAGCAGAAGGAAAAGAGTGCCTTATCTTCCAAACCTAGGAAGCAAAAAGCACCTGCCACCCCTACAACCTCGGAACCATCATTTCCAGAAGCCGCATTACCACCAGTTTCTCAACAGCAAGAAGGCAATTATTTTTTCCTTCTTTTTCCTTATCATCGTATTATGTCACCTCGCATGCTAACTCACATATCTGTACAGAAATGGTTATCGGTAGCGGGCTACGAGCACTGCCTTCCACTCTGAGGTCAATGGCAAAGTCCAAGATGCCAGAGAGCACACCTCCATCGACATCAAAAGGGAAAGATAAGGTTGACACTTCCAAGAAATGAAAAGTCACCTTCGAGGATATCCTGACAAGCTCGCCTCCTCCTCAGCCTCAAACTGCGAGCTATTCTGATCCATCCAAGGAGACTGCCACTTCTTTGGAACTGAACTAGGTTGATAAAGACGAGGAGCTTTTCGCACTCCTTAACCAATTACCGGAGAAGGCTGGTATGAGCGTAGCCTTCATTGATCACTTCACTTCTGAAGATGGCTGGGCGAGGATAAAGCGACGATCAGCTAAGGTTGCCTTCGGTTCTGCGATGAGGATGCTGGCAAATGTAAGCATCTTTTATTTTCCCTTTTCAACATATTTTTTCCTGGTATTGATGTATTATATTTTCAGACCGCTGCAGCTGCTGTCCTGATGCATGACCCAGTCCTTGAGTATTTGGAAAAGGCCAAAAAAGTCGAAGAGATAGACCAAGTATTCGAGGACTCGGAGAAGACTCGCGAGGAGGAGAGAAAAGCCTTTGACTTAGAGAGGCAACAGCTGCTCGAAGGTCTGGCCAAGGAGAAGTTTGAAAAGGAGAAGCTCGAGAAGAAAATTAAAGAGCTTGAAAAGACTATCTCCGAGCATCCGGATCGCATAAAGGAGACAATAACAGAGGTGGCTCACAAGGCTATTGAAGAGTTCAAGGCTACTGAAGTCAAGGAGCTCGAAGAAAAAGCCAGTGATATCGCCTCGTCGACCATTATATATAACATCTTCTACGAGCATCTGGACTTCGACTTTTCCATCATTGGCGAAGACATGGTCGAGCTTGTCCGGAGTTGGAGGGAAGTGGAAGCTACCAAAACTGGAGATAGTGGAGCAAGCACGTCTGCATAAAAATTTTGTGCTCCTTTATTTTTTAACTTCAGAACAATACGGGCTTGGTCTCCTTCTTATTTGTATTTCTTTGCTTGTATACATTTTTTTAATGAATGCTTTCTTGTCAGATATTTATTCCTGCAAAAAAATCAAAACACTACGTTGTAATATAGAAGATAATTAATTTAACCAAATAGTCAATCACTAGGTGACTGATCGGTACGCTATTGCGATTCGAATCCAACACACTTAAAATAGTTGTGTTAGGATAGGTTAGGTCACTTAAGAAAACAGCAAGTATGAGTGATGCAAACTCAATACTGTTTGTCAAAAGTTCCATGGTAAAATGTAAATATAGCAATATATCACATCGAACAATGAACGTTTTGCTTAGTTACTTTGTTGTTCGAGGAGAGAAATTGCGTAATACGATATGCTAAGGTATGAAGCGAGGAGAAAATCCTAAGATTTTAAAAAATGTTAGATTTTTAGGATTTTTAGCGATCTAACATTCCGACGCTTCTAAATGGACGTTTTGCATAGTCCCTTAGGAAGTAAGTAGGAGATAATATTCTGATCCCACTGCCCCCCGAGTTTTATGGTATTCGAAGACTACCATAAAACTATAAAAGGTGAACCAAATTGAATAATCGAAGAGAAGACATCCTTATTGATTAATGTGATGAATGTCAAATAACGAATGACGAATAACGAATGACGAACAACGAATGACGAATTCAAATAGATATCTTTATTGACGAAAGACGAATACAAGATGTCCCACGAATGACGAATGACGAATGACGAATATAAGATGTCCCACAAATGACGAATACAAGATGTCCCATGAATGACGAATGACGAATATAAGATGTCCCACGAATGACGAATACAAGATGGCCCCCAAATTGTTGAAAATATATGAAAATTTACTGATAATAGTGATGAAGTTATTCTGCATTCCAAGCATGCTCGATCTTTTGTCTACCAGTGCGAGCTAACTTATATGTCCCAGGTCGAATGACGGCATAGATAACATACAGTCCTTCCCAAGAGGGTCCAAATACACCAGCACTGTGCTCTTTATTATTTGGTAGGACTTGCTGAAGAACAAGGTCATGAACTTCAAATCCTCTTCTTCTGACTTTAGAGTTATAATATCGAGAAGTGCGCTGTTGATATGATGCGATTCGAAGCTGAGACTGCTCGTGCCTTTCTTCTAAAAGATCGAGCTCAATCCTCATTAGTGTTTTGTTGCGATCTTGCTNNNGTTGATCGTTGTAGAGAGCTCGCACCAATTTCAACCGAAAACATTGCTTCATATCCGTAAACTAAAGAGAATGGACTTTCTCCGGTAGTGGTTCGTTGAGTGGTGCGATAAGCCCATAAAACTGTAGGGAGTACTTCTGGCCAAACTCCTTTATGCTCTTCCAACTTCGTCTTTATATTATATTTAAGTATTTTATTTATCGCTTCGACCTGTCCATTGGCTTGTGGATGAACAACAGCGGAAAAATTCTTCTTAGTGCCTAAGTTGTCATAGAAGTTACGGAACTCATCGCAGTCAAATTGTTTCCCATTATCAGAAATTATAGTATGTGGTATACCATAATGACAAATTATAGATTCGTAAACAAAATCTATCATCTTTTTTGCAGAAATGATACTCAAGGCTTCAGTTTCTGTCCACTTGGTGAAATAATCGACTGCGACCACTGCATACTTTAATCCACCTCGCGCCAATGGAAGCATTCTTATAATATCAATTCCCCATAATGTAAATGGCCATGGATTGGTCATTGGAGTGAGAGGAACAAGTGGCATTCTAGGAATAGTTGCAAATCGTTGGCATTTTCACACTTCCTAGTAAATTCCATTGTATCCTTCTTCATAGTCGGCCAAAAATACCATTGTCTTAGAACCTTGTTCGCAAGTGCCTGCCTCCCGGAATGATTTCCATATATTCCTTCGTGAATTTCCCTCATAATGTAGCCTGCTTTTTCTTCATTGACACATAATAATAACGGCGCACTAAAACTTCTTCGATAAAGCTTCTCATCATAGATAACATAGTGAGCTACTTTCATTCGAAATCTCTTTGCGTCGTCTTTGTTTTTGGGGAGATCACCATTTTGTATATACTTCATTATAGGATCTATCCACGATGATTTTTTGTCAACCGTCATAGCTATTTGGGGCTCTGCTTCGATACTTGGTTTTGTAAGAAACTCGACAGGGACCACCTTTAGTAATTCAGCATCTTTTGTTAAGGCAAGCTTTGCTAGAGTATCTGCTGAGTATTCTTAATATGAGGAAGAAGTTGAATATTATAGGTAGTGAATGTCGAGAATAATCTATGTACCTCCTGTAAATAAGCTATTATTCTCTCTCCTCTTGCTTGATACTTGTCGTTCACTTGACAAACGACCAGCTGAGAATCACTGTATACCTCAATCATTTTGACCTTTATTTCTTGTGCGAGCTTTAGCCCAACTATCAGTGCTTCGTATTCTGCCTTATTATTTGATGCTGGAAATTTGAAGTAAAGTGCACAATGAATATTGTGCCCTTCAGGACTGATTAGTACTAAGCCCGTACCAGCTCCACTCTCATTTGACGATCCATCGACGTAAAGTTCCCACAATCTGAATAAATCTGTAGCAGGTTTTTCGATTACTTCTGTGAGAAGATTGACATCATATGTGAATTCCGTAATGAAATCTATGAGAGCTTGCCTTTTAATCGTCGTGCGAGGTTGAAAATCGATGTCGAACTGACTCAACTCAACTGCCCACTTAAGTAGTCGTCCTGAAGCCTCGGATTTTTGCAGAACCTGCTTTAACAGAAAGTTCGTGAAAACTTTGATGGTGTGCGCATGAAAATAAGGTCGAAGCTTCCTGGATGCGACGATGAGTG
>JXTB01000075.1:826575-882781 GCA_002914805.1 Parasponia andersonii
AGGTTCTTGAAGCTTCGCTCCAATCTTTAAAATCTTGGAGGACCTGTCAAATGGCAAATCCTCCAAGTCTTCAATGGGTCTAGTTTTGACCTCTCCATCGATTTCTCGAGGGTCGAGGTCTTCGCTTGTCGTTTCGATTGACGCTTTGCCTGATGCTTCGACTGACGTTTCGCCTGACGCTTCTCTTGGTAGCTAGACATCATTGTGCGAGGTGTCGCATCCTTTGCTGCGAGCTTTAAAAAGTTGTTATAACAAGTCCGCACATCATATTGGTTTCCTCACACTTCGCTTACCCCATATTGGATCGGGAATTTCATAGCGAGATGGTAGATTGAAGTAATAGCTCGAAGTTCCCTCAGTGTCGGTATTCCCAGTACAACATTGAATACAGAGGGGCAATCTACAACCAAAAATTGGGCCATTACCGTTGAAACCCTAGGATAGGTTCTAACGTTAATCATTAACTCAATCATGCCCATATGCATTATGCTGCTACCAGTGAATCCGTAGAGTGGAGTGATGGCAGGCTTTAGGTCGCTTTCATTCAACCCCATCTTCTTAAAAGCATCATAGTACAGGATGTCAACAGCACTTCCGTTATCAACCAATACTCGCCATAACTGCGTACTTCCACAATTGATCTTTATGACCAACGCATCATTATGTGGGCAATGGACCTCCCTCGCATCTTGTTCTGTGAAGGTAATATCCATATCCGGTACTCGCTGAAGCTTTCGTGGTCGCTGTTCAAAGTGTATGACATTGGTCAACGGCTGCTGTCGAGCTTCTCGTGCATACCTATCCTGCGCTCTCTTGGAATCTCCACCAACGTGCGGTCCTCCGAAAATAGTTCGCACCTCGCACTGAATTTCTGGAGGTCGCCGTCAGTTTTCTTCTCGCCTTTCATTATTATGTTTAGTGTACTGTCGCAGCCGCTCTTTTTTATTTAATCTTTCGATCTCATTTTTCAAGGTAAAGCAGTTATTGGTATCGTGTCCAATATCGTTGTGATACTGACAAAACTTGTTGGGGTCGTGCCTCGCTCTATCTCTTTTCATCAGTTCCAGTTGATGATACCACTCCTATTGGTTTGTGACCGCATAGATATGATCTATGGGTGCATTCAATTCAGTATAATTATTGAACCTCATGGGAGCTCTTGGAATCTCATGCTTTTTCTGTTTGGGCTGCTTCTTAGTCGATTATTCATTACTCCTTTTGTTCGACTTCTTATCATTATTGTTATTGTTTGTGGTCGCATCTTTAGCAGCATCTTTTCTTCCTCCCTTTATTATCTTATGAAGGTTTTCACGTGAAGATTCCACCCTTAGATGTCGACCAATTTTTCGATAGAAGTCTTCAAGGGTTCTGCATTTTCGCTCTAGTAACTCTCCCCAGAGTTTAGTTTCTGGTCGTACCCCAGCCATCATTAGAATTAAAAATCCTCCCTCAGGTGGGTTATTGACCTTTGTCAACTCTGAGGTAAAATGATTTAGGTAAGATCGTAGAGTTTCCTCCGGACCTTGCCGAATAACAGACAGACTTACCAGTGGAATAGTAAAATTCTTTGCGGCCTGGAATTGCCTCAAGAATGCAGTCTGAAGCTGTTGCCAGAACGAGATTGAACCAGACTTGAGTCCTCAGAACCACTTTTTTGCCACTCCTGTGAGAGTTACAGCAAAGCATCTACAACGTGTGAGATCATCAACACGATGAAGTTCCATCAGGTTGCTGAAGTGATCCATATGGTCCTGTGGATCAGTTTTCCTATCAAAAGTGTTTATGGTAGGAAGTTTAAATCCAGCAGGTAAGGTGGCAGCTCGAACCTCCTCACTGAATGGTGATTGACGATACCCATCAGCGAGCTCATCGTCCCAGCCAGCAAGGACATCTAATGCAATCCTTAGATTATGAACATCGACGTTCAGAGGGAGAACATTCTCTCTTACTGGTGGTAGGAGTGGCCTCTGATCGTTGTCATGATATAAGGCGGGTTGGTTAGGTAGGATCTGCTGCAACCTTAGGGATTCCAATGAAATAGTGCGACGAGATCGACTTTGGTCGTTGTAATGCAATGTGGATCGCTCCTGACTATATCGCTGATCCAGATGTTGTCTCAGGTCTGTAGGATTCTGTCAATATTCCTTACTGATCTTTTCAAAGACACTCATCGATTGACGTTTTTGCTCGTTGTCTAGATAATCACGATTGATGGTCACTCCTCGGGAAGGTTGTCCACGATCACGATCAGTGCTCGAACTTTCAGTACCAGATTCCAGAGGCAAGTCTGCGACCTTGCCTTTTCCCTTGGAGATGCAATCTCCATGACGCTCCTGCTGGGTTTTAGGTTGGTCGCGGTTCCCTGTCTCCAGGATCTTAATTCCTCTCTCAGATTGTTGAGCAGGACGTTCTCTGGGACGTTCATGCAGCGGCGGATTCAACATCTGTCCCTCAGCAAGTTGTTGTAGAGAGTCATTAATTTGACCAGTGATTTACTGAAGGTTCACCAGTACTACCTCCATGCGATCCTGTCTTTGGACAATATTTTCTGGCGCAGCCGCGGCAGGTTGATCCTGAGCAGGATCTATTTGTGCAACAGTAGTGCTTTGGGGATGATTTTGGCTAGTTTCGGTGTTTCTGGTAGTGTTTCTGGTGTTTGCCATTGTTGAAAGAAGCGGAATTAACAATTTTTTTTTGTTGGAATAGCCCTCCTTCTAGCGCCAATTGTTGACGGAGGTTTTGTTAACAATAAATTTGGAAAAATTGCAAGATGTGGCTTGTGTGTGAAAATGGTTAATCAATCAAAGCAAATAAAGAGATAAGAATTTTATAGTAGTTCAGCCCCAAAAAAGATGAGCCTACATTCACTGTTTTTTACTATTTTCTGGAGAATTATAAGAGTTTTATTAAGTTTCAAGGCTGGAATTCCAAGAGTTCAAAATTACAGTGTGTTGTCCAGAAAGAAGAAGTAAGAGTCTTAAAAGTTCCCAAAAGATCTAAAAGAAAAGATCCCTTATAACTGCATTGAACTCTTTTTATATAAGTGAGGATAGCTCAATGTTTCCCAATTGTGAGAATGGGTAACTGTATAATCAGAAAATACAATTTGAGTAACAATATAACTGGGTAATAACTTAAATGAGATTACTGATCGATCTTTAAAAAGAAACTTTTGTTTCCTTTTCTTTGTAGATTACCCGTTTGACGAAACTTAGTCTAGTTTCTTTTTCATTCTGGTCGCACTTAACTCATTCAGAGGAAGTCATACTAACTTATGCAGTAGAGGTCGCACTTAACTCTTTCAGAAGAGGTCGCATTTAATCTTACTCATGCGACCTGACACGTCCACTTGGTCAACTTTTCCCTTTTTGACATTGACCAACATATAGGTTTTTAGACCGCACAACAGAAAGTAAAAGACTTATTTATCAATTGCTTATTGTTGACTACTATGGACATGATTACCCGTCCTTTTAAATTAGTTGACAACTATAGGATCTAATTATGACTTAGGAGAATTAGACATATAAATAGAGTCAAATGTTTTTATTCTAATTCAGATGAATAATATTGGTCTATATGCATAATTTGTTTGAGATAGCCTTTATTTTTGGCTTTAAGCATCGAAAGAAGATAAACAAGAGTAACCTTACAATATACTATTTGGAACATTTATATTGATATTAGCATTTTGTAATAAATGGGCACACGAATTAATTTCTAACTGAAATAATAGATAAAAGTAGAAGTAAAAAGTTTTTTTAAACCTTATATTTATGAACTCAATTCTGTTACCTTGTTGAAAATTCTTCTTGGAGTGTGGCTCTTTTAAGAAATTCTCCTAGGAAAATATATATATATATATATATATATATATATATATATATATATATATATATATACTATTTTTAAGACGAATGAACAGTTTCTAGAAGTAGCCTTAAAGAAAACTTTGCCCAAAAGGCTAATTTTTCTTTCTTTCTTTTTTAAATTGTTGCTCGGTTTCATTTATCTGGTTGGTTATGGATAATATTAGTTGTTTCCATAACTAGTATCACATATTTGGTTTTCTTTCTTTCTTTTTCAGCACAACCAAAGATAGTGGAAAATTCATAACATATACACTAGTAAGCGGGCTCTTGCAACTTTGGAGCATGCGTGATGTTTTTCCCCTTTTTATTTTCTTTCCCCCTTCGTCCAATATACTTCTTTCTTCGGAATGTGCTTTTGCTTTTGATAGATACGTGAATTTACACTCGTAGACCTTTCAATAGCATCCGAACAAAATGCATATACTATATGATTTTATACATGTATATACACACATATTTGTAAGTACAATATATGTGCATGAAAATTAAAGGTTGCAATAAACAAATTGTTCCCAATTTTTTAAGACTAGGAGTGGCCTAAATCATGAGATGGTGCATAAAATCATGTGCTCCTACTTGCTAAGTCCATGTCATGCTTCTTGGTTGCCCATCATCATCTTTGATGTAGATAAGATGCAGCTCCTCTCTCTGAATTTTCTTTTCATCTTTTGTGGCTTTCTATATACTAAATTGGTTTGCTTACCCTCCTTTTGCTTTTTTCTCCTTTTTCTCTTTTTAAATTTAGCTTCTAAATATAAAATGTAATGTATCATGAAGAAGAAACAATAGAGCGTTCTTTGCGGAGTACATTAGTGAGTTCAATTATTTCGGAAAAGAAATAAAGAAAACACTAATATTTTTGGAATAAAAGTAAGAACAAGAATATATATTGGAAAGTTCTCGAGAAAACTACATCTTCCTAAAACTCACTTTTGGCCTAAAAACTAGAGTGATGATCAATATTGTTTTTTTATATGCTTTTTCAAAACCTTTTTGGTTAGCTTCATGATTATGACCATAAAACAAATTAAGGCAATTGGTAACTGATTTTTAACAATCTTATTGATCACTACCAAAAAAAAAAGACTGATTCTCAAATAATTAAGTGGAAGAATCTATGATAGGTAAACTATATATTATAAATAACTCAAATATCTTTATCATGATCACTGTCATAGCAGGTTTAAATTTGATACAAATTACAATAATAATGTATAAATTCAAACCGTGGCATATCGTGGAGTTTAATTAAGATACATAAACCCCAAAAAAATAGTTTATTGCTTACGATTTGTACTGCGTATAAAATCCAAAGAACTTTCTTGGGGCCTTGCATGATCATTCGAAGCATAAGTTTTATTTGGAGAAATTAATATTTCTTAAGACTACGTATGTTTCATTACTTTAATTTTATAGTAACTTTGATCGAGTAAGCTTATAAACTATAGAAAAAATTATGTTTCACAATGATGATTACAGGTTTACCGTTACACATATAAGCAAAGGAACATAGGTATGTGCGCTTGGAAAATAAAGACAGTGTACGGTACTTAAATATATAGGGAAGCATGCCTGCATTTCGATTGTTGTTTATGCAAATCTATGACCAATTTATATTAGTGTTTTGACTTCTAACTAAAATATAGCTAGCTTTGTAGAACTATTGCACTTATAATTCGCTTCAGCGTGAGTATACTACTATGTTTACTAAAGGAAATTTCATTTGTATAATATTGAGAATATAAGCAAACTTAGAAGTAATAGTGTAATACTAGAATACCACATAAATATATATATATATATATATTCAGTCATTCACCCAAAAAAAATTATAAATAAATAATTTAGTTTACACAGAGCTATTGGCCAAGAAGAATGGCAAGTATACATGAATTAGAACAATTAATGCATGTACATCTATATGTGCAAGTATCATTTGCGTCGAAGCTATATATATATATAAATTATACATGTTATATATACACATATGTATATATAGAGAATGGTGCTATTATAACTATGAAGAAATATCAAGATCAGGGAAAGGTGGAATGTGTATATAGATGATATAGATCCCGTACTTTATGGTAGAAATTTTACTCCTTTTGAGTACTCATTAATTTGTTAATTGTTACAACCAGCATGGAGAAATCAGGCTGCTAATTATCACTAAACAGTAATCATAGCTAAAATTGCACGTTTGAGGCTCAAATTATGCAGATATCTCGTTTCTTCATCTTTTTACCTTTTCTTTGCCCTCTCTCTATACATACATATATATAATTATATGTCAATTTCCCTCTTTGACCCCTCGAGTCATACTTTCTGATTATATTATAATTCACCTAAAAGGATAGTGCTTATTTATTTATTTATTTATTTTGTTCAGGTTGTGTTATGTATCATGGTATTCATGGAGTAATGGGTCATGTTTATTCAATAAATTATTTAGTGCCAAAAGATAACTTGTTCTTATGATTTTATTTATTTATTTATTTTTTGCTCGAAACTTGTTCTAATGATTTGAAAAATTATGAGCTGGATAAAGACCTAGGGATGGGAGTATATGTATTTTATAGGAAGGGGTTTAAAAGGAAAAGATATATGTGTGATTTAGATAGACATAAAACACGCGCTCTTTGAGTCTTATAGAAGAGGTTAAAGATAACTATACAACATATTGACAACGATGTACTAGTCACTACTTGAGATCAAATTTGGCTTTAGAGTAATTATATGATTAAAAAATAAAAAAGAAACTTGACTAAGTATATTTTTAGAAACCAAATCTTAGAACTTCAAGTAAGAATATATATATATATATATATAGAGGAAATCAGCCATTTTTTTTTTCACAATTTTTTTCTTTAAAGCTGTTTTTGCATTACATAGATAAACCCTCTACAAACTTCTTTATAATCGTCGAGAGTCGAGGCATACTATATTTATTGAAATATGTAGGAAACTTTTTTGGACTCAGATTCTATAGTATTGGAAAATATATATATATATATAGCTCACATTTATTAGGATAAAAACAGTATGCAGAAAATATTAAAAAAAAGAAAGAAAGAAAGTGGGCTTTTCAACTTTAAAGTTTAGCTTTGAATGATTAGATTTTGACTGATTTGTTTCTTGAAATTGGATATAAAAATGCAGGCAAATAATCTTTTTCTTAGCTTGCATCTTAAAGTTGATGTGTGCTTATCCTATGTTACTCCCCATCAGAGTATGAAAAAGAGTTCTCTTACTAATAATAATAATAATAATAATAATAATAATAATAATAGTAGTAGTAATAGTAGAAATTTGATGAACTAGTCCATCCAGAGAAAAGGGTTACATATCTTAACTGCTGATTATAAGACAGCCATATATATCAGATAACCAGCAGTACCATTTCTATGGATTCTGTAGTTTTGAAAATCTAGATACAAAATATTCTACCAATCTACCTTTGAAAATTGAGAAAGCAAAAAGAGGAGTATATATTATAGTACCAAATACCAACTCTAATCTCACTTTTTTTTTCTTTACCAAATAAGTTGTTATTATTTTTTAGTTAGAAAATATGTTTCAAAAAGAAAAATATAGACAAGAAATAGTATTATAGATACCAACTACGATCCTCATTTTTATCAACTGAGTTGTCAATCATTTAATTAGAATAGTTGATATTCAACATAAAAGCGAGATTAAAATATACTTATTCTTTATATAGATAATAAAATGTTCCAATCACAAAGCAACTATATATCCAAAACAAGTCCAAAAAAAAATATAAATACAAAGTACAAAAAACAAAAATGTAACTAAAGTAATATGAAATAATACGATTTTTTATTTTGGAACTTTTGGTGTTTGCTCAAATTATTTTTATTTCCGGATAGATTATTGTTGTTCGAACATTACAATAAATATTAACTCAAATATTTTTTTTTACGAACTGAGTTGTTATTATCTAATAACATTTTGTCAGCTCACATGTTTTGAAAGGATGACTTCCCTAAAATCAGTTAAAAAAATTGAAATTGTTTAAATGGACAGGTTTTGTTAGTTACCATTTATAAGCCAGAAATAATCAAAGATAAAAGGATAAAAATGTGATTATTCCTTTCCTATTTCATACTTCTCAATTTTTTTTATAATTAAGCAATTATTCTCTTTTTTAGGGGAAAAATTAGCAATTTTGACCCCTTTTTATTCATTGAAAGAATAGAGAAAGAAAAGAAAAGAGGGGGGATTGTATTCTCTCACACCCGCGAAATAAAAACGGTTAAAAAGCGAAGGCAGGGGGCGTGAGGTTCGGAACTAGGTTCGGCCTCTTAACTTTTCTCCATTATATTTATTATTTTAGAGAAGAGACTCAAACCAAACAACAAAAGCTCCTCAAACCTCCAAAAAAAAAAACAACACTTCTGATGAAGAAGAAGAAAGAAAAGAAGAGAAATACAAAGTAAAAGAGAGATTTATTTCTCAATCTCCAATTCTCTCTCTTTTTTCTCACATCTCCTCCTAATATTTATTTAAAAGCCTATATAGGAGGGCTGGGCTAGAATCCTTATCTTCAATCTCCTTCATTTCATTCCCACCCCTTTCCTAACAAAACGCTTCTCTCTCTCTCTCTCCACCCAAGACCATTAACAATAATAATAATAATATCAATTCTGAATTCGTGGGAAAATATTTTGCTTCTCATCCTCGATTTCATTTTTCGACTATTTTTTTTTTTTTTTTTTTTTATAACTTGATTTATGTTGTTATGTTGATTGAGTAGAGAGTAGAATTGAAAAAATCTCAAAGAAGATTATAATGGCAACAGAGCAACTGGTCTTGCCCTTCTCTGTAGCTTCTATCGTCGAGGATGTTCTTCATCAGCATGGCGCTCGTACCAGCCACATTGATTTCGCATCCAGGAAGGCTGAGGAAGCTTGTATGATTTCTTCTCTTTGGCTCTATATATATATATATATATATATATATGCTTATACGTGTTACCATACATTTGAATATGATCAGGGACCTTGAGTTTTTTTTTTTTTTTTTTTTTTTTAAAAAAATGATCACATTCTAGTTGCTTCATGTGCAAGAGAATGGTTTCGTTTACATCTACATTAACAAGATTGATTGAATTGAGGCGCGCGGTAATAGGAGTTAATTTGGTGGTTTCATATTAAATTTTCTCAGCCTTGAGAAGATACGAGGCGGCTGGATGGTTGAGGAAGACGATCGGGGTTGTTGGGGGTAAAGACTTGCCGGCCGAGCCTTCTGAAGAAGATTTCAGGCTCGGGTTGCGAAGCGGGATCATTCTTTGCAATGTTCTTAACAAGGTTAATCCTGGAGCCGTCCCAAAGGTACCGCCTTCATTCTGACTTTCTCTTCCCCTCTATTTCTTATATATATATATATATATATATGCTATATTAATCAATCGGTTTGTTTTTTTTTTTTTTTTTTTTTTTTTTTAAAAAGGTAGTAGAAGGCCCGTCCGATTCCGTGATTATTCCTGATGGAGCAGCTCTTTCTGCATTTCAATACTTCGAAAACGTTAGAAACTTCCTTGTAGCCGTGGAGGAAATGGGGCTTCCAACATTCGAAGCCTCTGATCTCGAACAGGTCGGTATCGTAGATTTTTAAAATCCAAGAAAATTTCTCTTGAGTCTTGAATATATGCTGATAGAGCATCTTTGAGATTTCGGTTCGAGTTGCTTACATTTCTCCATATCCTGGATTTATAGGGAGGAATGTCGGCGAGAGTTGTGAACTGTGTTCTAGCACTCAAGTCGTATAATGAATGGAAACAAGGAGGTGGGAGTGGCTCGTGGAAATTTGGTGGAAATACGAAGCCACCTGCCTTTGGGAGACCCTTTATGCGGAAGAATTCGGAACCATTTGTGAATTCCGTTTTGAGGACCTTGTCATGGGGTGAGAAGTCCGTAGACAGTTGTTCTAGTAATCAATCTTGTAATGATGATCTTGGCCATGACCTCAATGAAACAGTAAGCTGAGCTTTGTCTTGGTACTTTCCGAATTTCGGGTGCCTTTGTCCTATCGATAAGAGCATGATAGTTTGCATTATGATTCTCAGGGTACCTCTCGTTCCTTAAATGTGCTTGTCCGTGAAGTCCTTTCGGATAAGAGGCAAGAAGAGATTCCACTTGTAAGAACTGTTGTGCCTTGTTATGTTGATTTTTCTGAGCTGTAGAGGATTTTTTACAAGTCTGCATAGTAGGTAGGCAAGGCAGGTGTCAATTATGAGATACACTGATTCAAGAGTCCACATAACCTACATTCACTCCCATCATGGAAGTTTCCAGAGAGTAATTTTGAAGCATTCTTCCTATAAATGGCAACTATAAAGTTCACGCAGAAAATTATTTTTAGGTCTTTTTGTCGTCGAAGTTTTTGGATTTACTTTCTCTTTCTGGTCTGAGGTATTTTTTTTCGTACAAATTACATATATATATTTTTAGTTATAGAGAAATAAATATCTTTTTGCTTGTAACAGATAATAGAATCTATGCTTGGTAAAGTCGTGGAGGAATTTGAGCGTCGATTAGCAAGCCAAAGCGAACTAGTAAGCAGTTGTCTTTCTTCAAGTGATTTTCCCTTTTCAATTAAAACTTCTTTTGACCTTTGAGCCTGACTTATCTTGAAGGTTAAGATCTAAATTCTGAATGACACTTATGTACTTGCTTTACAAATGCATGTATCGACTAGTATAAGTGTCTGATGCTGAAGAATCAACAGTGAGTTGGGTTTTGGAAGCATTTTGTTTCTGACATGTTTCCTTCTTGCAACCTAACAGACAAAATCAATTCGAAAGGATTTGGCGTTATCTGGCACAGAGAAGTCACTTGAAAGCCTTGCTTCAGATGATATAGAGGTATAAGCATAGGTTCATTGCACAAAGGTCCTAAATGCATTTTACTAAATGTGTCTGGTGTCAAATGTCAGTGTGCTATCCTTTTCTTTTCTTTTCTTAATGCAATTCAATTATGATTACGAATTGCTTTCTGCATAATCGGTTTAACGTTTTGTTTTTCTTTTGAATGATTAAGATGGAAGCCAAAGATGCCAGTCCAACTGAAGAGGAAGTATGTACTCAAATGTACAACCATGAAGAGGGTCGTGACGGCCAGTTTTTGAAGCAGCATATGCTACTTGAACAACAACAAAGAGATATTCAGGTAATCTGCTACTTATACTGCACTATTGCTATGAATTTTTTCTGTTTGGCAATAAAATGAAAATTTCAAGTGTTGTGAATTTTCTGTAGGATTTGAAACATACTCTTCATCATACAAAAGTTGGAATGAAGTTTTTACAAATGAAGTACAAGGAGGAGTTCGACAATTTAGGTACTAATTACAGAAAGACTCCATAAATTTTTTCATGATTTATGACGAGTGGAATTGTCCGTCTCATAACTGTTTTTCCCCTGATAGGTAAGCACCTGCATAGTCTTGCTTATGCTGCTTCAGGTTACCAGAGAGTCCTTGAAGAAAATCGCAAGTTATACAATCAAGTGCAGGATTTGAGAGGTGAAATCACCGTGGCTTTTCTAGAAACTCAAGTCCTAATGTCGGCACAAATTAGCTTTTCCAGAAGGATTAATAGTTTTTAGCTGTGTTTGCTCAGGAAATATTAGAGTGTACTGCCGAGTTAGACCCTTCTTGTCAGGACAAGCAAGTCGTTTGAGTACAGTCGATCACATAGATGAGGGAAATATTACAGTTATCACTCCTGCAAAATATTGCAAAGACGGACGCAAATCCTTCACTTTTAACAAAGTTTTTGGTCCTTTTGCAACCCAAGGTTGGCTAGTCTTTAAATAGTTCTACTAATTTTTTTCGTATTGGTCATAGTCTAATCTATTGCTGTTTCTCATTTCTCCACAGAGGAGATATTTGCGGACACTCGACCTCTGATTCGGTCGGTACTCGATGGTTACAACGTGTGCATATTTGCTTATGGCCAAACAGGATCCGGAAAAACTTTTACTATGGTAAGAAAGAGATTGGACATGCTGCAACTGCAATCAAATTATCTTCATAGCTTTCTTCACTTGAAATTATATTCGAAAAAGCAGAGTCTTACTTTAAATTTATGGACTTATTTCATCTGCCAATTTAGACTGGACCTAAGGAGCTCACAGAGGAAAGCCAAGGTGTAAACTACAGGGCACTACATGACCTGTTTCTGCTCTCAGAACAGAGAAAAGATACTTTTTTCTATGAAATTTCTGTTCAGATGCTTGAAATCTACAACGAGCAAGTTAGGGATCTCCTTGTAACGGATGGTGTTAATAAAAGATATCCTTTACATACTAAACTATTTTCCTATATCATTATCTATTCTTCAATATATCAAATATTTCGACTCCTTTGTGATCTTTAACTCCTATATACATTAGAAATCCGGAACAGTTCTCAAAATGGAATTAACGTACCAGATGCAAACCTTGTACCGGTATCAACAACATCCGATGTCTTATGTTTGATGAATCTTGGGCAAAAGAATCGTGCAGTGGGTGCTACGGCCATGAATGATCGTAGTAGCCGATCTCATAGGTATGAACCTTAGACCTACTTTGGTGTAAAAGTTGGCAGTTCTCTTTATAATTCTTTCCTTCGGGCTATAAATACCATCATATTTATTTTTGACCGTACCAAACGGTAATGTTTTCCTATTTGCAGCTGCGTGACCGTTCATGTTCAAGGGAAGGACCTAACATCTGGTACTATTCTACGTGGTTGCATGCATCTGGTTGACCTCGCAGGAAGCGAGAGGGTTGACAAATCTGAGGTGACGGGAGACAGATTAAAAGAGGCTCAACATATCAACAAATCTCTGTCTGCCTTAGGGGATGTCATCTCCTCTCTTGCTCAAAAGAATTCTCATGTTCCTTACAGAAACAGTAAACTCACACAACTGCTACAAGACTCGCTTGGTAAGAACGTGTATCCTATCCTTGAGTCTATTTTGAATTTTCAGAGCTCATTTTCCAATTTATTTTCCTCTATGATCCGTGTTGATGATCCGTTGAAAATTTTTCAGGAGGACAAGCAAAAACGCTTATGTTTGTTCACATTAGCCCAGAGATTGAAGCTGTAGGAGAAACACTTAGTACCCTGAAATTTGCTGAACGGGTTTCGACTGTGGAGCTCGGTGCTGCACGAGCTAACAAAGATAGTGCAGACGTGAAAGAGCTTAAAGACCAGGTTTCAGTACTGTTTATTTTGAATAATGCATTTCGGTAATGGTTTGTGATCATGTTTTTCTTTTACATCTTGTATAACCTTTACGCTTATTTCATATTTTTCCTTTTGGTTTAACAGATTGCTAGTCTTAAGGCAGCTCTAGCGAGGAAGGAGGGAGGAACAGAACATCATCAACACTCTCGATCCTCCAGCCCAGATAGATTCAGAATGAAATCTGCTGGGTCATCCCCTTCACATCCTAGTTGGAGGAGTCTCAAAGACTTTTCCGGTGGTCGCAGGCAACCAATGGAGGATGTTGGTAACATTGAGGTATGAACCAAATACACACTATGTCAACAGAAGCTAATCCACACTAGAGTTCCACTTTGCCAAGTACATAATTGGTGTCCCATGTTACTTGCACAATGTTATACACATGGTCTTTGTATGCAAGAAATTTCACTTATATTATGTGTCCTTATATATGTATGTTCAGAACTCTGCATCAAAACTGAAAAGGCGAAGTTTGGATCTTCAAGATATCTTAATGCATTCATCTTCTTGGCCATCCGTTGAGAGTACTCCTGATCCAAATGGAAAAGAAGATGATAAGGAATCAGTTTCCAGTGATTGGGTTGACAAGATTATGGTGAACAAACAGGACAGCCTAAGTAGAGAGGAAAATCTAGTCGAGTGTTGGGATCTAGACAGCTCACAATTGTCAGAGATGTTCGGTCAGAGTTTCCTCCCAGATCCTTCAAAGATATATCCAGAGCAACAGTTGAATAACAAGCTCAATGCCAACAAAAAGGAGAGCCGCGATTATGATTTACAGAGGAGTAACCGGTATGAGATGGCCACCACTGATGATTCGGATGATCAGCTAGAGGCTGCAACCAGTGATTCTTCTGAGGCAGACATGCTTTGGCAATTAAATCCTCCTAAAACTACCAACATTCCCAATGGCGTGGGAGGTGCACAAGCGAGGACAACCTATCCCAAGCCAGTGAGGAGCACAGAAACCAGGTAAATTTTCAGTACGCATTTGATACAAAAATACTATACATTTCTACTTTATTTGTGAGGAAAGTATGACTCACTTGATATCACATTTTGATACCACTTAAGAATCACTTCAGTTCTATACATTCAAGTTCGTTTCTTCACAGTCTTTTCATTAGCAAAATGTTCTTCTTCAGTACTATTGAACAGTTTAAGTAAAAGCTATTGTCTTGTGATTGTCTTAACTAGGAGTTTGATTCCATCCCTTATTCCTTCGCCTTCGCTGTCACGGAAGGCACCCAATGGGGTTAGTCAACTGACTCAACCTTCGTACAGGCCTGTGAAGCAGGCTGTTCATGGCCAAGGGAAGCGGAGAACTACAAAGTGAACATATACACACATATATATACAAACATATACTGTGATGGGGTTTGCGGGAAGTTGCTCATGGTCCTTTTACAAATGTTTTATATATATATATATATATATATATATGAATATTTTGTGTACTTATTATTTGGTTAGATAGGAAGAGAAAGTGAGAGAAAAGTAGTGTTATTCTTTCTTTTCTTTTTTTTCCCCCATCGAAGTGAAAATGATTCTAATTGCCTGAGTTTCTGAGGTGGTGATCATTAGAAGCATGATGCTGTTCCCCCTGGCCAGCTTCTGTTTTGTTTATACGTGTGTTAGTTTGTGAAAACAAATCGTACTTTTCTTTTTCCCCTATATGTGTCCCACGGAAAAAGGAAGAAAAAAAAATTTAGAGAGAATATGGCTTTACAGTCCATTTCCAATGTTTCTCATTGTGAAATTCTTGAGATGAAATCATTACACATTTAGTAACATGCCATTTCATATTATTATCCTACAGTTGTTTCTAGTACTAATGTAGTAGAGCATGTTATTGGCTTCTTCAATTTTCAATGTTTAATTTTATCATTTACTTGGGCCCTCTCCATCCTGGGATTTTGCTCAAGTTACGACCATGGTTCAGGTGTGGCATGAAAACAATGACCGAAAGAACACTATATTGCGAGAATAGAATATTAAAATTACAATTAAAGATAAGAATGTTAAAAGGGCACTAACATTATTGATATGAAAAGTTAAATTTAAAGAATTGATATAGTTAGTGGATCAGTGTATGCAAAATGTGTATAAGAAGGGAAGTAAAGGTGAAACAAAACAAGATAAAAAGTGATAATGTATTTTATGTGATTTTTAAAAATGACATAGTTTTATCCATTTTGACCCTCTTTACAGCATACGATGAAAAAAAGAAAAAACAGTGTAAATTATTTACAAAAATATGACCTTCGTTTGATAAAAATATTGGAAGTAGGAATAGAAGTACATGCTAGAACACTCTGGTGGATGATGTTCGACTATAATTAAGCATGCTCAGACAATGCTAGAACACTCTGGTGGATGATGCTCGATCATAATTAAGCATGGTCAAGTGCTAGCAAAAATTCCAAGGTGTTTTAGGATTTATTAGAAAATTGAGTATTTAAATAATTTTATACGTGTGATATGATAATAAGAGTTAGTTTTTACAATATTTATGAATGAGTCCTTTATTACTATGAAGGTATTCATAAACCCCTAGACAAAAATTGTAAAAAGCTTATAAAGATAAGATTTTATTTCATTATTTGCATTCATTTTATTGATTTTTAAAATTTATGGATAATAACCAATTTTCACTTACTAATATTGATGAACTGCATTCATTAATGAGAAATTTGAAAGAAAAATAAAATTCAAAGCTACGGATTATAAATTCCATAGATCCACTATTTTTTGTGCAAAAAAGTGAAAATTCAAAGTTTTTTCTTTTGTAATTCACCAATATAAGACTTCATCAGTAGCACATTTACTTGCACAAAATGAGAATGCAAGTAATTAAAACGATATATTCTTTATTATTGGATGATAAACCTACTTAAAATTTGAAATCTGATTTTTTAGAGTTTCTTTAGCAACATTTACATTTTTTAATTTCCAAAAGTAAAACAAATAATGAAGTCCTCTAGCAATATTTTTGAAGACATCTTCACTTAGAGATATAACTCTAGCTATTAGCCTAGACCTGTCATGCTACAAGACGGGCCAGTTTGTTCTGATACTGTAGATAGGTCAGTCCAACCTGTCTACTATTTGTGGGTTGAGTTGGGCCATAATATTATGGTCCGCAGACCAGCCCGATCTACCAAAATTCATAAAATGGTCTGGGTCTAAGTCAGGATGGGCTAACCCATTTTATCCTATGGTAGGCTGTCTCATTCTGACCCATCACGAGTTGGTCATTTTGGCCCCTTTTTTTTTAATTTTTTTTGGGTATAATCTTAAACATTTTATGCTATTGTTTTACTTACTAAACTAAAGTTTTGTATTGTTTCACTAAATTTGACTTGTGAGATTTTTAATAAAACGTTCATAAATAAAATTTTTGTTAATAGTTTACATAACTATAGAGTTCTATCCATATTAGTTTTTCTAATATTAGTAAATATTTTTTTATTGTTTATATTAATTAACACTTAAATTAATTTGTAATTGTATATAAATTATTTAGGATTTCATAAAAAATAACTTTCAAAATATTTTTTTTGTGAACTAAAATGTGCTAGCTCAAAGTAGGCTAGAGTGGGCTGGCCCACGATGAGCTACTATAGGTCTTCTTATCCTGACCTGTGGGCTAGGCCGTCTTGGCATGCAGGTCGGCCCAACCTAGCTCATATATAGGGTAGCCCATGAGATAAGCTAGGCCTCTATTTTTCTTTGGTGGGTTGGCCTGGACTAGCTGACGAAAACAATGGACTAGATTGGATCGATTGTGACCTGTGATGAGCTTGCCTAAAATAGGTCAGGCTAGGGTGAACGTCCAATTATTGTATCTCTATCTTCATTTTATATTTTTTTTTAACTTTTAAAGATGAAAATTTCTGTACTTAAATATGGCCAAAGAATAGGCCCTAAATCTAAATATAGGAAAACTTAATTATGTGGGAGATGTCAAAATGTGTTTCTTAATCGACTCGTGATTACATGAGCAAACTTGTTTTATTTTTCTCCAAAGATAATTGATTGAAACATCCTAAAAACTAAACATATACACGTATAAGGACATCGAGTTAAAAACTACTATGTATTCTCTTTCAAATGTTTGCTACACACATTAAAAGGTTATATTAACTGACCGCAACTTCTAATTATATAGTAAACATTTCGACAGAATAAGAATCCTGTAACTCTTATTCTTGTTTCTTCTTACATTGATTAATATTAATTTATTTATATTCTCATTTCACATTTATAAACGTGCAAAACAGATTCAAATTATGGATTCAAGATAACTAACATACCATCGTCTTGCAAGGCCACCTAAAATGTTGGATTCTCCCGCCAATTCAACAAATCAATTCCATTAGCCTCAACCTCAAGTTACTCCGCCTAACTCAACAAAGTTCATTGTTTTGAGAACTCAATAAAGCAAAGATATTAGCTCAAGTTATCGTGCTTAACTCAATAAGATTCTATGCAGATCTCATTGCACATATGACCTATGTGAGATCATACATGAGATCCACTTATATTTATGGTTAAGAACATCACTTCAACGACACAATATTTACAATTTAAGCAGATTTCAGTCGATTGTATATGATATATTTAGAGGATATTATTTTATTCTTATATGATTATGATAAATAATTTAAGAATAATGTCTCATGTCTCAGATATTACCTGACGTAACATGCGATTTATTTAATTTAGTTTAATATATTGAAACTTATTATAAATACATTTAATTAAATTTATTGATTGAAATTTGAATACTCAAAACTCAAAACTCAAATTTCATGCCATGTTGTATTTAGCAAATGAGATAAGAGATAAAATCAATATTTACGATTTATACACAATATTATTATGATATACAATATTTACGATTTAAACAGATTTCACTCGACTGTATGAGATATTATTATATTTAAAGGACATTTTTATGTAATTATGATATACAATTTAAGAATAATGTTTCAGAGCTCAAATTATCTAATTTAATTTAATGAATTGAAATTTATTATAAATATATTTAGTAATATTCATTGATTGAAATTTGAATACTAAAAACTCAAATTTCATATCATGTTGTATTTAGCAAATTGAGATAAGAAATAAAACTTCTAAACATTATTCTTTAAGAACATATTCTAATACACTAAGACATAAACACCATCTTTGTTAGGAGGAAAAATAAAAGAACCTAAAGAACATAAGGAAAAAATTTAGGAGATTTTCTCTTTTTATTTTCGTTTGAGAAAATTATTGTAGCTTTCTGACTATTGTGTTACTGTCATTGGGCAACATGCGTCATACTTTATGGCTGGATACGACCCCTTATAATGGGTCCTACTGCACGTGGCTACGTCAACATTTAAATTGATATTGTGTGTGAAAATATCCACACATATTTTTAGTGACAAAACGCCCCCACGACACTAAACTAATGTTGCTGCTAGCCTAACACATAAATAAGTAAAATAATAAACAATAATAGTTGTCCTCTAAATTCTAATTCGTTGAAATTGTGATTAGAGATTTCATTCGTAATTATATCTTTTTTATTATTCCTTATTTATGTTTGTAATAAAAAAATTGCATACAAACAAATAAATACGTGTATTTTCCATAACTACACTATTTGCCATGGAAAGCTGCTTCTTTATTTTTCTTTTTTCTTTTTTATTTTTTTAAAAAAAAAAGAAAAAAAAAATTGCCATGAAAGCTGTGATTCTTTTTAATAAAATGTTATATTAACAATAGATTAAAAAGCCCCATACTTTAGAGAAAAAACAACATTATCTAAATTCACAATAAAAATCAAACAAATTCCAACCACCGTTTATTCTTTGTGAACATTAGTAAACATCACAACAGATCGCTAGTGTCTATTAGTAGATATAATAGATAAACGTACAACAGACTGCTAGCATTCATTATTAGATGTCATAATAGACTCGTGACATAATAAATCTTATAGATTTAGCTCTCAAGGCTTCAGATTTGGAAGAAAACCTATTAAACATTAACAAAAAAACATAAAAACTATAAAAGAATCTACAAAGACTTAGACTCAGGTAAGACAAAATAATATTAAAGCTAAATCTATGGTACACAACCTTCACAAAAATAGAATGACTGAATACAACAAAAAAAAAATAAAAAATAAAAAATAAAGAATCCTTATCGGAGAGAGATTTAAGAGATCTCTCCCATGAGTTACAAGCTTAAGAAAATCTCAAAATACTACCATGGCTTCAAGATATAAGTTAAGAGAAGAGAGGAGATTCTCATATTTTTGTTCCTATGAAAACTTTGATTTTCATCCTATGTTGCTAAACAAAATATGTAGCATTAATAAAGGTGCAAAACGAATGGGTTATTTTTCTATTACTATGTTTTGATTCAATCTTAACCCCCCAAAAAAAAGCTGAATAAAGATATTTAAGTTCCCTTTCAAGCAAACTATTCGTATAAGATTATGTCAAGAGTTTTTTTTTTTTGGCTAAAAATATTCCAAAACTAATTATAATAAGGCAACTCTAGTCTAACCGTACAATCCTGTTGCCATAATGTTTTAACATTTAAAGAGGTTGCTGGAATTTGGATGTTGCTAAGAACCAAAATTTCTTCTATTCTAAACTAAAAAGAACCAATTGTTCTTTTTTCTAAAAATAATTATAGAGAAAAGGAAAAAAAAAAAAAAAAAGAGAAAAGAGAAAAAGACACAATTTTATAGTGAAGCAAAAAGATGGGAGATGAGATGGGATCGGAGTGATCATGTCAGCAGCAAAGATGGATCATTAGCCTCTTGTTTTATTCATCAAGGTTGATAGAATCCTTAACATTTGCGCTGAGAGGAACCTCGGATCCTCTTAGTCTCATCACCATGTGGCATCGTCAAAGAAATCGTCGTCGTTGTCATCAAATCTTTGGTCAGTAGTTGAAGAGGTTTTCCCCGAAAGGAACATCCTTAATTTGATGAGTAAGTTGTGTTTAATATTTATGTTGTATGTACATATATGCATGACATGATATCCTTTTTAATTCCTTCTAATGTATTTGTTAGACTCAGTAGGTTGCAATTGGGCGGGGGTATATTTTGAAGTCCTCATTAATNATTGTTCTTTTTTCTAAAAATAATTATAGAGAAAAAAAAAAAAAAAAAAAAAAAAGAAGAAGAAGAAGAAGAAAAAGAATGCCATATTTGGGCCGGCTGTCACAATAGTTGGCAGTTGGCTTTATTTCGTATAAGTTGCTTATATATCTTTTTTTAATATTGCATTAATTAATTTGAACAATTTGCTTTAACTTCAACCACCAAATTGTTTGACAACCAAGGCACGCTATTTTCTTCCCCTAATTTTGTGGGTGATTTTTTAGTTGAGAAATTAATCTAATATCTTCAATAGTGCATGGCCATCATGATTGATCAAAAGTCAACATCTTTTGTTCTACTCTTTTGGACCAAATCAAAACAATTTTTAACTTAGAAGCTAGAACCCCCGTATGATTAACCTCACATATGCCCATTTTGGATTATATCTTGTTTGCAAAATAAAATTGAATTTTTATACATTATGCTATCTTTTTAATCATGTTCAATGGACAACACAAGTTGCATAATTATTATATTAAAAAAATCCAAAAACTAAGATCCTTCTAACATCGCATACAAAATATTTAATATTGCTTAAAAATAATAAATTTAAGAAATTTAACTGCTCCATGAATTATAAAAATATGAAAAAAGAAAACAAATATTGAACTAAGCAATCTTTTCGTTTTCAAAACATATCCTTTTAATCTTTTATGATAAGAAGAGTTCCGAAAAGCTAAAATTTAATAATATAAAATAAAATACCAAAATAATACGAAAAGCTGTATTTACTACTTTTCATCCTATATTATATTGTGGACAGCCGTTGATTCGTTCTCCTAAAATGCCATTACACAGATTAAGTACAAACCCAGACACACAAGGGCATTTGTGTCATTTTAGACACTCCTCAATTACACACAAGATTAGGACATAAATGTCATTATGAAATTCTTTGCCACCAAATCATACCCCTTTTCCGCGTTTTTTTTCTTCATCATCTTCTCTCTCTCTCTCTCTCTCTCTCTCTCTCTCTTCTCTCTAGATTTATCCTCCAATCAAATCACAGAAAAAGCTGCGATTCTCTTAGCTCTCTTTCTCTCACTACTTTCTCTCTCTAAAAGATTTTCTCTTTAGGAGGGTTTTTGAGCAATCGGTGGAGCTTAATTTGCAATGGAGTTGCCTCTGATGCTTTTGGGAGCGAAAGATTTGTAGATGGGTTCAATGTACGGTCCTCTTTGCTCGATCTGTCACTGACTCGGTTTGTTCAGTTGTGAGTGTTAGGGTTTCTGAAATTTTCCCCGAAATTTTGTTCGTCATTCTCGCAAATGTTTGTTCTCTGTTGATCTATTTTTTAGCTTTATTCGAGTTTATACGTATTTTTGTAAAATGGGTTTCAAAGGGAATTGCTATAAAGGCTCAAGAATGAACTGCATTTGGGTTCGAGTATGGGTTTCTTGGGTTGTTTTAATGGATTAGGGTTTTCAGGGAAGCTCAATTGTTTTATTTGATTGATAATGGGGTTTGTTCTTTTTGTTCAGATTAGGGTGCTTGTAAATTGAGATTAAATGCTCCAAAAATTACATAGGGTAATAATCAATAAACATGCTTAAGTTTAGACTCATGGGTGGGAACTCGTGTAAATTGTCATTGATTTAAAGTGGGTATACTATTTTCTTATGAAGCCGGGAAATGTTGAAATGCAGAGTAACATTGATTTCTTTTCATTTGTAAAGAAGTTCAATGATATTTGATTTCCTCTGAAGTGTTATTTGCTTTATCATTCAACTTATCTGCCTTATAGAAAAAAGTTAAATAGATTTGCTAGATATGATTTAGTAATTTGTATTTTGTTCTACCCATATACGGTTAAATTGTGAAAGGGCTTTAGTTGATTATTCGGGCAATTGGCGTGGCTGCAGGTTCTCCGAAATGTTGAAACATAGAACAAAATGAGCCAGACAGAAATATCAATGATGAAGCCTTCTCTTGTCCCCCTCGCAACTTTGATTGGTCGTGAGCTTAGGGGTGAGAAGGTTGAGAAACCATTTGTGAAATATGGCCAAGCTGCTTTGGCCAAGAAAGGAGAAGATTATTTTCTGATAAAACCAGATTGCCAGAGGATTCCTGGGAATCCGTCGACATCATTTTCTGTTTTTGCGGTATTGTTTCATTCTATATTGCTCTTTGTGAACTAAATATGAAGACAATTAATCACCTCTCTATTCTACTTTAAGATGAGAAGTTAGAGAAAAAAATTTAAATCTTAATAATTTTGAACTGAGCACAGATGACTTTACCTTTATTTGTACTTGGTTCAATGTAGTGGGACCCCTACGCTCATATAATATATTAACAATGAAGTGCTTAATTTTTTTTCCTTGTATGTTGTTTATGATACCAATTAGGAATTCTTAATTAGCAGATATTTGATGGGCATAATGGCATATCAGCTGCTATCTTTGCAAAAGAGAATTTACTGGATAACGTTTTGAGTGCAATCCCCCAAGGAATTAGTAGGGAAGAGTGGCTTCAAGCACTTCCTCGGGCATTGGTTGCAGGTTTTGTGAAAACTGACATAGAATTTCAGCAGAAAGGCATGTACCAAATTTTCATTCACGTACCTCTTGTTACATTTCTTTGTTGTTCCCATCTCATATTTGAATATCACTTACAGGCGAAACTTCAGGAACAACTGTGACATTTGTTGTGATTGATGGGTGGACTGTGACTGTTGCATCTGTTGGGGATTCTCGATGCATATTGGACACTCAGGGAGGTGTAGTTTCTCTCTTGACTGTTGACCACAGGCTGGAAGAAAATGTAGAAGAGAGGGAGCGTGTAACTGCAAGTGGGGGTGAAGTAGGAAGACTCAATGTTTTTGGCGGTAATGAGGTAATACTGTTATTTCTTTATATTTACATTTTCCACACCATAAAGATGTTTTGGAGGGAATTTTTCTCGTTTGTTCACAAACTTTGAATGTTTACATGGTTCCTAGGTTGGTCCACTTCGCTGCTGGCCCGGTGGATTATGCCTTTCAAGGTCAATCGGTGACACAGATGTAGGAGAATTCATTGTCCCCATTCCACATGTTAAGCAAGTGAAGGTGAATTCATATTTTCCTGTTGAAGATGGTTTCATTTTGTTTCTGATAAAACATTGTAATGCATAAGTACCTTTTCTCATTTATATTTCTTGCATATGCAGCTTTCAAATGCTGGCGGAAGACTAATAATAGCATCTGATGGAATATGGGATGCACTGTCTTCTGATATGGCGGCAAAATCTTGTCGGGGACTGCCTGCTGAGCTTGCTGCAAAGCTGGTGGTTAAGGTGATGTCTATGACACTCACTTTTTAGCAACATGCAAGTTATTTATCTTTATTTGTCCTAAAATTTGTTTGTTGCATTTTCTAGGAGGCCCTAAGATCAAGGGGTTTGAAGGACGATACAACTTGCCTGGTTGTTGATATAATCCCATCAGACCAGCCTGTCTTGCCTCCAACACCAAGGAAGAGGCAAAATATGCTTTCTTCACTTCTCTTTGGGAAGAAATCCCAAAATCCTGTAAACAAAGCTAAGCTTTCTGCTGTTGGAGTTGTGGAGGAGTTATTTGAAGAGGGTTCTGCGATGCTTGCTGAAAGGTACGTTCTCTAATAGTTGCAAAAGAGGATGCAACAGATGAATAGAGCCAGATGCTACGACTGAAAATATATGTTTTAATCAATATGAAAATGTATGTATTTTCTTACGTTTTGGTCTTATTCTATTGGATGCTTTGAAGCCATGAGTTTAAAAGGGCAGTTTTGTTCATGAAGATTATTTCGTTTCTTCCTTATTTGTAGTTCCTCTGTCCTGTGATGAGTGTGATACATCTGTTGTGTACTTGTGTTAATTCCGCTACTTTTCTCCATGAAAATACAGGCTTGGTAAAGATTTTCCTCTGGACGCAAGTTCGGGAATCTTCAGATGTGCAGTCTGCCAAGTGGATCAGCCCCCAGCTGATGGTTTGTCAGTGAACTCTGGCCCATTTTTCTCACCAGCATCCAAGCCCTGGGAAGGCCCCTTCCTCTGCACAACTTGTCGGAAAAAGAAAGATGCCATGGAAGGAAAAAAGCCGAGCAGACCCATAATAATCTCATAGTGATAATCCCCCTGATTCATCATATATATTTTTTACCATGGCGGTGTGAGCATACTTAGGTTGGTAGTCTTCCTTTGCGAGGTGGTGATTATTATAGATGTTTTTTTTTTGTAAGAAATGAGGTTGAGATACGAAGGGCCAGTAGCTATTTTGCACTTGTTAAAGAGTTTGTGTGGATTCTGGTTTGTGCTCAGCTGTTGGGACCGACTGACGGAGAACAGAAGTGGTGTCTTATAGATAAAGATATCTTTATGATGGTTTTGATAGCTAACGGCTTGTGTTTGTAAGTAATTTGAAGATTCCATTGTGATATGTTTTGATACAGTAGCTCTTCTATATCCTCCACTTCTTAAGCTAACACCAAATTGCGCCCTTGCCCTTCAATTTTATTTTGTTGGTTCAACGAATATACATTTGATTGGGATACTTGTGGATAAGTTTTTTGCAATTGTCCACGATACTCGGCTAACTTACACTTTTAGTACTATTCTGATTCATGTAATAGGCGTTCAAACTGTAAAGTGTATTGACTTAGTGTTGATTTCTATGTTTTTGGTTCCCGAATCTCACTGTTGCCTGTAATTTTATTCAATTATGGTTGTATAATTTATGGTTTTTCAGTATCTCCTCTTGACTATGGGGTTTACCAATGCACAACTGACAAGTCGTTTTCTCCCGGGGATTTTAGGTTTTATTTGGGTAAAATATGAACTGAAAAAATTCTTACTCGTTTTTTTTATCCCGTTGGGTTAATCAGTTTTGGTTCTATACAACTGGCTAACTCTATTTTGGTCCGACTAAATGGTTCAAACATGATCTTTGGACTATGTTTTATCATCACATTTTAATCCCCAAGTTATCCAACGTTACAGCTAGCTAGCTACCTTGAATAATCCGTCTCTTTCCAAACCTTTTTTTCTTTCTTTAATTTCTTTTCAATTTTGGTCCCTGATTTAAGGATTGCTCAAACTAAGACCAAGGTCTATAACTCAAACCTAATATTAGTTGAATCATGGGAAAACTATTCTTCTTGACAAAGAGTTTAAGCGTGTTGTCACTTCATTGGGTCATCAAATTTCAAACTATTTGCTGTCCGGATAATTTTGAACGTTGGGTTCTCTCCGCCAAATCACTCCATAGGCCAAGTAAGATGCTTCAAGGCTATACGAATACGAGGCCTCATCGAAATTAATTTGTGACGCGTGGGATTGGCAAGTTGCATCAGTAGGTCATTCTTGTAGTTGTATGAATATATTAAGATCTTGTTTGGCTACGTGAATGGTTTGTTTTTTATTTTTTTTATTTTTCTTCAAATAAAAAGTTCAAGATTTACCAAGACAGTATCAACTACCAAGTTTTCTTAAAAAAAGATATGAGAGTGTACAGGATTTCCTACTTAATTTCATTGAACACGTACTGCTATAAAAGCGATCAAGAGGATCTTGACTTTTTTCCCTTGTATTTTTCTTCAATATGGACTGCATTACATGATATGCAACCCACCAAAGTTTATTCAATAATAATAGAAACCAAAATAAAAATTCAAAACAAGTCTCTAAAACCAACACACTGTTGTTACACACAAGCAAATGGCCAACTTCAAGAAGTGGCCTAGTTCGACCGAAAAAAAAAAAAAAAAGAGAGAAGAAAAGAAAAAAACCATCTAAAGTTTTATTTTTGTTTAATATTTTTGAAGTGAAATTATCAACTTGGCCTTGAGACAGACAAGTGAGCATCTGCATATATTATGATTAGTCCCCTAACATCAGTTAGGAGGCAACCACTGCAGCTCAATGCCATAGTTCCATTGATCAATAGGATCTTCAGGCTTAATATCCACCACAGAAGTGTAAGCGGTACAGCCTCCTGGCCTGACCCTGATGAAATGTGAAGTCATGCTTGAATCTTTCAAGTAATGGCAACAAAGGCTACTCTTACAACCACTACCCTCCTCCTTTTCATTCTCAAACTGCCTACAAAAGCTGTTGAAAGAACAATTAAGCGGAGAGCGGAGAAGGGCATCGGTACAGTTGAGCAAGAGGACAGTGTTGTGTGTTGATATGTTGAAAGGTGATCTCTCATCAAGCCTTAGACCCCCCTGAGGGAAATCAGAAGAGTAACATGTGTCTTCCAGGATCATAGGTGGCCTAATGATGAGCTTTTGAGTAGTTGGGTTAATGCTCAGGATTTTGTAGTGAAAGCCTTCAGCTGAGGGGAACTCTAGGTTCCCATTGTTGCAGCTGACCTTGTATCTAAGGTCACCACAGTTATCATCAGTGCTAAAAGGGTAAGGAACTTCAAAGTTCCCACATTTTGGGCAAGTAATATTATTGAAGGCCGACACACGAGAGACTAAGATGAACACCAAAAGTATCATAACCTTTTTAAATTTTGTGTCCATTATGAAGACAGAGTTTAAAAAAGAACACTAGAGAGTGAAGCAAGGAATATGGTATGTGATAGGTGTCTATTTATAGCAAAATCATGTGTGACTCTTTATGTAAAATTATGGACTGTGAAATAGTAAAATAGAGTTATGAGTTTGAACTAGTGTCTCTTCTGTGCATAACAACTAATCTGAGGCATCAGCTAAATGGTGGCAAAACACACACTCCTGTCAGTGTATGGACTACATAGAAAATGTCAATAAACAACATCCAATATCAAATGTCCCAATTATTAAAGAATAAAGAATTATTGATTTTAGATGACTCCCATGAATCTTGAAGCTAATTAGTTAGATTCAGCTAAATGGTTTAAAATGTACCAAATCACCGAATCTGGTGGTATTAATGTAATAGATTTGCCTCTACCTGGCATCCAAATCATATTACTACTAGTACTACTGTACTAGAGAGGCTGATAGGCTTGGTCATTTGAAAAATACTAGAAAGACAGTTACCGGATATGAAAAGAAAACAGACAGTATGGTCCAAAGACCAAGCTAATATAGTCTTGTTATAGTAGACACATGTCAAAACTGTCAAAAGGGTGTAAAAGAACAGCCAAACCTGTAATAAATTTAATGAAAAACTCAATGCAAGAAGGAGCATACTGTGTAAAAGGTTCATAGAAATTCTCTTAAGGAGACAAAAGAGCTGGTCAACCAGTCTCCACTATGAGAAAAAAATAAACATACAATGGATTCATCATTAGTGTTCTTTAAGCCGACACGTATCAAGGACATTTGGGTTTAAAAAATTTGGCGTACCAATCCCACTTTCCTTGTTTAGAACTTTTAAACAGCACTTGCTCTCCCATTTCCTGAAGTGGTCTCAATAGAAATAATAAAAACCTTGGTATATTCTTCCCAAAATATATATATATAGGGGGAAAAAAGTTACATAGGTAGAGGGGTTGTACTTGGGAAACCTCGGGGTGACTCTGCGTACCTATATGGTAATATAGATTCAGATACTTCTAGGGTGGTCTGAATCATTTTCGAATTGGATCGCCGATATATCCATAACCTCGGTGTGACTTAGCGTACCATATGGATCCATATAATCTCCGGGTGGCTTTGCATACTAACGTGGTCTATAGATCCTTCGCGAGATGGAAGGCTGATATATCCCTTCTACCACAACTCGAAGTAGTTCAGTATGTTTGTAACTACTATCAAATAGCTGAAGTTCAAATGATGGAATAAAAACTGTAAATTTCATGTTATTGGGTATGGAATCATTGATGAGGACACTTGTCACTTAAATGTGGAGATTAATTGTTACAATGTAGATATGGCCATAGTATCTTCCTCAGTTGAAGATCTATAAATAGTGCACGTTTAGAACGTCATACTCATATACAATAAGCAAAATAATCAGACCAAGATTGATCATGTGCTGTCGACCTATAATAAGCTCAGACATAGAAAAATGATCTTAAATTAGAAGAAATCAAGTTGAAAATACTTAAAACAGTGGTAGTGACATTCAAGGTAGTAGAAATTTACACATACCTCAAAATAACATAACTATTATAAAGTTCAGAAAAAGTGAAATATTCCTCGACCCCACCAAACCAGACACAACATAGAACACTGAATTGTTAATCACAATATAGCAGTGCCATAAAGCATCAATAAGATTTGAGTAAGGACGTGTCAGTCACCAGCTCTAAGGGTCACTAACAGAAAATTCTTCTAAAATGGTTAGTGAAACATGTGGATTGTACGATGAAAACAAAATTAAAAAAAAAAAATGAAGTAGTGAAGCAAATTTTAGTACGCATCAAAGATGCCAGTAGAGACCCAACTAGAAATTTTGTATGGTTGATTGATTTAAGAAGAAATATTTTAGTTAAAATGAAAGTCAGCTTACAGATTAAAATAGCTAAAGTAAGTGCCTTTAAAGCCCTAAATATCAATTTCAGATCCGGCAAATGAAACCTACTAAAAAAAGAGTAAAGGCATTATGGGGCAAGATGATGAATTTTCTTGAATGAATCCTCTTCATGCAAAAGCCTTGAATGTTAGTATAGGGTATACAGATCCACCTTTCAATTAGGACCTTTACTTTGCTAGGTAACCAGCAATGAAGGAAGACTCGAATAAAGTCCACAAGTTGAATTTCCAAAACAACTGGTGCGAGTAATGACCCACCAACTTGTTTCTTTGAATAATTGAATCAGCAGGTTTCTCAGTGTTATTGATATGCTAAAACGGTTGAATTTTTTAAAATAATTTATGCTATTATCAAATACAACTCAAACGTCTAAACGCATGACAACCTTTTATCAGGGAGTTCAACTTTAGTGAGGTGAATTTTATAGTGGATTCAACTTAAATAGAAAATTATGATACGTCATTTGCGTTTGACAACAGCAGAATGACAACAGCAGATCTCTCTGTAACATTTAACGAAGAAAGAAAATCTCTTTTTCTTTTTTTTCCCCTTTCCCAATGTGAGAATTCGTTAAAAATAAACACATTCAAAGAAACGTGTGTATATACATATATATATATATATACACACACAAATAAGACCACGAATGTAGTCTTTTCGACGCGACCTATTTCATCTATGATTTGATCAATACCTACCACATTTTAAACCAACGGAGAGATTTAGCCAACACAAACCACATTTTAAACTAACACAGATTGGATAAAACGTGATCTGCACTGGCTAAAACATGAACGAGACCATCAAAAGGAATACATCTTACCCCTACAAATATATATATATATATATATATATATATATATATATATATATTCAATGCCTTGAGAACTTGCTACTTCTAAAAAATAAGTAATATGAGTACTTCTGGTATCCTAATAAAGGATTCCAACTAAATTCCTTAATTTTGAAGAACGCTTTTCAGGGACAATGGGCTTTGGTAAACTAACATTTAAAAGTTTGTTGAACAGTCCAAGTCAACGATGTTTCACCGCATTATCTTCCAAGTCCTAAAGTTCAGGATTTTGGTGAATTTCATTTAATAATAAACCGTTCATTCATTCATTTAAAAAAAAAAATAACATTATAGCTCATTCATTGTGAACTCCACAAACCTACGGAGCATTGAATGAATTTGTTTCTTTAAAAAGCAAATAAATACTGAACTGTAACTAATTTTATCAGCCTGCCCCCCTAAAAAAGTAAAAAAAAAAACAGAAGACGAATAAGAATAATTAGTAAAATAGACACAATACCATTCCTTGCAAAGCAGATAACTGAGTTAAAAACTTAGAAGGTTATGAACAGAACAATTATAGAATCTTGAGCATCCATCTGCACCTGATCACAGCTGAAGTAGTTAAGATAAATATGTATTTAACATTTTCAAATCTTCAGCACCAGTATGCACCTAATTACAGCTGAGCATCTAAGATACAAGATAAATTAGCGCACCAATTTTCTCAATGCCAAGATTTCAATATTGCTCTGGTTGACTCTAAAGCTAAAACAGTCCCTCTCCTGCCAGTAAATGATGGGCACGTATATCAATATATTATGATAAAATATGGTACCTTATTAACGTTCGTTCCATCATTCACAAAATTAAAATTTCAGAAGAGAAACTTACGTAAATCATCCAAGGAAATACTGCTGACACTTTCTCCAGTCCTTATGAGGCGAATCATCCCTGAAAGATGAATTAAACAGCGGCGGCATAAAGAGGTTTTACTATATAATAGGTATATATTGAATACAAGTAATTGGCTTTTTTTTCCATCTTTAAGCTATAACTTTCCTCCTTATTCTGAGTTGGTCGGTAGGGGAGGGTTGTTGAGCTTTTTCTAGGCAAGGTATTTATTCACATACCAGGACTTCTATATCAATGGACAGCCACAGCATCCACAAACATAAATTTCTTCAAGTTGCATACATCCATTTACACAAATTTACAAACGTGAGAACTTCATTATGATTTCATAGTGATAGATGGATGACAGGGTTAAAAAAAAATACATCAAGGTGCATATTATACATCCATAGCTCACAAAGTTAGAAACTCGAAAACCTCAATAAGCTGTGCCTCCCCACAAACACCAAAAATAATCAAAAGAAGAGGAGAATTAGCTCATAACCAGAATCTCAAGCAACACTATTTATCATCCTATCCTAGTGCAACGAGATAGAGCACATAAATTGGATAATAGAACAATTTTTAAAAAAAAATTACGAAAGAGATACTATTCTTTGGCATACCATCACGGCGAACACATATCTCGGCAATGTATTTGACTTCACCATTGATGCTGTCATTGTAAACTCTCGTTTCAATGTCTCCCTCAACATAAACGGGAGAGCTGCATTTAAACTTCAAATGTTAGACAAACAATATAAAGAAATTTTAACGTATCTTTTTCTTTTTTCTTTTTGGCTGAAAATATGATATACTAGGAAATGGGTATGTACTTCTTAACAATCTTTTGAACAGCATAAGTCCCAAGGACATCATTATGCACAGCAATTCGGTGCCATTGAGCAGGTCTTGGCAAGCCCTTTTCTGTAACTGTTCTTTGGTCAAACATGCCTCCTGTCCCAACTGTAAAGATGGTTATAAGCCGGCCATTCCTTAATATCTTCTGCACAGGAGCTTGCCCAACTTTTCCACAAATTATTGCCTGTATGGTTTCACAAGTGTCAGAATTAAATTCCCAAAAGAAAATATGAATATGATAACTGACCATCTGATTACCCAAATATCTAAGTGAGAAAATATTTAAATGTACAAAAAGATTCATTGTTTAGAACAGTATAAAAGAAAATGAAATGCGGTCAATATTATCTGATCATGACATCCCAATTTTATCATTAATTGCATTTTTATTGAGGTCCCAATCTTAAGTCTTAAGCTCATATTCAAATAGCCAAATAGAATCCTATCGAGCCATTCAATATACGTACAAACAACCCAATAACCCACCATTGTACATCTTAACTGAAGACTCGAATCAAATACCTTATGTACACCACGGAAAAGCCAACCTTTACCGGGATCCACCCCTTGAGGTTGCAATCTTGCTGGTTTCTCACCAAGTACGTCATCATACTCTTCCTCCAGTTCATCAGCCTTCCCATCCTTATTTTGGTCAGATGACTCAGTGGAGAACCACAACTTTGAGCTTCTTTGAGAACCCACCGCTAGAATCAAGACAAGATCACCATAAGCAATTGAAAACCCAATGCAAAGATTACCAAGAAATACACAAAATGTACTATATTGTAAGGAATTTTCAGTTGCTCATCATCTGTTCGACAAAATTCCTCTTAGAAGAAAAAAACATAATATCATCTCATTAAACCTACAAAATCACGATGTTTAAATCTTTTTTGAACTGTACCCATTAAGTATCCACCTCTGAAGCACACCATCACTAAACTATGCAACAAAATTAACCACCAAATCCATATAACTATGCAGGAAAAATATTTGCCCATATAGAATATTAACCAGAACAATGTTTCTAAACTGAAACCAGAGAAACCCAGATTCTGAAAAATACAATCACATTAAGCAAATATCAACCAATTAACCTGTACATATTATATACTTATAGAGGTGATATANATTTTTAAAATTTTATAGTTAAATATTTATGTATGTATATTTTTATATTTAGTAGATACATATATTTATTAATTTTAGTTATTGTATTAAAATGTATTAGGTATATAATTTTTTATACTTAGTATATAAAATTTTACATTTGGTATATAAGTATATGTAAACAAATATAAAACTAATCTGCCATATAATTTAACTGAAAACAATACACTTAAATATGCAAAAGTCTAACAATGAAATCCTAAATAAACTCCTAGGATCATGGCAGATTGATATCACATATAATCTGACTTTATTTGAATTCCAAAAAAAAAATTAAATCTAAATCCTAATAGGTGAAATACTAAATCAAATCAAATTTGATTTTATCTGATCTGTCAACACTCACCTTTAAGACTGTAAATATTAACAAGTCCAAGCTTGTTAGTTAGAAAATCAAATGCTGGTCCAAGAAGTCCTTTTGTGAGCAAATCAGCAACCTGTTGTCCTGTTGGAATGTATTCAACACTGATTACTCCTTTCTCTATTTTCTCTATGATGAAATGTCTGTCTACCTCCACATGTTTGGTCCTATCATGATGGATTGGATTGTGTGCTATACTGATTGTGGCCTTGTTGTCACAATGAAGCTGCATAGGAAACTCACAGTCAACCTTTAGTTCTTCCAGTATGCGTTTTATCCAAATAGCCTCACAAATACCATGTGATATAGCCCTATACTCTGCTTCAGCACTACTTCTGGCAAACACAGACTGCTTTTTATTACGCCAAGTCACTAAGTCTCCCCAAAGTCGTGTGCAATATCTGGATGTTGACTTTCTATCTTCAATCGATCCTGCCTAATCTGCATATGTAAGCACCTCTACTTTCCTGTCTTCATTTTTTCCAAAAAATAGTCCTCTTCCAGGATTCTTCTTAAGATACCTCAAATTCGATAGACTATATCAAAGTGTCCTTGACATGGTGAATGCATGTATTGACTAACTACACTCACTGCAAATGCGATGTCAGGTCGAGTATGTGAGAGATAAATTAACTTTCCTACAAGTCTTTGATATCTTCCTCTATCAACAAGATCTCTATCGATCATTTTCCACTTACCTCCTTGTTTAATTGGGGTATCTATTGGTTTGTAGCCAAGCATTCCTGTTTCACTAAGCAAGTCCATTGTATATTTCCTTTGTGAGATGAAAATACCTTTCTTACTTCTTGCTACTTCCATCCCCAGAAAATACCTTATAATTCCAAGGTCTTTAATCTTAAACTCCATTGCCATTAGTTTTTTGATCTTCTCCATTTCTTTGAAGTCATCTCCTGTGAGTATTATATCATCAATATATACTATCAGGATTGTAATCTTCTTATCAGATGAGTGTTTAACAAACAAGGTATGATCGGTTTGCCCTTGTAAGTACCCACAACTCTTGATAACTCTTGAGAACCTTTCGAACCATGCACGTGGAGATTGCTTGAGGCCGTACAATGACTTCTTCAGCTTGCATACTGTCTTCTTCTTCACATCTTTCTCAAAACCAAGAGGTAAACTCATATATACTCCTTCCTCCAGATCTCCATTTAAGAAAGCATTCTTCACATCGAGTTGATACAAAGGCCAATCCAAATTGGTTGCTAATGATAATAAGACCTGATTAGAGTTGAGTTTAGTAATAGGAGCAAATGTCTCAGTGTAGTCAATTCTATATATTTGTGTGAAGGCCTTTTGCAACCAATCGAGCTTTATACCATTTGATTGAGCCATCCGGTCTAACTTTGACAGTGAATACCCATTTGCAACCCACCACACTCTTGCCTTCCGGTAATTCTTCTAAGCTCTAGTAATTCTACTGAGCTCCATGTATCATTTTTTTTAAGAGCCCGCATCTCTTCATTGACAGCATTTTTCCATTCTGGAACAGCTAGAGCATCTTCTATTGTCCTGAGAATATCAAGTCTAGAAATAATTGTGGTAAAGGCATGAAACAGAGAAGATAGATTATCATATGACACGAATTTAGAAATGGGATGTTGTGTACATAACCTAACACCTTTTCTAAGAGCAATAGGTTCATCTAATCTATCTAAAATGGTTTCAGAATTACCTGAGGGTGAGGAATCGGTCCCTAACACCGGCTAAAATTCTAGACAGTGCTCAGTGTTCATGAGTGGTTTATTTGCTTGAGAACCCTTTCTCCGAGAGTAAACACGTAAGTCTTACACTTCTTGTTGATTTGTTGGATCTCCCCATTTTTCCGGTATTAATGCATCTAGTGAATGTTGTGGCTCAGATGGTGGTGTATCGGGAGCAATGGATAAAGGTTTAGGTAATGGAGCGACAACAGCAGGTGATGATGAGATGGTGTCAACTATGGGTAAGGCAATGGTATCCCAGTCTCACACAGGAGCTTCTCTATCACGATTCTCCCCCTGAAGCGATGTATGTGAATAATATGGAACTTCCTCAAAAAATGTGACATCTCGGGTGACAAACATTTTTTTTGTTCTTGGACAATAATAGCGGTACCCTTTTTGAGTTGGAGAGTAGCGAAAGAAAATGGTTTTAATGGCTCGAGGATCAAGTTTGGTTCGATGTTGGGGGTAAACATGGACAAAAGTAGTACATCCGAATGTTTTGAGGGAAAGATCATTGGTAAGTATATGGAGATGTGGGAATTTGTTGGCAAGTATGGATAATGGAGATTTAAAGGTCAAAACACGACTAGGTAAGCGGTTAATGAGGAATACATTAGTTAAAATAGCATCACCCCACATGTATTTGGAACATTCATTGTAAACATGAGAGCACGGGCTACTAAATGTCTGTTCTTTCTTTCCGAGATACAATTCTGTTGAGATGTATCAACACATGAGCTTTGGTGAACTATCCCTTGTTGCAATAAATTGCTCCCTAAGATAGATTGGAAGTATTCTTGTCCGTTATCAGTTCTCAAGACATAAATATTTTTATTAAACTATCTTCGAATCATGTTGTGGAAATTTTGGAATACTTGACACATTTCTGATTTTTCTCGAAGCAGATATACCCAAGTAACTCGTGTGTGATCGTCGATGAATGTTACGAACCATCGCTTTCCATTCATTATTGTAACTTTGGATGGACCTCAGATATCATTATGAATTAAGGCAAATGGCATGGATGGTTCATAAATTCTTGGAGAAAATGGGACCCTAATGTGTTTGGCAAACTGACATACATCACAATTAAAGGTAACATAGTCTTTCTTCTTGAACAATGATGGTAACAAATATTTTAAATACGAAAGACTAGGGTGGCCCAATCTATAATGCCACAACATTATTTCTCTATCACTTGGAATAGAAATAGATGCAACTTCTAATATAAGAGCTTTTCAACCCTTGGACTCCGTGTTCTCAAGAAAATAAAGTCCTTCATGAATTCTAGCACTGCTAATCATCCTCCCCGATAATAGGTCCTGAAATTGACATGTAGAAGAGTGGAAATTAGCAACACAATTATTATCATGGGTGAGTTTACTAATAGACAACAGGTTGCACTTTAAAGCAGGGACATGAAGTACAGAATGGAGAACTAGGTCTTTAGTAACTCTTATTGAACCCATTCCAGCAACAAGAGTTAGTGAACCATCGGCAATTTTAATTTTAGTAGCATTATAATATGGAGTATAACAAAGGAAACGATCAGAACAACCTGTCATATGGTTGGAGGCACCGGAATCAATGATCCATGGTTCCTTAGAGTGAGCTAAAGAAATTAAGGCTGAGTGGTTACCAGACTGTACTACAAAGCATGACCCTATGTTTAGACTTGGTAAGTAAAGAGCTGGTGATGATGATAGAGTGAAAAGACGGTAGATTTGCTCAAGCTATTCTTTGCTGAACGAGATCGATGAATTTGTGGGTTGATGATATGTTCCCTGCTTGTCCTGATGGATTTGAAAACCACATCCTTCGTACTGTTTTCGGGGAACCCAATTTGTTGGTTTTCCATGTATCTTCCAGCAAATGTCTCTAATGTGTCTATGACGGATACAGTGATCACACTACATTCGTTCTCCTTTGCATCCTGACCTTGGATCAGTGTTGTTCTTGCCTTGTTATGGATTGTTTCTGGTCACTAAAGCTGATCCCTCAGTTGATTGTGGTGTGTTTCGTGGTTCTCATCAGACAATTTGATTTTTTAACAATTTTCTTCTCGTCTGAGTTCAGTGAAGGCTTCATCAATTGTTGGGAATGGGACTCGGCTTAACACATGTCCTCTAACTTTATCCAGATCGTGGTTCAAACCAACAAGAAAATCATATACTCTTTCCTTTTCGAGATTCTTCATGTGCTTCACGTTGCAGGTTGGACATGCTGAGTCATCATTGAGAAACAAATCTAATTCTTGCCAAGTATCCTCCAAGTTAGTAAAATACTGAGTGACTGAGTGAGATCCTTGCTTCATCTCTTTTAGCTTTAGATGAATCTCGAACACCTGTGAGAAGTTACCAAGATCGGAGTACATATGTTTGGCAGTATCCTAAACATCCTTGGTTGTTTTGAGGAAGAGATAAAAATGACTAATTCTGGGCTCCATCGAATTAATTAACTAGGCATACACTATAGAATTCTCAGTAAACCAGGTCTTGTATGCTAGGTCGGTTGTTGCTGGAGCTTTTGCTTCACCTGTGACATATTCGAATTTCCTTCTGCCGCAGATGACAATCTTGACAGATTGAGCCCACTGAAGATAGTTTTTTCCATTGAGTTGGTGTGCTGTAATCTGGAGAAAATAGGTGTCTTTACTGGAAAATGTTGTGGCTGACTAACATTGGTATGATCAGTGGCAAATGTGTGATCGTCTCTACGTGAAGACTCTGTAATGGCTGTCTTTGCCATTTTTTTTTGTTGCTATTTAGAGGTTCTGCTCTGATCCCATATAAGCAGATCTGAAACTAATCTGCCATATAATTTAACTGAAAACAATACACTTAAATAGACAAAAGTCTAACAATAAAATCCTAAATAAACTCCTAGGATCATGGCAGATTGATATCACATACAATTTGACTTTATTTGAATTCAAAAAAAAAATTAAATTTAAATCCTAACTGCTAGAATACTAAATCAAATTAGATTTGATTTTATCTGATCTGTCAACAGTATATATACCGAACATTTTACTATAACATTTGACAAGGGAACATTTACTGAAATTAGGTCCAAAATTTGGTCACATTTCTATAAGCCTCTATTAATACTTGAGTATTTATAAGATATGGTCAGATTTCAGATGATTTTTAAAAAAAAAATATGCAGTATATGTCCATTTTTTTAAATGCGATTAAGTATATGTCCAACATTCAAAATTTATAGCCAAACGTCCAAATTTTAAAAATATTTCAACTAATGGATATTATGTTTTCTCATTTTGCCATTAATTAAATGCATCAGGTTTTCTTTTTTTTTTTTCATTTTTTCTTCCATTCTCTCTCTCTCTCTCTCCCCTTTTGCCATTGATATTCCACAACCTTCTTCTCGATTTTTTGTTCTTCTCCTTGGATCCATGGTGGACTATTGTTGATTTCCGGCGTTTCTCCCCATTATTCTTCTTCTCCGACATTTCTCTCTATTGTTTGGTTCATCATCATCTTTTCCAGAATTGTTTGGTTTGTCTTCTCAGATCTCTGGCATTTTTGACGATTTCTCTATTCGCATTCGTGGAATCAATCTTGAGTTTTGATATTATTTAGGTATGTATTGGTTTTTTGATTTTGAGTTGATTGTATTATGTATTGGTTTTGGGGATTTATATTTTCATTGGTAATTCGTATTATAATTGATATTAATTAATGTTTAATCTCATTTCTTTTGTTAGGTTTGAGTATCTTTTTTTTATTTTTCTATGTGTTTTAATTTTAATTTTTTTTTGTAATTGGTAATAGTTCGTTAATTTTTAGTCATGGTATATATGATTTTTGTAGTGATATATGAGATTTTTTTTTGAGGTATATGATATTAGTATTCACTAGTTTTTGTTGAGGAATATATTCTGTATTATTTGTTTGGTTCATATATTTTTGATCTTGGTATATGTAATTTTTGTGTTGGTATATGCTTTTTTTGTTATTATTGAGTACTCTTATTTGGTTTATATATTGTTGGTCTAGGTATATTTGTTTTTTTTTTTGTAGTGGTATATATTATGTGGTTATTGTTGATTAACATATTAATTATTTTGATATTATTGATCAAGAGTTCGAATCCAGGTGTATTATCGTTCTGTTTTGGGTTTTTTTTTTTATGGTACATAGTTTTTTGTGTTTGGTACATAGATTTTTTGTCTTTGTATATGTGTATATATATCTCCTAAACTAGTAGATGTGATTTTTTTTTATTTATTAAGTTTGTTTATTGGTTTCTTCATACAAGTTCATATATTGATGATGAAGTTATTGAAAATAGGAATTTCAAGTATCTTTTTACGGTGTTCAGAACTTTCATTAAAGGGTAGCGTCATTGTATGCCTGTGATATTAGTTGATGGGATATAGAGATCATTACTTTTTTTGTATTGAGTTTGTAATTTGTTTTTTTTTTAGAAACAAAGGGTTTTTTTCCGTATGTTAGTATATGAATTTTTCGTCTTAGTATATAGACATTTTATCATGGTATATGAGGTTATATACCAGATCCATTACTTTAGATATTTGATATTATTATCTTATTTCTAAGTGTCTACATTTTCAGGTACATGGAGTTTTGGTCTTGGTATATGAAAATTTTATCATGGTATATAAGATTATATACCAAATTTATTGTTATATTATTGAATTCTACTTTTTTTGTTTGTGGAACAAAAAAATCATCATTGTATATAATATATATATATATATATATATATATATATATACACACACACATTACACTAGATTATGTATGCACATATACTGAGAGCAAGTTATTTTATGTACGAACACATATACTGAAAGCAAGTTATTTTCCCTCTACATACCGAGAAAGCAAGTGCTAGAAGACCAAAAAAGAAAGAGAGTCTTTTAGTTGGGAGTTTAAGAAGAAGAAGCAAGCAAGGTCAGTCAATGCAAGTAATTTGGCCACATTCAAAAAATTTGTCGAAATCCAATACCTACAGAATTACGTACTCCAAATAGGATGAAAAGCCATAAGGATCATTAGTTTCTTTGTATTGAGTTTGTAGTTTGTTTTATTTTTAAAACGAAGAGTTTAATTTTTTTTTAATTTTTTCTATATTCTAGTACATGATTTTTGGTCTTAGTATATAAAAATTTTGTTATGGTATATGAGATTGAATACCAAATTCATTACTTTAGATGTCTGATATTCTTTTGTATACTAGTGTTCTTGCACTTTCAAGTACATGAATTTTTTATCTTGGTATGAAAAAATTTTGTTAGGGATGAAGCTATGTATTACTTGCTATATTATTGAATTTTTTTTTTGTTGGCAGAAGAAAATCATCATTGTAAATAGTATATATCTACGCCAAATTATGTATGAATACATTTACTGTTCTCAAAATCTTATGAAGCAGTAAAAAAAATATGGATAATTTTTTACTTCAAGGATTTTATATGAACATATAAACACATGTTCGAAATTGACAAATTTATGTACCATTAATTGGTTATAGTATTAGAGCAGTTTGCTTTGGTTCACATATCATGTCCTAGTATTAAAAGTTATATGACTATTTCATATTTTTATAAACCATAAAGAAAATCTTATATACCCAGTTCAAAAGATTATATACCATAAAAATAAATATATATTATCATTCTAAAATAGTTTAGATTACTCCAGTGTACTTCACGAAGTGAATAACTAGAAACAAAGTAAATAACCATTTATATTTATATCAAATCGCATTACATACATAAAACATATGAACCAACGAAAAATTGTCTAATATTCAATATGTTCACAATTAAAAGTATTCAATATGATAATCCTTATCAAACCAGAAAACTAAAATATTCTATTATTTTTCCTAAATGAAAGCAAGATCACATGTTCCATATCACTTTCACTTTTGTATTTCTGTATCACTTGTGCATCATGTCCTCTTCTTGTTATCGGCCCAATTATAAAGTTCTACAACTATTTTTTGCTAATAGAATGTCATTTTCTCTTGTGTCACTTCATTTATGCCAATATTCATCATAAATGCTTCCACTCTTTTGATTACAAACACTCCACTGTCAGCTCTATTTTTATGAGAGAAACTGTCAGATTTTTCAAGTTATATACCAAGTATTAAAAATTATGTACCACATTCAAATTAGCATATACGATATTGAAGTGTCAAACTAAGTTTATAAGTCGTATACCAAGTATTAAATCTCATGTACTATAGCTAATTTCATATATACTAATACTAATTTTGTAGAGTTGTCTTATCCATTTTGTTATATTTCGATATCTTGTACATTGCCCAAGGCTAAGTCTATTTGGTTGATCTTTTTTCTCTCCTCATAAAAGGTTATGGATTCCAAGAAGTTCGATAGCATCAATGTGTAAACAATAAGTACTTCTCTCACCGTCTTCTAATGTCCTTTTACTGCCATGTTGTCATAGATATTTATTTTTTATGAGTCAGATTCTATTTATAGAACCAAAACCCATATGATCGAAAAACTATGAATAAAATTTATCATGAACAAACCTAAAATCTATGAACCATTCACCAAAATTAATATCATTTTGCTAGTTTCAAACTCAAAAAAACATGAACTACATATGAAATAGAAATCATAAGAATTAGTAACATCATAAACCACATTCACAAATTCATGAACTGAAGACATAAATTTATGAACCAAACAAAATATTTTATAAAAGCTATCTAAAGCCTCTTATATGAAGAATATCATATCAACTTTGGTACAAAATTTTCATAGTTGGCATATTGCATACAAAAGCATGTTTGATGTACCAAAATAAACATTATTCTATAAATAAAAATGAAACAGTCATGAACTTAAGATATTATGAAGTAAAACATAAATTAGTTTTACAGGCAAAGCTTGCAGCAACAAGTATAAGTAGAGCAACTCAATTAAATGAATCTACAGTTACAACAACATTAACTTGCCTTTTAAATTGACAACGATGAACCATACATGACTATGTAATTCAAACAAATACTGTAAGGAAATCAGTTCATACTACCAAGTATTTAAAAAATAATGAAACTAAAATCAATTGAACATATTTTATGAACTCAGCTCATTATTTATGAACTACAATAAAAAATTCATGAATCAAACAGAATTGTATATTCTTTATTTATAAAATGATATTTCAATTGAATAGGTATGGCACTAAACCATACAATAAATTCAATAATAGAGATATTTACTTTAATATTGTACAAAATAAACTCTTGATACTATTACACTTTTTTGTATGAATCTAAAACTAAATAACATCTCCTTCTATCAAAGTAAAGCAACTAGTTACAACCTCATTACAGCAGCTAAAACGAGAACCTAACAAGTACTAAGATAAACACACATTCTTAACAATCATAAAGTAGCAAGTTAAATATCAAGAGCTATAAAAATTATTTTACAAGTACAATAAGCAAACTACCAGAATCATCTAAAGCTAAAAGGCATAACAATCAGGATCGATTAAAAAGGAGAAACAAAATAAAATCCCATATCATACTATACATATGATGTTATATGTTTAGTATATGAACTTGTATACTAACCAGATACACAAAATCCCATATCAAACAAAACAACAAATCTAAATTCAAAGCATACATGTACATAGATCATATTTATATATAAATATTTTTCAATTGTTGACTATGAACTGAAGAAATTAAATACTTTAACTGGTACAACATCTCTTTTTATTATTTCATCAAACACATGATATTCACAAAATTTATAAACAAGTTATGATCCATTTATCCAAATTATGAACTCTAAAATCTATGTTTTATAACTTAAATTCATTTACCAAATAGAAATCAAGAATCATGATAATGCATTAGAGGATTATATACATATATATATATTTATATATATATATATAATAACCAAAATAATAGAGATAAATATATATACCAAACAGATATCAAAGAATCAGACATGCATATACATAAAAACACTACCTTATATATATTTATATATATAAATATGTATATGTAAGTAGAAAAATAAACCTTCTAATGATGAATCTTAGCTTTTGATCCTTGTGAATCGAAGATTTCGCCTATAGAGATCTTTATAAACCTAATTTTTGGTGATGAACTTGATTTCAATCTTCAAATCGTTCAGTTTTTTGTTGATGAACCTTAATTTTTGATCAATCTTCTTATTGTGATATTTGAAATATTGAGCGTAACTGAGCAAAAATTTTCGAATATAGTGGAAAGTCAGAGAGAAAATTATAGAGGAGAGAAAAAATGTAAGAAAATGATGGAGACGAGAGAAAAAGCAAGAGAAAACCATGAGAAAATGGGCTTCATAGTCTTTAGCTGATTGAGGGTAGTTTTGATACTAAATTTCCAACGGGCTTTAGAGTTGGACATATATTTATAAAATATGGGTCGGGGTCATAAATTGAGTTCTGGACTCTAAAATGATTAGATAACTATGTCACCCTTTATTCTTCAACTCTTTTATCTCCTCGTTATTATCATTAAGCATTGGGAAATTGGGTCAAATACTCTTTTTTGATAGTTGATTTTAGGCACTACACCCCTCTTTATATTTTTTAGCTAAAATCACCCGTTTTAAATAAAGGTATTGTACAATGACATATATGACCCTGTTTAAAATTGAAATAAAAAAAAAAACACATAACTCCTTTTTCTTCATTACGATCTGTCTTCCATCTCTCATCTCCACCTACTCATGCTCTTAATGGAACTGGTTATTCCCACTCCATGCTCCCTGGAACCCATCAAAAGTACACCAGTCGCAACCTATCAAACCCACACAATCAACACTCATGATTATTTTTTGTAGATTAAAAGTTATTTTCTAGTAGAACTTGAAACTATAGTGAAAAATAGAAAGCTTTTGGTCATTCTTTGAGCTTGAAAAGTTGTAATCTGGAAAATGGGTTGTAAAATGATGAGATCTACTACAGAGAAGCAACTCAGATCGGGATAGATAAGGATGTCTAGTTTTCTAGACAGTTTGTCTAGAATTCGACAAATTGTACATTATCTAGTACAAGCTGTTTTCTAGTAAGACTTGACATTATAGTGAAAAATAGAAAGTTTTTGGTCATTTTTTTTTTCTTAAAAAACTATAAACTATAAAATGGGTTATAAAATAGAGAGATTCGCTATAGAAAAGAAACCCAGATCGGGATAGATAAAGATGTCTAGTTTTCTAGACAACTTGTCTAGAACTCAACAAATTACACATTGTTGAGTACGCTTGACAGCATTGTCGAGTTTTGTCTCAATAATGGTACATCTAGGCTCTCGACACTACATTGATAATACTAGATACAACTGTTGATCTATAGGCCAATTATAGTTGTTCAGTTACTAGACCTTATCTCAACTATGCTAGACACATTGTCTATCACAATGATAGACATACTATCTAGCATGGCCGAGTACTTTCTGCTTAGATTGACCAGCTAGACATCATGTCTAGCTTAGTGTAGCACTATATGATAAGTTTATATTTAATTGAGTAATTTTTCTTTTCTGAATAATGCCTTGATATGGTTAGTGTATGTATATTGGTTGTTAAATAGTTTTAGAGGGAAGTTATAAAAACAAAGGAAACTATTTCAATTTTTTTAAAAAAAAATTAGATTCACAAGGTGTCTAGTGCGGTTGAGATTTTTCTAAACATATTATCTAGTATTATCGTTCCCTGTCTATTTAGCTCGACTACGCTGTACAAAGTGTCTAGCTTAGTCTAGCACCATGTGGTAAGGTCAAATTATGCATACTGGATGTAAAATAGTTTTGGTGGAAAGCCATAAAAATGGAGGAAATTATTTCAAAATTTTTGGAAAATTAGATTGACAATCTAGCATTGTTAAGATTTTCTTATACTGTGCTAGACTAGACACATTGTCTAGCAAGGTCAACTCTTGTATGTTTTGCTCGACCATGCTAGACATAGTGTCTAACTTAGTCTAGCTATTAGACATGAGTTATCTACCATCTTAGATAAGTTATCTATTTAGTAGACACTATTGTCTAGCTTCTCAAACAAGTTATCTATATTGTACACACTATTGTCTATCTTTTCAAACAAGTTGCTTATTTGATAAATACTATTATTTAGCATCCCACATAAGTTGTCTATCTTATAAATATTATTGTCTCGCTTTTCAAACAAATTGTCTATTTGCTAAACGCTGAATATAATGAGCTAAAATTTGACATAAACTAAATTAAATACAGTATAATTACAAAATTAACGAGTTTTGTAAACTTAACACTACTTTGTTCAATATTATTGGAAACTTAGTCACTACTATAATGAAAATATATCATCATTACTATTGGAAACTTAGTCAAAACTTTGTTATTTCTAATTACAAACTCAATAACTAAGTGTAATGAATAATAAGTACATTAAAGTACAAATTTAGTGAGTATTAAATTATCATTACTACAATGAAAATATGTCATCCTTACTATTGAAAACTTAGTTACAACTTTCTTCTTTCTAAACAAGGAGTCTAACTATTAAACACAAGTTGTCTAGCTTCCCAGACAAGTTGTTAATCTTATAGATACTATTGTCTAGCTTTCTAGACAAGTTGTCTATCGACTAGACACTAACTATAACGAAATAATATTTGATATAAACCAAAATAAATACAATATAGTTACAAAATTAGTGACTTTTGTAAACTTACTCACTACTTTGTTAATTATTATTAGAAATTTAGTCACTATATAATGAAAATATATCATCATTGCTATTGGAACTTAGTTACAACTTTGTTCTTATAACTATAGAGTCAATAATTATGTGTAATGCATAATAAGTACATTATATTAAATTACGAAATTAATAAATTTTGAATTATCATCACTACTATAATGAAAATATGCCATCATTGCTTTTGAAAACTTAGTAACAAATAAACTCAATAACTATGTGTAATAAGTAATAAGCATATTAAATTATAAAATCAGTCAGTTTGGAATTATTATCACTACTATAATGAGAATATGTTACCATTACTATTGGAAACTTAGTCACAATTTCGAGCTTTCCAAATAAGAAGTCTAGCTATTAGACAAGAGTTGTCTATCTCTCTAGATATGTTGTCTATCTGATAGACACTTTTGTTTATCAGTTAGACACCATTGTCTCGTTTTCGAGACACATTATTTAGCTGCTAGATAATATTGTTGAGCTTTCCAGACAAATTATCTATTGACTATTTACTAACTATAATGAAATAAAATTTGATATAAACTAAATTAAATAAAATATAATTACAAAATTAGTGAGTTTTGTAAACTTACTCATTACTTGATTCATTATTATTAGAAATTTAGTCACAACTTTATTCTTTATAATTACAAACTTAATCATTAGGTGTAATATATAATAAGTATATTATATGAAATTATAAAATTAGTGAATTTTGAATTATCATCATTACTATAATGAAAATATATCACTATTATTATTGGAAACTGAGTCCTAACTTTGTTTTTCTAAATTACAAACTCAGTAACTATGTGTAATAAGTAATAAGTATATTAAATTACAAAATAAGTGAGTTTTGAATTATCATCACGACTATAATGAGAATCTGTCACCATTACAATTGGAAACTTTTTTTTTTGAAAGGAATTACGATTAGAAACTTAGTCATAACTTTGTTCTTGCCAAACAAGGATTCTAGCTATTAGACACGAGTTATCTGGCTTTTCATACAAGTTATTTATCTGATAGACACTTTTGTCTAATTTTCCAAATAAGCTGTCTATCGGGTAGACACTATTATCTAGCTTTCCATACACGTTGTCTATCTGTGAAATATTGTTGTCGAGCTTTCTAGACAAGCTGTCTAATTCGATAGACACCTCTGTCTAGCTTTCTAGGCAAGTTGTCTATCTGCTAGACAATATTGTACATCTTTCCAGACAAAGATGTCTATTGACTAGATGCTAACTATAATGACATAAAATTTGACATAAACTAAATTAAACACAATTTCAAATAAACTATAGTAAATCATAATTATAAAGACAAGAAAGATAATGATAATACTTAGGAGACACATAGACTATTTGTTGAGTACATCATAAAATTTTTACATTAAATTTTGTTGTGTCCATAAATTCCACAATTTGAGCAATGTCTTTTCTTTTTTGCTGGAGTCTCATATATCATCATTATCTTCTCTTAGATTTCTTTTATCATGAACTCCCAAACAAATACTTTGTTACAAGCTACATTTCATGACTTTCTTACTAATGTCACATCTAGTGGGATATTGCCTTTCTTCTGTCAACAAATGAAAGCTATCATATATCTATCTTTTTTTACAACTACTGGAACAATATCTATGTCATAGATATTCTTGTCGATTTCTGTACTTTCATATATCTCATCTATTAGCTGGTTGAAAGTTATGTTCGGTTCAACCACAATGTATGTTGATCGTTCTCTTTCCATTCCAATTCCAAGAATCTCCATTCTTCTCCTAACGCCATTACATAATATTATTATGAGTGTTGATAACATATCTAAATAACAAATAAAGTAATAATGGATAAACATGTATGTCGAGTGGCTAGACATGTTTCTTAGTTTATAGATAATAGTGCCTAGTGTCTAGACAAAAGTAGCGACCTTTTTAGACACAATGTCTAGTCACTCGATTCTACTGTCGAGAATGATAGACAATGTGTCTAGCATAGTCAAGAAGTGTCTAGCACCTGGACGACAATCATTTGTCTAAAACTTTCTAAGTAGCGTCGAGAGTCTAGATATACAATTATTGACACAACACTCAACAATATTGTCAAACAGAGTCGATAATATACAATTCGTCGAGTCCTAGACAAACTGTCTAGAAACTAAACAAATCTGTCTATCCTGATCTGGGTTTTGTCGAATTCTAAACAAGTTGTCTAAAAACTAGACAGACTTGTCTATCTTGATATAAGTTTCTTCTTCGCATCAGATGTTGTTTTACAATCCATTTTCTGGTTTACAGTTTTTCATACTTAAAAAATGACCAAAACTTTCTATTTTCCACTATAGTATTAAGTTCTACTGAAAAATAATTTCTAATATACTAATTAATTTTATATTGACAAAGAAAGATTTTTTTAGAAATATAATTTCTAATTCTTCAATAGAAGCTTGAACCTTGAAATGGAAACAATCAAAGAAGAAAGTGTAATGACAAGAAGAACTACGTTCTTGACTGTTAATTGACAAAAAATTCACTTCTTTTCGCCATTATGTCCATGTTTTCAGCTAAAATATGGTGATAATAATGAGAAAGAAATGGTAAAAGAAAAAGAAAGGGACGAGAAAGGAAAAAAAAAAATATCATCCTGATAATCTAGTGCCAGCTGTTAGCACTGTTAAGAGTATATTAGTCTTCGCAATCATCATTTCACTTAAGTGTAACAACACAAAAATTATGAAAATGGGTATACTTCCTTAAACCTACTTTCTGCAAAAGGTATTTTGCAAAGGAACCCTTAAGCATTCTTCATTCATTTTGTTCTCTCGGAATCCCCTTCTCTAATCTTCCCTTCTACTTCATCTTTAAGTTGCTCCATCAATTACATGATTTTTCAGAAAATTTGTTTCTTCCTCGCTTTGTTTGAAGTCTTCGCCCGGTTATAAAGCAACTACTAAAGGACCTCGTGCTGCTAGCCTGCTACCATTATTGAAAATCATTTCTAAACTACAGAACAAAAAAGGAAACAAAAAAGAAAAAGCGAGGGGGAACATCATCTTAGTTATTAAGAAAAACAACAAAATAAAATAAAATAAAATAAAACTGTCACTCCTCAAAAGATTACAACAAGAGTTCCCATAATATCATGAGGTAGCACTTGCAAGATGAAAAATAAAAGAACACCTAAATAATGGCTTTTACCAGGTCTTAAATACTCGGTTATTATCTTAGGTCCACCAGAACATCCAAATGCATGATGAATCAAAATTGGCCAGCATTCGAGCAAAACAACCAAAGTTCCAGGAGATCAGCGTTCGGAGCCACGAGCTGAGTTCCTAGATGAGGACCAAGTGGATCTTGGGCCGGAACTGCCAAAGGAAGAAGGTCTTCGGTCATCACTACGCCACCTATCACCAGGCTGCGACAGACGATCACGATCATCCTGCCGGCCACCCCAACGATCAGCTTCTGGAGGGGGGGCCTGTCCAGAGCCTTCAGCACTCGGCCGCCGGAATCTAGGCACATACTTTCCACTAGATTGTGGTGGTGCGGCTGTAGCAGGGCCATTAGCAGCGGCAGCAGCGGCTGGAGCAGTCTCACTCAGATGAGTACCAGAAGGAGGCTCAGAGGGCCTAGAAAAGGCATCAGTCGATCTCCCCAACATTGCTTCTTTCTCCAACCGTGCCTTCTCTTCTAGTTCCTGTTCTCTTTGCCGCTGCTTTTCAGCAATCTCATCCAGTTTTGCTTTGTGTTCGGCATCTTCTTTCTTACGCCTCTCAGCCTCTGCATATTCAAAAGTAGAACTGGTAAAAATGCGTACACAAACATACATGCATATATAAAGGGCTGATCATCAATGGTCACTTCTGTACACACAATTTGCTTAATACCATTGGAAAAGAAGTCATCAGAAAATATTTATTAAAAGAAGAAAAAAAATCCCGAACTTGATAAAGAAAATGACTAAATATTCTTAACGTGTGAGCCTGAATATTTTGTACTAAAGTATACCTTCATGCTTGCGAGCTTCCTCCTCTTCACGAAGCTTTCTGAGTCTTTCTTCTTCAGACCTCACATAGAATATTTGCTTTCTTAAAACTTCTCTCTCCTGTTTGCGAGCCTGAATCATTCGATTGAGTTGCTCCTCTCGCTCGACTCTTCTTCTGTCAAATTCTTCTTGCCTGCGACTCATCACCCTTTCTTGGAATATCATCTATAGAAGGAAAAAGCAGAAAGTTAATGCATAACAAGCTCGGGAATCATCTATAATTTCAGTACAAACAGGCATGAAAACATAAACATGAAGAGTTGCAAAGAGACAGGTCCTTTGGATGGCAGATTGCTGAATTGATGGTTATAAAAAGGGAAAAAAAAATACTTAAGACAAAAATACTAAATATAGAATAACCAAAGTTGAAAACCACGTTTACTAGATTAAAGTAATTACATAAAAGGAATTTGTGGCTCTTTCGGTATCTTCGAAAATCCTAACTCATGCTGAGAGAGGCATGGTAAGAGAAAAATGGAAAAATGGTGAGTAAAGAAAGAAAATCAGCAAGGTAGCATTTCAAACAGACCTTGTAATCCAACATGCGTGACAGTCTATTCTTCTCCTTAAGGTCCCCTTCATGTCGCTGTTGGCTAAGCTCAATTTCCAGCTGCAAAAGAGCAGAAACTATTACAGCTATGTTTTTTTTTTTAAAAGTACAGCTACTATGTTAGAAACTAGCAAATAAAATGTTCCATAATGATTTTTTGACACACAAATTTCAACAACAAAAAAAATGTGCAATCATTTATTGTGCTTGAATGATTTTGGGTTTGCCACAGAGATGTAGGCAAACGGATGGGAAAGGTTTTATTTGTACTACTCCAATAGTGGTTAATTATCCAATCTAAATACATAGATGAGGGGTATTTGTATCAATGATAACCAAAGTACACTTTAGTAGACAAAATCCACCCTATTCCAGAGAAACTATAAATAGGTCCAAACTAATGATCTTAAATCCAACCCCAGTCCATTACCCTCCTAAACTCCTTTCCACCGTACAACCACATTACTCAAATCCATAGACTAGACTTCCCAACCTTCTGCTTCCTTCCACTTCTCCCCCCTAGGGCCCTACCTACCAAACCCTTTCAAATGAAAGCAATGAAAAACAACAAGATGGTTGGGATATCCACCAGTGCAGAAGGGTTGCAAATCAGTGAAAACAGCTAAAACTATATCTATGAAAAAAAGGTTAACATAAGGATGTCAATGTCCTGACTAATTAAGAGTTCACAAGAAGTATATGCATACATAAAAATAGATAAAGATACCTGCTGTTCACGTTCATGAAGCACTCTCTCTTCCACCAATCGTTGCTGAAAAGCAGCTTCAATCAAGGGAGCAGATTCCTCTCTTTTTGCTCTTTCCAAATAATCCATTGTCTTAGCAAGTTTTTGCAGTTTCTTTTCCATTTCCTGCCTCTCTCTGAGTTGTTCACTCAGCGCCAACTCCATCACCTCTTCCTTTGTAATCATTTTGTCCTGTATGAGGATACAATTGTCAACAATGACACATCAACCAAAATCATAATTACACCAAAAACAAATTTAAACTCACCCCAATAATTTTTGCCAATTTAAGTGGTAGTTTCTCAGTAACCATAGACTTTGCTTCTTCATACTCTTTCTCTTTTATTTCTTCAATAATCCTAGAAGCCCTCCTTTGCTCAATCTCATCTTGAAGCCTTTTTTTCTCTGCCTCCTCAGTTTTCTTCTGCTTTTGAAGCCTATTTGATTCTTCTATACGTTCCTAATCAAAGACAATGAAAAGAAATCTTAAAAACTTCATTTATTTTGGATATTGACAAAACCTATGAGTCAAACCTCTACTAAGGCAGAGGAATTCAGATGCATACTATTTCCAAAAGTTGACGTTCTTGTTCTTCCTTCCTTTTCTCAATTATTGATTTCCTAGCAAGAAGCCTTTTATGTTCTTTATCCACAATATCAGATAAAGAAGGAAGCACTTCCCCCAATTTAGATGCTCTCTTAGCAGGAGGGTATAGCATGGTCCTTGCTTTATTTAATGATTCAGCAAGAATAGTCAAGTGATCACGAAGACTATCTGACTCAATAACCTGAAGGAGTCAACCCAACAAAAACGTAAAATTTCAGAAACCAATTAATAACAGACAGGCCAAAAAATACAACAAACTCATCACAAACTTTTTAGCTCGGGAAAAAGAAAAATCAAACCAAGTGCTAGCTCTAACTTACAAGGTTACCAAAGAGTACAACACCCTTCATATGATCAACTTTCATGGCAACAAAATTATGTTTAACAGCATCCACAGAAATCTTCTCAACAACAGAAAACTCATAGAATGGGATCTTCTCAGATAAACACTCAATTCTCATTGTCTGGTACACCTGAGAGACCTGAAAAGTGTACAAATGAAAATTAACAGCTGCAAGAACGAATGTATAAGAAGAGATGAGGTGAAATTAGATGAACTCAAATAAAACAAATATAAACACTGACTTACCTGCTGAAGCAACCTCAGAGTGGCAAGCTTTTCCAGGTCCGGAACATACTGGGACAATTGAACTTCTGGAACAGAGGAAGCAGAGGACAGCTTACCCCCAACTTTTGATATTTTGGCCAACAATGGCTGTACCTTTAGTGCAAGATCTAAAGGTAGAAAGTCATGCTCCAGCAGTTTGAAAAGATCTTTTACTTCCTGGGTTGCACAGCTTAATACCCCTTTTGCAACCTAAAAATGAGACCCATATTAGAGGGCAAACCAACATGCCAATAGAAGCTCTTTCCCATATATACCAACAAATAAAACTATGCAAATCTATTTCAAATAAAATCCAGAATTTTATGTTCCAGTCTCGTGGTGTCTATATTTATATTTGTATCTCCATCCTATGCACCCAAGTTAGAATTAACAATCAAGAAAGTAAACGTAGACTTTTTCCCCCCTTAATTTTTTAAAATCCTTCCTAGCAAAAGGCTCGAGTAATAAAAATACAAACCAACGAACTAAGATCACAACACGATAAAATACTGCAAAATTAACTATTGGAATTTGCAAACCTTCAAATATATTGGAATTGACCACTAGCAGAGCCTTGGGAAACAAAAAGAATTATGAAGCTAGCAATCACTTGAAACTTACCAGTTCCGATAGAAGAGATGCCCGTGAAATCTGAACAGAAGAAAAAATATATTTTCAGAATAAGATCCATTGATAACACACGTTATATATATTGAGAAACACTACTTAAATTAAAACAATACCGCTTCTCCTCTCTCAAGTTTAGGGTCAAGATTAAACCCAATAAGGTTCGCCATCCTGAAGTTGCGCTCTTTTACATTTTCAAGCTCCAAATGAGATGCACCAGGTCTTTGGTCATATGGAGCAATGGAAAGTGCAGCCAAAACAACCGATGATGCAATCAACTGCAGATCCTTCTGGCTTAAGTTTTTATTGAAGCTCTTTTGCAGATTGAAAAGCTTGAACCATGCATAAGCATGGTAAAGATGGCTAGATGAAATCCAAAAAATTTCAGACAGCTTGGCATAGTAAACCACCATCAATGATGGTTTGGGTGTTTTCTTAACCAAGCACATCAATCCATGAATATCTTCAACAGAACGAAACGCTTCCTGTAGAAATAACGTTAATAATCATAAGAGATAGGCATAACAGAATGCAGTTCAACATATTGTGCACTTCAATATGAGTTTTATCCCATAAACAAAAGCATATCATTAAACGAATTCACAGAGACCTGCCAGAGCTCGAGTTCAGTAGCAATCTTTAGCTGTTCAAATCTTGTATCAAGGTACAGTTGCAAGCTTTCTGGTGCTGACAGATCAGGTCGGTCCCTCTGATCTCTGTATTTGTTCAGGTTGGCTAAATGATTCCTAATTATTTCACACAACCTGCGAAACTCTGTTGTTCGTTTGTATTGCTTGCAGAACTGGAAAGCTCGGTGCGCTGTCATCTATAAATAAAGACCAGTAAGCAACCATAGATTCTTTTCCACTAGCATAATAAAATGCTTGATGTCTACAGCAAATTATCGCACCCACAAAATGAAACCAGAGAAAATCAAAATCAAAATTTGCAAAAATATACCTAACTAACCATCAGTCATACATGAATTCATAAGAATAAAATGCTCGCCTTCTATAACTAAGTATGTTAACATAGGGTAGCGAAGACAGTGAACCAAAAAATCAAGATCTGGTAGTTAAGTAGTGTTGATAAAAGTCAATACACCAAGAAAATTATTAACAAAAATTACACCAGATAGCCAACTTAAAACCAAAAATAGTCGGAAGCATCGAGCACACATATCGAATACCCAAACCGAACTCAGGATTGACAAAAGGAGGAGTAAAATACTTACTTGCTCCTATACAGCAACATTTGTATAATCTCAATTTTCCACCACTATTAATCAAAGCAACTCATTTCCCATATACAGCAACCCTAAAAAGGTTTTTCATCTAGACCTCAACCCTACTGCCCGTAAAGTGTCACCCACATTTTGTGACATACAAAACAAGCCACTTGGTTAAACCCTTTCCAAGTTTCAAAAGTCTCATCGAGAAATTCATACAAAATTGGCAAAACACAATGAAAAATAAGTAGATACAGGTCTAGTTTAGCAAGAAACCGGCCATACCGCATAAAGCGCCTCCAACTTCGAGTTGTTCCTCAGAATTTCCAGCACTGTTCTATAAGTCTCCCACAGGAACTTGAACCAAGGGGTAACGAGCTCGCGATCCGATCGATCCTTCCCCTTCTCCCCGCTCACGAAGCTCAGCATAAGATCCTCCGGCCTCTTATCGGCCTCGAGGTCATCGACATCGAGCGCCTCCTCCAGGGCCTGCGCCTGGCTCCGAGCCTGCTCGGCTTTCTCGGTGGAGAGCTGCATAAAGTGCTTGATGACCTCCTCCAAGGAGGAGACATTCACTTGCTGGCATATAATCCGGTACTGAATGAGGCCGTCCTTGGCGAATCGGCCCCGCCGCAGGTCCACGCAGAGCTCCACGTACTTGAACATGATCCTCTCGAGCGGCTTCTGCCACGCGCGGTGCTTCTTCGAGGTGATGAGGTCGTGGAGCGCTTGCAACGCGTCCTGCTTCTGCCCGACATTAATCAACTCTGCAATCCCACCCACACACCGGCGATTTCAGATTTTTTTTCTCAAAAATGCGTAGAAAATGTTTAAGGCATAGTAATTTAAAAAAGAAATAAAGAAATGATTATATGAAAAAATGAACAGAAACGAAAAGACGCCATGACTGACCTTCGGCGCGCTTCAGAGCATTTTCGGGTTTGGCATAAGACGCCATGGCTGAGAATCAAAAAATTTTGATACCAGTCGGACCTGAAACACGAAATCGAATTGTTGTAGGGTTTATTACAAGGCACCGATCTGGAGCCAGATCGGAAAAAGCGAGAGAAGGAGGAGGAAGAAGAAGATTGAGATGAGAAGAAGGGGACGAGACGAGAGTCGATAGCACTAACCTGGAAGTTGATGATGATGATGAGTAAGTAGGGTTTTACCAGCTTGTGCTGTGTGTAAGAGGCCTTGGTTTTGGTACTTTTGTTTTGGGTTGGTTGGGCTTTTCATATGTATAAATGAGCCTCTTACGGCCCAGCCAACCCCATTAACATTGCCGCTTTTGATTTTTTTTTTTTTTTAACAATTTACGGCGGATGCCATTTTTCCTAATTGTAGTAAATTTTTGTTTTTCTTTGTTTATACATAAATGTTTGATTATATATATTTTTTTATATTTGATTTATCTACCGATATATTACATCTAGTTCGTGTACCGAGTATATTAGTTTCTATACTTTGTAGTATTTTCCTAATATGCTAATCTTGTTATTACATTATTTGAAAAACAAACATTTACTTGAAATGAGTCATAAATTTTGTTATTTTGCTATAAACTCCTTTTTTGGGGGGGAAATTTTTCTATATACTTTTCTTTTTAATTCTTTTTACCCTTTTGTTGGATTTTTATTTTGGTCGTTTTTTCCCCCTAAAAGTTTCAAATTTTGATTTTTTTTTTCGTGCTTGAAGTTTATCTCTGTTGCTTTTAATGTTTAACGTGGTAAATTACTAGGTTATTATTTGGATTGATTTGTACTTGAAAGTTTGTTTTTATGCTGCAATAGTTTTCTTTTTAAAATGTACATATCTCCTAAGTTCTTAGAAAAATATAAAATGGTCCCTCGGTTTTACAAATTGTTCTAAAGTCTTAAAAAGTATAATTCTCACACATTTTCTTAGATTTTTGTTTTGTTATTTTTTTCCAAAATAAAATGTCAAAAGTTTCTTCAAAAATAAGAAAAATAAATAAATAAAATGTCAGAAGTACTCCTAACAAGTTGTTTCTAAACAACATTAAAAATAATATATATTTATATATATAAATATATGTGCCATAATCCAGTAAATATTTTTATTTTTACCTATCTATAAGGGGAATTAGGTTAAATATGCTCCGTAATACCCTTATTTTGGCCCATATGCACAATTTAAAAAACATTTGAAAAATATGCTTACGGACGAAAATACCCTTACTAATACCTAAGAGAAAATATGTCTCTTCGCCCCTTAAACTCCTCATTTCTCTTTCTGTCTCTCCAACTCTCTCTTTCGTCTCCTTCTCTGAAGAGCCAAGAATCATCGCGTCGTTAACCGAGGAAGACGAAATCTCGTCGTGCCAAAGATCGTAAATCTGTCTTGAGAAAAATGAGTCCCCAAAAGAAGGTAAGCAAAATCTAATTTGAGGGTTATTTTTTTTTAATTTAGGGCATTTGTAGTAGAAGACGATTTAGAAATTTTTCACTTCATTCCGACAT
>JXTB01000075.1:886652-924603 GCA_002914805.1 Parasponia andersonii
ATAAATTATGCTCGTAACATATCGAAACTCAGTTAAAAATCATTTCAAACAGTACCCATATAAATTACATACCCATTTCGCGGATTTCCGTCCTCCGTCTTACTGCCACGTCTTTTTTCTGTTTTTTCAACTTTTATCCTTTCTTCTTTTCTACTCTTAGAATTTCAGCTCCTTAGACAGTGTGATAAATTCAAGCATGAGATTACATGAAAGATTGTGAGGATATAGAGGGAGGAATAAGGAGCTACAGCTTGGTTAAAGAGGAGAAGAGCGACATATACATTATAAACCAATTATAAAGGGCAGAAGTGACATTTCAGGTGGGTATATGCATATTTTTCAGAGTTTTATTGAGGGAAGCATATGTGCCAAAATATGCCTCTTATAATGCATATTTAACCTAATTTCCCATCTATAATCTATAAAGCTTGGTCCATGTTGACATTTTTGGGCCACTATCTTTTGTTTTAATAGGTTGTATTGAATTCATTACAAGTTTAGAGCTAGAATAACATAAAGAAGTAGAATTTATATTCATTTGCTAAATAGTGGTTTCCCATGAATTGTTGTAAATGACAATAAAAGAATGGAAATAAGGGGTGTTGTAGTAAAATATTCAAATTTTGTGCTCAGTTTAGTAGATTTCCATTTTCAAATGTTATAAAAAAAATGTTTGGTATCTATACTTATATACTAAGTATAAAAATTTATATATTCAGTATATTAATTGAAATTGGCAAATATATTTATCTATCAAGTATGAAAATATATATACTTGAATATTTAACTATAAAATTTGAAAAATGAATATCCACTTTATTATATTAAAAATATTAGTCATTTATCTAATTTTCTCAAACAAAAAAAAAACTAAAACTTATTGACGAATAAATGGCAGTAACTTATAAAAAAAATGGTAATTAAGCTAAAATTAGTAAATTGGGTCATTTGCTAATACCAATTAAAAAAAAATAGTCACCAACCCTAAATACTCTAAAGTTATTTTTGTAATTATTAATATTTTCAAAATATTGTATAAGATGATCTCCATTACTATATCTCTATCATTCTTTTGCTTCAAATAGAGGCTTTTTAATACAAAAACCCTCGGAACTTGATATAAATAAGTAAAAATTAATTCCGAACTCAATTTTTTATATTAGAACCCCCTGAAATCCCATAATATTAGTTCTGTTAGAAAATAAATATTTTTTTGTTAGCATTTTTTTTTACGATTAATTCATCATTTTTTTATTTATATTTTTTAAGTCTTAATTCGTATATTTTTATTTCACATTAATCCCTTTTAATTTTTTGTATCTAATACTTCTATTAATTAGCATTTGTACAAAACATGTTCACCTCAGCATGGGTAAAATTAAAATAAAAGGAAATTATTATTTAAAAAAATTGAGTTATTAGTTTCGTTCAAGACGGATGTAATCAATTAGAAAATTTTATTTGGTTCTAATATATGTAGATATATTTTGGTCCAAGTATTAATATATTTAAAATAAATATATATGAATAGATTACTAATTTTATGAGATATATATTGCTAATTTTATTTTTTGTCATTCTAATTTTATGGGACATATATTGTTAATTTTATTTTTTGTCGTTCCAATTTTATAGGACATATATTGCCAAAATTTTATATGGTTCTAATATAGATTTATTTTGGACCAAAGTCATATTGGAACCATATAAAATTTTCTAATTTATTTCCTTCATCTTAAACGAAAACAATAATCCAACACTTATTTTTAAAATATAATTTCCTTTTGTCTCCAATTTTACTCATGAAATGAGCATATTTTAGGCAAGTTCTAATTAACGGCAATTTTGGACAAAAAATATGAAAATGAATTAACGTGAAACAAAAATATAATGATGACCTAAAAGCCATAAATAAAAGAATTGGGACTTAGTCGTAAAAAAAATAACGGAAACACATTTTGTTTGTAATAGAACTAATAGTAGAGACTTCATGGGGTTTCACTCTAAAAAATTAACACCATTGTTAATTTTACTATATTTTTCCGAATTTAGATGATTTTTGTATTAAAAATCTTTAAATAAATTTAAGCAAATAAAAAAAACAAAAAAAGTACCAAATAATCACTAAAACTAGATAAACTAGCACTGTAAGATCTCCACCGTACACGTTTTTTTCTAAGAATGTTCTCATCTATCGTAAATAATCAGCGATGTTGATCATTCATGTAGGTTTCAGTGGTGGTGATCGTTCATCAATGCATTCTTCATCATTTTAAGATGATTAATCATTAATGTTCTGAGTGAGGGCTTCACATGATCGTCGAAATCGAATACGACGTGAGTTATTGTATAGATTCATAACACTCAAAGTCAACATTACGGTTGAACTACCACTACACAAGCTGTAACTTGCAACAAATGGGGTATTTCAGGTATTTTGTACTTTATTTTGCTAAATTAAACTCATATACCCTGGATTTATATCGAAATTACAGTAACCCCTATAGTATATATTTCACACATAAACCCCTATGGAATTTGACTAGAATAATACATGTGACCATTAAAATTTATAAAAATTATGAACTATTTCTATCAAAATAACAATTAACTATTTAAAATTAATAACATTGTTAAGTGCTAAAAATTTTATTTATTTATTTATTTTTATATTTTAGGCTATGTTTGGTAGCAAAGAAAAGAAAGAGAAATGAAAACTAAAAAGTTGGATTGTTTTGTAAGAGAAAAAATGGAAGGGAAAGGGAAAAAAGGAGAAAAAAAAATGGTGGACCCTGTACAAATATTTATTTACCAAAAATAGAGATAAAAGGAAAGGAAATTTTTTTTATCAATATGTAAAAGTGAATTTATTAAAATAACTTTATACATTAATTTTAAAATTTTAATAAAATGGCAAAAAATTCATTTTATAATATATTAGTTTTCTTTATTTTCTATGTACCAAACAACAATAAAAGAAATACATTTTCTTTTTCATCTTACACATTTTCTTATTAGTTTTCTTTATTTTCTATGTACCAAACAACAATAAAAGAAATACACTTTCTTTTTCATCTTACACATTTTCTTTCTCTTTTATTTTTTCTTTCCCTCCTACTTTCTTTCCTTTCTACCAAACATAGCCTTAATCTTAGGGATGTCCATATAATTATTTTTAGTTCAAAAAGTGTCATTGTAATTTTCACATAAATCAAGGTGTTGGTATTTTTCTTTCTGTTTACTTCTATGCTAGGTTTACTTTTTTTTTTTTTTGGTTTTCCTAAAGAAAAAATTAATTTAGAACATCGTGATAAGACGTAATTATTTAAGGTTAATGAGATAGTATATAGCACCAAACAAAAGTGTAAAAAAAAGTAAAAGTATGGATGTTCAAATCAATAGAATTGCAAAAATGAGATCGATCAAACTAAACTGATTGAAGATCGAAGCCTTTTGATAATTGATCGATTTTAATAGGCCATTATTATTATTATTTATATTATAGCGAATTCTGAAAAATCAATCGACTAAATGGACCATAGAAGTTTATTCATACAGATCTACTTTCATTTGTCATTTTTTAACACGTTATATGATCGGCTTAAAATATATTATTTTATACTATAGAGTGTCGAACTGTCGATATATTCTATTTTTAAAAAAGATAGGTCTGAATTTATTTAAATAATTATTAGAGTGAATTAAAGTTTGTATAAAATAAATGTAATATTTGTGAATTCTAAATTTTTAATGATTGTGTTGTTGTGTTAAGTATATAAAAAAAAAACAGAAAAAAATGGGAAAAAAGCACACACAAAAACGCAAGAAGGTCCAAAACATTCTTAAACTCAAATTTTTGAAAAGTGAAAATTTTGCACTCACTCGTGATTTATGTCAAAATTCAAGTGATATCCTCTAGACAATAAATGTTCACATTAACACCCTTTAAATTAGAAAATATTACACAAAAACCTCTTTACTAATCAAAATTGACAAAAATTTTGCTTTCAACGATTAAAATTTCACTTAATTATAATTTTTTTAGTGAAAATAAAAATTAAGTTATTTAAGTTTAAATATAGCATATATATATCTGGTAGAAAAAAATTTGATTGAGCTTCGAAATCTTTGTTCAGTCATGAGAATGTCACACTTGCTTAGATTCACTTCCAATTTTTTGTTTAAATAAATTAAAAACAAAAGTAAACATTTTGTTTTGATTTTTAATTTTTATAAACAAGAAACATACTTGGCAAACTTTATTCCACTATTTGTTTTTAAAAACAATAAATTACAAATAATGATAGAAAAAGTTATATAGACTTATATTTGTATATATATATATATATGTATGTATGCACTTATGTACAAATATTTGTATGTTCTTTTTTTAAAAAAACAATTGTTTAAAAAAATAAAGGTACTAGAAATTTTTTGTTATCACTTTTTTTTGAAATTTTTGGTAACAATTTTTAAAAATAAAAACGAGAATAAAATTGCCAAGCAAATTTCTAAAAAAAAAATTCCATTTTTCTGTTTAAAAAATAAAAATAGAAGACAAAAGTGAATCCAAGTAAACCCTATATTGTTGATCTGTTGCACAATTCTCGTTGGCTTTTGCGTCAACGTTCTTCTTTATCATTTTGGAGTGATAATTGCCCGGTGTTACTTTTGCTAAGGAAATGGGAATTCTATCCCCCTATGATTTGCTCTCTTTTTAAAGCTTCAGTTTCTGATATTATAGTAAATGGTGAATGAAGTAAAGTATTCCATATGTTTTCAAGCTTTCTTATCCGAATTATTAGAATATTATTAGGAAAACTACTATTCCTCTTAATGAAAAAGATCTAGATTGCTTATTTGGTTAGCTTACAAATTTATGTCTTGTTGTACTAAACACGTGTATGAGCTAATTAGGCCTCGCATGTCTAGTGTTAATTGGGGCAAGGCTCTTTAGCAGCCTTTCATCTCACCTAGCAGATCTTTCTTAGTTTTGAGACTTTTTAATGGGCAGCTTCTTATACAAGATAAACTTCAACGTTATGGTTTTCAGTTAGCTTCTTGCCATTGTTTTTGTTTTTCAGCTTTGGAGTCTTTTTCACATTTGTTTCTCTATTTTCCTTTCGCTAAAGAAGTTTAGAGTTGAGTGGCTAGTGGTTTTGATGTTAATATTATCTATGCTAATTTTAGTCCTTTTATTCATTGGGCTATTTCAAAGGTTTTTAGTCCACAGATTAAATCTCTTTAGTTGGTCGCTAGCTTCTCCGGTCTTTGGGCAATTTGGTCCTTTAGGAATCATATTATTTTTTATGGTATTGTTTGCAAAGTAGGTTATGTGATTTCTTTGATCAAGTAAGCCATCTTACTTACGAGCAAGCTTCCCTTGAGTTTAAGTTTTGTGTCAGCTGAGGAGCAAAGAGTCTTAAGCTATGTTTGGTAAAACGGAAAAAGGAGAGGAAAGAAAGTGTAAGAGGAAAAAGTAGGGAGAAAAGAGAAAATATGATTGTTTGGTAGAAAAGAAAAAGAAAAAGAAAATTAAAAGGAAGAAAAAAGGGATGAAAAATAATGGGCGGGGCTCACAAATTTTTTTTCCCTTCAATATGGGGAGAAAAGAGGAAGGAAATGAAATTTAGTTGATAAAATTGTTTAATTTCCTAATGTATCCTCACATATTAGTTTTTAAAATAATAATATAAATAATAAAATAATCAGTTTAAAATAAATCAATTTTCTTTCCTCTATATATCAAATAATTATTGAGGAAAAATACTCTCTGTTCTATCCAATTTTTTTTTTCTTCATATTTTCTTTCCTCTCTACTAAACATAGCCTTAAACTTTTCAAAAGGTAGATTCCTAAGATAATTCTTATGTATTGGATTATGTCTATGCTTGGTTGGATAAAGGTCAACATGGATGGTTCTATTAAAAGTCCGAATTTTGCTGTTTGTAGTTGTAATTTCAAAAATCACCATAGTCAAATTAAAGGATATTATAGTATTCTTCTTGATGTCTGTCATCAAAATTACTTTTATGGGCAATAGTGAATGCTATATCTTTGGTTTGGCATAAGCTATGGGTGGAGAGTAATTCTTTGATTATTGTTAATTTATTGAAATCGGGATCTTGTGATATTCCCGGACGAATCCTTAATAATTGGCAAAAAGTCCTTGCTTTGTCTAGATGTATGACTCTTCATTTTTCTCATGTATATAAAGAAAGAAATTTTTGTGCAGATAAGTTAGCTTCTCTTGGAGTTAGAAATCTCAATAGGATGTGGTGGTTTTAGCTCCTTACTTTCTCTTTCCTTGAATTAATATGGACTATTTAAGATTACCCTTTCATAGCTTTGGTTGATCTCTTGTTTTTTTTTTTCATTTTTTCTTTTTTTTTTAATAATATTTCCTCCTTTGAAATGCATTCATTAAAAAAAAAAAAATATGAGGGTGTTAATATAATTTTGATGTAAAGCAATATTTTTCTATTTTTTAAAAGGGCCTAGGAATCGTTGGTTTTTAAAACTTTACAATGAATGTATTTTAGTATGGTTTGGTTTGCTTTTTAAAGGAAAAATTCAATCACGTAGATCAATTCATATGATTTAGCATATTTCATTTATAGATTAAGAGCGATTAGCTTAAAGCTATATATTCAAAAATTTAGTTTTTATCTGTAAATTTTGAGAGTTATCCTATGTAAATCTAATAAGAGAACAATGGTAATTTGATAATAATCAATTTCGGTGTGTTCATAGTGTAAAACTTTTTAGCAAGTTTTTTCTTTTGATATTACAAATTTGTGAGAAGGTGGAGAAGGGTGGGGTTTGAACCTCACGCCTCTTGCTCTAATAAAAGAGTCTTGGCCACACGAGTAATTGCTCGTGAGTAACTTTTTAGCAAGTTCCATACGAGCAATTGCTCGTGGATAACTTTTTAGCAAGTTTAAGTCCACTATGACTGCTCTTAATTTTAAAAAGTTATGAATTAAAATAAGACTTTTTTGCAATATTTCATAAGCCAAAAAAATGATAAATCATTTATAATATTAGTAAGATAAAATTATAGGCAAATACATCAACAATATATAAAAATAAGAATAGCAAAGTAATAATCATATCAGATGTTCTTTTACATCATTAGATTAGTGTCGTTTATAATTATCTTCAAAGATAGTACATGTTGATTTAATTTTATAGAGATAATCACATAAATATTTCTTGTGTTTTAAATTCTATATTTCACCTCTAATTTATGGTTAACATCTCATGTGATTTTTATTTACATCTAAATATCACCATCATATAAGATTTTGTTTACGAAAGAGTACTTTGTGTTTATTTTTATGTTCCTAGAATTATACATTCAATTTCACAATGCATTATGGTCTATGAGAAAACTTGCCATTGAAGAACAAAGGTTACTCTTTGGGTTAGCAAATTTATTTTTTTCAGAAGATGACATTTATATAAAATCTGAAATCACATGATATATTTTTCTTACTAACAATATGATGAGGAATATGAATAAGCTATATTAGGAATCTATATGATTATTATTGATTAGACTATTTTATGTTTATATAATTATATTTTATTTAATTATTAGGTTTTATAGTTTTGAGTAATTAGTTTAATATTTCATTTTCATATTTGTTTCTAGACGATGTCATTTTCTTAGTTTTATCTAAGAGCTCTATAAATAAATTTTTCTATATTCATTATTTTTAAGACTTGATTAATGATATAGAACTATCTAGAAATTCTCTCTAATATTTTTCCTCTCTCTCTAAAATTCTTCTTTTCCTTCTCTAAATTCTTCGTTTATTCCTTCTAAATTCCTCTATTTCTCTTCTTTCTCTCATTTTTTCTGAATTCCCACTCTTGTTCTACATCATTTAGTATCACAGCCTCCTTCAATTTCCTTAAATCGAATCGTTTTTCCCTCAAAATCTCTCCAATTTTTTTTCTTTTTCTTGCTCTAGTTTAGAATTTCGTGTTATTTTCGTCTAAAAAAAATAACTTGTTGTTTCCTCAACTTCAACATGACAGGTTACACACAAAAGAAACAAAATAAAAAAAATTATAGCAAAGAGAACTCCACCACCACCTTTTACTTCCACTGCACCATCTCCAATATTTTCAGCTTTGACCATTTTGCTAAAAGATCCTTGATTTGTTAAAGCTTGCATATTTGCTCCAGATTCAAAGATTTTTACACTTACACTCTTGTTTGGTAATAATTTCTATTCTTGAAGATTTTGCTTATGGTTTTATTTGTTGAAAAATTCATGAATGTGTTTTGATCTATTCTAATTATTGAATATGAGTGTTCCAATTTACTCTTTATACTATTACCATAAAATATATAAGGATAATCAATATTGTCATGATTCACAGTATTACTGTGCTCCATATTATTCTCAATAATACTACAGCCACTCTAGCTATTATACTGAGGAGATAAGATGTAATGATATAGTCATAAGAGAAATTCCTACCTATAATGGTACTTTAGATCATAATATCTTTTTAGTTTGGATTAGTACTCTCGAGAAATTCTTTCACTATTATAATTTTATTGATGATCAATGTATTTTTTATGCTAGTTGGAAATTAATTAGACCTGCTAAAGTTCACTGGAAACTAGTATAACGTGAAATTGAATATTATTATCATCTACCTATTACTTTGTGTGTTGAGATGAAAGAAATATTGGAAAAGATATTCTTCTATCAACCTAGTGTCTATCACATTCCAAAACTGAACCTTATCACAGCCAACCTACGGTTGATCCTGCATTAGTTTGTAACCTTCGCAAAGGTATAGCCGACATGAAAATCAATTTGGCTAATATTGACCAACTTTGCCAAGACTTAAGGGATATTATTACCACTTCGTGTAAGCTATTTTGTAAAATTTTTGTTAAGGGAAAGAGAGTTAAATTTGTTGAAGATGGTGAGACAATTGAGGAGGAAAGGATAATTAAATCTGTCGAGGAAGATAATTCTGTTAAGGAACGAGTAAATGAGTCCAATGGGAAAGATAATTTTAGTATTACCGAAATCATTATTACTTCCCCACCTTGTGATCTGAGTCTACATAAGTTTCCAATTCCTAAAGTTTCTCTTGGATCTAATGCACATTTACTTAATTCTCTTTCTAACATGACTATTGGACTAGTTTTTTAATGAGATAAATATGTTTACTTACCAAGGTGTTCCAAGACCTCCTATATTCTCTTTTATATCTATTATGCAGAAAAAATGGTTCAATTGTATTGTTCATAGATCCTATATTTTTATAAGAATCAAAACTTGTAATTGAAGAATTTCCTCATATTCCGTTTGTTACTTCATGCTTGACCAGAGTTTTAACTCGCCGGAGTCGAGTTCTCGAACCATGAGAAAATAATGAGAAATATGAATATGATATATTAGGAATTCGTATAATTATTATTAATTAGACTATTTTAGGTCTATACAATTATTTTTTTATTTAATTATTAGATTTTATTTAGTTTTGAGTAACTAGTTTAATGTTTCTCTTTTATGTTTGTTTCTAGAAGATGTCATTTTCCTAGTTTTGTCTAAGAACTTCTCTATAAATAAGCTATTTTACATTTATTATTTTTAAGACTTGATTAATGATATAGAATTATTCATAAATTCTCTTTACTACTCTTCCTCTCTCTCTCTAAAGTTATTCCCCTCATTCTCTAAATTCTTTTCTTATTCTTCCTAAATTTCTCTCTTTCTTTTCTTTCTATTATTATTTCTATATTTTCACTATTGTTCTACATCATAATATATTCTGAAAAGTGGAAAAATTTTAGTTAAAACATCAAAAAACAAATAATGTTTTCATTATTTACGGATTCTATACCCATTTATTTAGTAGCATGAGTTTTGTTTATTTTTCATGAGAATTTTCAAGGGAGTTTAGTGTATACTCTCAATACTTAAAGCATGTCGGGTACCCATGATAACCTATTAGGATTTAGCTACTAATGGATCAGCCTTTCTAGTAGTTTCGAAATCGTCACCAAATTTTATCTTACATATAACTCTCATAAGTGGTAATCTGAAAAAATAACTAAAGCCAAGAGACTAATAGATCTACTATTCCTAAGGCCATGTTACGTTAATGTGGATGCAGCTATCAAAAAAATATATGGTTAATGGGTGTTTGGTATTGTTCTTCGTAATAAATAACGAGGGTTGAGTTTAACAACTTTGTTGTTAGCCACATGTTGGAAATGTAACATATGTAGGGATGCATGATGGGTGGATTAGGCGATTTTTGGGTGGTTTTATTTTTATGCAATTTTAAAAATCTTTAAACCGTAATTGGCCAATTATATAGTGAGTTAGACTGTTTTTTAGTTGGTGGTATAGGTAGTATGATGCAGTTTTTGGACGATTATATTATTCAAAAATCTAAAATTAAGTAATTATTTTTCTTAAAAAAATGTAACTTAAATCATAACATAAACTAAATTTTAATTATATAAAATGTTAGCAATAGTATTCATTAAATAATATAAGTTTTATACCTATCAAGACTTAAAAATCATCTAAAATATTTTTTAAAATAAAATTATACTATTAATTATTTTTAACAAGTCTCATAATTATCTTATAATAAAGTCCTATAAATAATAGAGTTTGTATTTAAATCTTCATAATATATTCCATTAAAAAGATAGAATTTCAAAAAGTAAGTTCACAATATTAAAACATCAAACAAATTAGCATAACATCAAAATTAGTCTTTTTCAATGTGTTCTAGTTTAGGTGGGTAGTACGGTTTGAAATTGTTCTAGAAAAATGAAAAGTTTCATATTATATTGCTCATTTATTGTAATTTTTAGGGGTGCAGAATAATCGCTAAACTGGTTTAACCGAAAAAAGATGACCAACTGAAAACTGAAAAAATTGAAAACTAAAAAATCAACGTTAGTTTGGTCAATTTTTCTTTCAACTCCAAACTGACCGGTATAAAACTGACTGAACCAAAACTTTAATTTATATTTTTCCTCTTTTATTTAATGATTTACATATTTAAGATATTGAAATACTATATAACATTAAAAAATTCCTAAAACTAATATTTGATAATCTTTTAAAATTTTTCTCAAACCTAAATGCTATTATTTATCAACTTCTCATAGACCGAATAATATTTTATTTTGTAATTATCTAACACTTAAATTATTATATTCAAGTTTTATTTATATATCTAAATCTATATTTACTAACGAACAAATGGCCCAGAGACAACATAGTTATTCTGGAGGCTGGAGATCGTAAGTTCGAACTTGAGTGACTTCTTCGAGAGTCTTAAATGTGAGAGTACCTACTTACTAACCCAGTATCCCTTCCTCTACCCCTAAGGTGCCGTTCTCGTTAGTTGTTGGGATGTGGTTCAGGTGATTCACTCCATCGTACGATAGTAGCAAGCTGCTCGTAGGGTCTTGGAGAACATTCTTGAACGGCCTCTCCTCTCATTTTTTCCATCAAAAAAGAAATCAAAATTTATATTTATCCATTTAAATTTTTATATTTATGATTTTACGGTGATTTTGTACTACTATTTCGCAAGTAGTTATAGTTTAAAGTTAGAACATTCTTTAAAAGAAAGGAAAAAAAACACAATAATTTTTTTTAAAAATTATTTTTTTTTCGATTTAAACCAAAAAACCAACCGACCGAACCGAAAAATCGATCGAACAAGACAAAAAAACTGAAAAACTAACTGACCGTTTTCAAAATTAAAATATTCAAATTTTTAGCTTAAAAATTGTCTGAATCAACTAAATAACCGGTCGTTTTTTTTTTATATATTTTTCTTAGTTAGTCGATTTGATAGGTCTAAAAAAACAAATAGATGTGAATTTTCACGGACGATTTCATGCGGATTGGGTGGGTGTTTTTTTTTTGTTCACCCGTACTCATATGTCTGATGGATATCGTCGAGCATTGACGGTGATAAAGCTCAGACTTTTATTTAGAGCTTTTCAATTGTTGTGGAAGCATTCGGCTCATTTTTCTTGTTTTCCGGTGTTGTGGTCAACCATATACCATGCTTTGGCTTAAGTAGCCTTAATATGTTATTATAACGATTGGAAGCCCTAGATAACTTTTTATAGCAGAATTTGTCTTATCTATACATAAATGGTGAAAATGGTACGTGGGTTCAATATTTAATCTAAGGAATTATAAAACTTTTAGCCCCCCCTTTTTTTTTTTTGGTCTTTCGGTGGAATGGGAAGTTATTACCTCTTTGCTCTTTTAAAGGAAATTATTAAATTTATTACTCATGAAGACCTTGAGGAGAACGATTACATAACCTTTTTTTTTTTTTTTTGTGGGAGGTGAAACGGTTATGTAACTTGAAACTTCTATTCAAGATTCGCGTGAGTGTGTCTGTATGCTTTTACAATGACATAATCAGGCTGAGAATCAAATGTTATAAATTCGTTTAGCTATAACTTTCCTATTCCCATAAATTATTTCTGTCATAATTTGTCCAAAAAAGTTTTATCATTAAACACAATTCAAATGTCCCACTACGTCTTTTTAACCATTCATATTATTAATTAAGAAATAAGTAACTTTTCTTCCTCAAAAGAATATCCTCTCATAGAATTCCAAAAATCTATTCCATATAAACAATTCACAATAAAGAGGATTTTATGGTCATTATGTTACTAGTATATTTTTAACATAAAAAAAAATAAAAACAAATTTAATTAAGGCCGAAGTAAATCCACATAATTATATAGGAGATGACACCAACTATATTTTACACTATAGCTCAAAAAAAAAAAAACCAACAAAAGAGTAAATGTAAAAAAAAAAAATCAAATGCTGCCTAGCAATATAACGGCAAAAACTATAAAAGGGTATTATGGTAACTTGAGAAGAGAAAACATCTAACAAGGACGCGATGTTGCGTAATACCGTGAGTTTGCCGAGCGTGTTCGCTCGGAGCCAGCGTGCGAGTGTTTCTAAATATAAAAACTTGAAAACGCAAAATACCAAAGACGACGAAATATCGATTAACTTTTTTTTTCCTCTGAAAAATATTTTTTCATTTTTGCCGATTCCTCTCTTCTTCTTATTCCTCCTCCTCTTCTCAGGTAACCCAGCTGGACTTTCTCCCAATCTTTTTACTTAATTTTTTTTTTCATAATTTTTACGATTTTTATATGAGCATATATCTATAGATGTGTAAGATTTCTGTATCTGTTGTATATAGATGACTGGAAATCTGACATGTATGTATGTGTGTGTCAGCTCCGTTTCCCATATCTGGGTTTTTTGGGTTTAGATTTATTTGATCTTTCAATGGTGATTTGGAAATTTTTGAAGATGAATTTGCTTTTCTGTCTGCGCTTTATTATTGTTTATTCGGAATAAATTCCAACTCCATGAGGACGCAAAAGGAAGGTGGGGGAGGAGATTTTGCATGCGTAATGGGTTTAGTTTGCGACATAATTGATGGGTTTTGGTTTGTTTTTGTTATGAATTTTGTAATTTGAATAATTTTTAGAAAAAAGAAATATGGGTTTCGTATCTTTTTAGAATAGATCACTGTTAGAATTGACTAATTAGCGTACAATTTGCTTATCAGGTTGAGTTTCTTGTCTTATCCCATGTAAGCTGTGCCTCAGAAACAAACACAGAGGAACCTTGAAATCTGTGGCTTTATTTTATTTTTTGTTTCAGAATTAAGAACTAGATTTGATGTACGGATTTTGGTTGATGAATAATGAATCCAGTAATGTTTACATTTACGAATTTGAATGGAAAATGATACTTTAGTTTTGACCAAACCTTATTCTGCTGCGAGGAACAGATGGTAAGGGGAGGGAAGGTCAGTAGCAAACGTAAATTTAGGAATAGGTTTCGATCGAAAGATAAAGGTTCTGATGATTCAGATGAGGATTATGTCGTCTCAGATGAAGAAAATGAAGTCTCCGGGAACTCAGATGAGGATTATTGTTTTTCTGTAGATGGATTTGCATCAGAAGATGATAGTTTTGATGAGGAAGAGAATGAAGAGGAGGAAAGGGAAACAAAGAGAGTGAAGAAGGTTGGTAGGTCAAAATCCAGAACCCGTTCTAGAAATTTTATCGTCGAAGAGGAGGAGGAGGAGGAGGAGGTGGAGGAAGAAGAAGAAGATATAGAAGAGGTCAAGAAGACAACAAGATCAAAAGTGCAGAGCAGTTTCTCGGGTATGCGAAAAAATGGGATTAAGCCATCACAAAAGAGGAAAAGAGTTGTTTACAAGATTGACGATGACGACGATGAGGAATTCACGCCAAATANGAATTCACACCAGATGATGATGATTGTTCAGAGGAAGAAGAATCGAGGATGACAAAGAAGAAAAGCAATACTAAAGCAGGCAAGCGTGTATCGTGGAAAAAGGGTTCTTTAAGAGGCCAGAAAAGGAGGAGGAAATCTATGGTTTCAAAGAGGCCACTAAGTCGGAAGGTGAAAAAGAAATGCGGGTTTAGAAGGAAAGTAAGATGTGATGATGATGTAGATTTTATAGACAGCGGCTTGGTTTTGAAAGAAAAAAGTGCGATAAAAACTGGTCGGAAAAGAAGGCGCTTTGTTTTGCCCTCAGATTCAGATTTTGCCTCTTCTGGATATTCTGATTATGAGTACACCATATCCGAGGAAGAGAGAGAGCAAGTGAGAGAAGCCAGGGAGTTTTGTGGACAGGCGACAACTAATTTGAGAAGTTCATCCGTGTCTGACAAGATTCGGGAGAATGTGGTTGTGCAGCTGGAAAGAAAACCTACTGGAAGGAAGGGTAAGGAGAAGGTAGAGGAATTAAAAGCTGAGGTTGTAAAGCAGGTATGTGGAATTTGTCTTTCTGAGGAAGATAAAAGAAAAGTAAGGGGAACACTGAATTGCTGCTCTCATTATTTCTGTTTTACCTGTATCATGGAATGGGCAAAAGTAGAGTCTCGTTGTCCTTTGTGCAAGCAGAGGTTTATCACAATTAGTAAGCCTGCAAAATCTACAGCCGGAGTTGATTTGAGAGTGGCGGTGATAACAGTCCCCGAGCGCGATCAGGTTAAACATTGCTTTCTCATATCATTATCTCATTATCTTCATTTGACATGGGTTTAACAGTATCTAGTTCAGCATTTTTTATGAATGGGTTCATTGACTTATACAGGTATATCAACCATCTGAGGAAGAACTCAGGAGCTATCTTGATCCTTATGAGAATGTGATATGTACTGAATGCCATGAAGGTGGGGATGATGGCCTCATGTTACTGTGTGATCTCTGCGATTCGCCGGCACACACTTACTGTGTTGGCCTTGAACAGGAAGTACCTGAAGGTAATTGGTATTGTGATGGTTGTCGACCTGTTGCTCTTGGATCCTCTAGTTCCCTTGCTGCTCAGACTCGCTTGTCTGATCAGAGAACTAATAGACCATCACCCATTGTAAATTATATTAATGAAGGTTTAGACCTTAATTCAGTTTCTTCGCAAGTAGTTGGGAGTCTTTCATCACCTAGATATCATTTCGGAGGCTTCCAAGCATCTTCCTCATTATCTAGAGCTGGGGCACCGACGTTATTAGGGAGAAGGTCGATACACCGCCATATCCAACAGCTTCTTTCTGTAAATAGAATGAATCATTCGGCTGATAGAGCTGAGGGAAACTCGGGTGCTAATTTTGTTAGTGGTCTCTTATATTCTCCTGTTGATCAACGGAGGGAAACAACAATTCATCGTGCAAGTACACTGGACACGGGAGTATATCATGCATTCTTTCAGGAAAGGTTTAGTGAAAATCCCTCACCAGCAGCACAAGATCCTGATTTGCTTTCTCCAAGACTAAGCCAACCAAGAAGGCAAACAGGACAGGATCCAACTACTGTACCTGCCAATGGGACATTGTGGCCTGGACTTGCAGGGAGGAATTCACTATCAGGTTATGAGCAGCCCCAACAGTACAGCAGTAGACCAAACGATGGTTGTGACAGAGAGGAGGCTGATTTTCACACTGCAAAGGAACAGCTGCAGTCGATGGTCAAAAGCCATTTAAAGAACTTGTCGCGGGACAGTAATTTAGGTATGTGAAATTTTCATTGTTACTGTGACATCACATGGGTTTGTATGCATCTGAAGTTTGCATGTTATTTTAGCTTCGAATGGGTGTTTATTGTTTATCTGACTACATTATATAGTTTTGTTTATTAATTTCCTACCTGGTACATCACTGGAAATGCTCAATGGCGCTTCGCCCTTGTTGATTCAGCCCAGGGTACGTTCAAGGACATTGCTAGGAGTTCAACACACACCATTTTAGCAGCATGTGAGCTCGAGCACAAGAGCAACGAGGTTGCTGCTGTGCCCCCACCACCAATCTGTGGCCACATAGAATTAGTGGCGGGTGGCAAAGCAAGTCTAATGAGAGGTTGCTGCTCTACATGTTTCGATTCTTTCGTAGTGGACGTAGTGAAGAAGATCCTAGATACAAAATTGTCTGAACAATGGTTGAGTTTAGGTCTCTAAGAATACGGAAGGTGTCTTCTTGGACACCTGTTTTTTTGTTAGAGGTTTAGACAATAATTTATTAACTTTGTTTATAGAATTGATTCCACTGACATTGAACATGAAGATATCTCTATTCTTAATGGACCAAGTCCCATAATTTTTTAGATAAGACGAATTCTTACATTTTTTTCTTTTAACTCGTTTAATTTAAAACCCCTCGTCTCTTTCCAGCCCTCCGTTGTTATTTATTTGTTTATTTATGGTGAATCATTGGTGTCTCAATCAGAGATATTGCGAGGAACCCTTAACTTTACCATCTAGATTTTGGTTTAAGTTTTACAGCAACAATTGTGTATGTTGCATCACGATCGTCTATTTATATGATTCGTACCGTCGTGTGGAATGGAACTCATGTGAGAGTCGAGTCGCGTCTAATACATCGCAATTTTTCACGGTGGAAACCACATGAGAGTTGTGCCACATGTGGGTGTTACAGTGGAACTCATGTGGAGCCCAGGAATGGGTGGACGGCTATCCCAACTCCTTTTGTTTTCGAGAGATTCGTCTATTAGGTGGAAAATGGGAATGAAGCGGGGGGAGAAGTTGGTAGTGATCAAAACTCGTTGCTGTTATCTAATTGCATGATTCTCTCATTTAACGCTTTTCGCACTGTTGTCTTGTCTGTACTCTCATATGAGAGATTTTAATATTAAAAAGAAAAGTATGCAAAATACACCAAGTTATCTTATACGAATCTATCTTTTTGCTAACAACTAAGTTTCTCAAATTTATTTATGTGAGCTTAGACAAAGTTGTTCAACTATGATGTTGGGATCGCGTATTATGGCAACCATCCGTAGTTCTGAGTCAAAAACCTACAACAAAAGACCTTAGGCGGACTCACAATTCTACAAGAGGAATTTTGCACCCATGTAGTGTATCTCTGGGGATAGCAAAGCTCCTTCAATAATGTTAAGGATCTAAATTGCCATGTCATTTATATAAAATTACTTATGTACCTATATGTGATCTTTGATCGTGTTCGGCTTCCATACAATTTAAAAGAAGTGTGTGTACCACTAGCATCCATATCTTCAACCTCAAAATTTGTCTACAAATTTGATCAGAGTCAATCTATTCAACCGATAAAAAAAAATAATAAACAAAAAAGATCTTTTTCTGCAAGCGATTTATAAGTTGTAAAATATAATAGCGCTTCTCTTTGCAAAGCCACTAACAAATTTACGCCAAAATAGGTGCTTTTATGTTTTAAAGATGACCATGCATCGGATAGTACTCCAAGTAGAAAACTTCAGAGAGATGTGTAAATGAAGGAAGGGACCGTACGTAAAGAGATTATTTTTCTTTTCCTTTTTTTTTTCTTAACTAAATAATAAGCTGGAAATAATACATAATACGGAAGTTCGTTCACGCCTAGGATACTTAAGTTCAGATGCCACATAAATTACACTCATCCCTAGAACTTATTCCACACTCGTGTTTTTAACACATTGGCATACACACTACAAGCAGATCATAGATTGTAGCGCACTAGGCTCGTCTGTGAGGTTTCATTCCGGTACCGGAGCAACCATTAACCACTTTATAAGCTATTGTCAAGAATGGTGGACAACAACAGCCCGTGAACAAACTCGCATCGTTTTGCCTTCTCTTCCTTATCCTTGATTGAGAGAGGAGACGCCTGGACTTTTCTGTCACCACAAAAATGCACGTATCAGACCCAGTATTGCTAAATAGGTAAACTAGGAATTTGTACAGAGAACCAGATTTTCATGTTAAAGAATTAAAAGGCAGTCAACAGGAAATAAGCAATCAAGAGTATTTCTTCACAATATCAATACTTCACCTCATAGAGGTAAATTATGAACACTTGAAAGTTTTGATCTCACTGTAGTCATGTACTTTTCACAAAGTATGATGATGGCTAAGATCATGGTTTACTGAGATGTACTGTGATCCATCACAAACATGAATTCAAATGAATGCAAAGTAGAACAACATCATGGGAAACCATTTAAATAAACGTTAACAATAAACGTACCGTTCTGATACATTATCAATGGAACTCTTCTTGGCTGAGCTTGTTTCAGTCAAAAAGGGAGGCTGAACACTGACAAAATCCTCTGCCATGGGCAAGATAAATGATGATAACAATGGATCGGCTGCTACATTGGATGAGGACACTATACAAGATGAGCCCCCAAATAGAGACTGTAAATTTCCTTCCCGAAGCTCTTTCCTCAACAAAGATAGTGTTGTTGAATGAGATCCACCTTTCCGCGACTTCCTTTTGCGCTGCATGTAAGTACTGGTTAAGGAATCCAGAGTACTACAACATTTATGATCATAATTCAACACAAATACAGTACCTACATAGTGAAGAGAGGTATAATGAAAAACTGTTCATTTGGTGAATGACTTAATGAGGTTTCAAATGGTAATGAAAAGGTTTTCAGAAACAGTTCAGATTCTCATTCTTAGAAGAGAGGTTCACCAACCTTCAGCAATGATATATATGTCAAAATGTCCTACCAGGTAGGCTAGTTAGAAGAAGCTGCAATAGGAAGTAAGAGGAAGAGGAGTGAAGAAGAGAGCAATTCACGAATTACCAGGGCAATACTCCTCTTTTGCATATTTGTTAGACTCCAAACGAGTTATTATCAAGCGGAAGTGAATTTCTAAAGCAATCTAACTTGCATTAAAGTACAAACTTTATTTTGCATGAAAAAATAACAAAGTTATTTAAGTAACACATAACAAGTCGTAAGAGAAGGATATCTTGAAAATGTTTCCATGTTGTAGAGTTATGTGCGCAACCATATCCACCCCAACCCTCATTGCACAAACCGGACATACCTGCAGACAAACAGCATCACGCTAGGCAAGACTAAGTTCCAGTAAAGCAACATAAACTTTCAGACTAAGTCGAGTAATGATTATACTATTAGTTTTTTACAGACTCAAATGAAATAGATGATAAAAACATTTCATAAAGCATTCATTACAAACATGGCGAAGATACATAAGTCTGCTAGAATTCCAATAACCTTACATATGAACCAAAATATAAACATTTTCTCTCGCAGCACAAGCAAGTAGACTACTAAACAGACATTGAAAGAGTCATACCCCGTTCTTTGCCTCAACTGGATGCTCTTCATCAATATGGCAACATAATCCGACAATATCAAAATATTCTGAGCAGAACGGGCATGGAAACTCCTCCCTAATGTCATCATCCCCATCGATTTCTTCAAATCCCATAAACATATCTGTAACCACAAAATTCATCCCAATCAGTGGAATTTCATAAAATCGGCTTAATAGAAAAAGCTCCTATAAAAATTTCCAACAAAGATGAACCTGAAAGGTTCAGATGCCAAACAAAATCGAAAAAATGAAAAAAATTCAGAATTTCAGACTAATTCTTGGAAAACATAAAAACCCCAAATAATCAAATTGTACACTGAAATGGAAACAGTACTTTAGTCAACCACTGGGCTTTAATTCACAAAAATAAAAATTTGAGGAGATATCAAAATTGAACATTTATTTCCGTTAATTAGTTTCCGTAGAACTTCAAAAAAAGGAAAGAACTTTTTTTTCTTTTTTCCTTTTTTCCGAAACCGAAAAGTAGCATAAACTTCAGTCAGCACCATTATATCAACTACACGAAAGAATCACACAAGAGACCCAACTTTTTTAAAAAAAAATTTTCTCAGCTACCAAACAACCAATCGTTAAGAGAAAAAGGGGTTAAATTGAGCTGACCAGATCGCGATTGAAGAGCTGATTGATAACGCTTAGATGCAGAGGAAAGACGAGCGCTCCATGAATCACCGTCCATAGCTGATTCCTCAAATGCGAACACCGAATTGAGGGCTTCTTCTTCTTCTTCGAAGGAACGATTCACTTGCCTCTGATCTCAGATTCAGAAATCCCTATCAACAAATTGGGGTCGACGATGATGATGACAATGATGACGATGGGTTACAGAGCTCGAAATAGGGAGGGAGGAGTAGTACTAGGAAGGAGGATTGCCTAGGGTTTGAGCTGAAAGAGGGGCTTAGCTATATGATGAGGAAGACGATGACGATAACGGTGAAATTACACCCAAAAAAATTAGAGAGAGAAATTAATCTATTTCTCTGTCTCTATATATAAATAATGCTATTTACAATAATTATTTTTCGGAAAATTTAATGGGACCCCTGAAATGTACGGTGAAATTTCAGAAGCCTCCAAGATGAACAGTCAAGGCAACTTAGGCAAGCACGGTTCAATCAAAAATTAATAATTTAAAATGGGCAACGACTCGAGCTCTTTTCTTTTTTTTTTTTTTTTTTTCACCTACTTAAAGAGAGGGAATTAAAAACACAACTCGTTTTGTTTTCTTTCAAGGGCTGTTTTTATATTTGCGGACCCAATTATGTAAAATTTCGTAATATTAGGTTTGAATTATTAAAAATTTTAACAATCATTTTAATTTAGGGACCTTAGGCAAAAATTAAATGAGTAGATTTACAATTTTGTTTCCTTAATTGTTTTAAATAAAATTTTTATTACACTTTATTCTCTTCGTAAAATTTTATGTGTATTTACTTTTTACTAATTACTTTTTCTTATTAATTTCTTTTAAAGGTTAACTAATTATGAAAAATTAAACTTTTATAAATAAAGATTTTGTTCAATGAAGTTGTAATATATTATGATAATTAAAAACAATACACATCGACAATAGTTAAGTGATGATCATTCACTTAACCTCGTAATATTATTAAGAAATACTAACTGATACTAAAATTATACATAATTAGTCATAAGATAATTACTAATTATTTGATATAAAGATGAAACCGAAACTACACCACTATATATCATAGTCAATTTTTAAGTATAGAACTTATTAGATAAGATTGAGATAAAAAAATCATTATAGAATTATTATTGTATGTATATATGTATAGTCTTCCAAAAAAAATAAATACACTTAATCATATGTATCGTACGTTTTTTTTCCTTTTTTATTTTTAAATTACTTTTCTAAGTCTTGAGTTTAAAAACTATAATTAATAATCATATTTGTATATGGCTTTGATAAACACGTAATTTCTCTTTAAATAAAAGTATATTTGAATTCATAATTAAACAAATTATTTAATTAAAGATACCAATCCAATAGGTATCTTTTTTTTACCTATATCGTTTTGGCCAATTAAAATTTATCCTGTATATTTTTAATAGTAAAAAATAAGAGAAAGAAATTGTATTAATAATACATGTCTTTTCATACACATCATTATAATTATTAGATTATTATTAGACAATAATTCAATGGCTAAAAAAAAAAACACATATGCATAGGTAAAAAAAAAATATCTACGAGATTAGCAAACTTTAATTTATATTATATATATATATATATATACACAATACACATGGAAAATGGGCATTTTCCTTGCTCAAGTGGCCTTAGGCGAGTGCCTCTCTCGTCTACCCCTAGGTCGGCACTAACCATATGTATTACATGATATTGAATATCATATAATATCTTATTATTTGTAGGCAACGTTTACTATTCTGTAATAGGAATGAGTGGAAAAAGAGTGAAAGGAAAAAATAATTGATATGACTAGAAAATAATAAGGGGAAATGTTATGATTATCTTTCACGTGTGACTAATTAGCTATGTAAACATATGAAATGAAATCAATTTCCTTTCCCCTTTACCTTTCTCTTTTCTATTTTATTACTAATAATAAACATGCCCTCAGAGTTACACCGTTTAAAATGATGTCATATATAACATAAAATTGTTTATACAAAAAATTTATGCCCTCTACTGTTATTCTTTATTTTATTAACCCTTTTAAAAGATTCAATTGTGTGCCCAAATGACCAAAATGGTAAATTTTATATGTGTCATTATTCATCATGTAGTATTTATTGCATATAAAACAATATTATCAGCATCATTTGATGTCCAACACTACATAATATATCATTTATTATAATATAATTATAGTGACACTTTAGGTCACTTCAGGTGGGTTTATATGAGATCAAATTTATTAATTAAAATAATACAATAACAGATTGACATGTTATGTCATATTGGATACAACTGATATTCTTTATAGTATTGCTTTAACTTTAAATATAATGATCCCATTTAGAGTAAGATCTGATTCAAATAGATGCCACATTATCTGATATAAATTTTAGACAATTAGTCATTTTATCTACTGATATTTACTATCAGTATAAATTTATCTCCTCACTTTTAATTTTGCATTCAAGTGTCCCGTAAATGGCAAAGTAGTTCTTATTTTGTTCCCTCATTTTTGAGTTGTATTCAAATACTCTTTAAATGATAAAATTATTCTTTTTTATTCCCCCTCCCCCAAAATCTAACATTGTCAAAAATCATTGTTGGACAATGACTAGATAATTATTTTACTTATTAAAAAGCTAAAGAAATGTCTTTTATAATTTTTTTTTCTATTGAATATGATTAAATAAATGAAATAAATGAAAAATAAGGAAAAAAAACAAATTTTTAATGGTTATATATATATATATATATTAAACAAGAAACAAATATAATAGGACGGTTTTTTGCATTAATTCATTAGTATGAAATTATTTTTAGAAATCATGTAAAAAAATTGCATAATTTTATATTCAAAAACTCTATAGAAAATGAAATAACTATTTTGTCTTTGCCCACTAATAGTCTTCTACTAGTATTAATGTTATAGGACAAGTATTAATGTTATAGGACAAAAGAGAAACTCTTTTCCTATTTTGGGGCAGTTAGATATAAAATAAAAAATGATGGGATAAATTCACATCTAAAGTAAAAAAATATGTGACAAAATGACTAATTATTCTTATATATATATATATATAATTAAATACAAAAAATAAAGGAAAATTATTTAACATAGCATTTTTTAATACTATTAAATATAACTAAAAAATAAAATGTGTATTTTCTACATAAAATGAAACTATCCTAAAATTACCACAAATCTCTAACACTATATATATATATATCAAATTTGAGTGAAAAGTTAAAATGACTATTTGATCGTCGTCTACTAATTTTCTAATGACGTTTGTGTTGAGGAGACAAAAAAAAATAATTTTATTATTTTAGGAGACATTTGAATATTAATTAAAAATGAGAGATAAAAAAATAAATAATTTTATCATTTTATGGACACTTATATTAAGTCAAAAATATATGACAAAACAAGAATAACTTTGCTATTTACAAGTCATTTGAATGCGAAGCAAAGTCGAAGATAAGATGGTAAATTTATATTGCAAAATCGGGGACAAAATAATTAATTATTCATAAATTTTTGGGTTTGCTCTAAAATAAACCCTTTCCATTTCAACTATTTTCATTTTGGTCCTTTCTTTCTTTCATATCTACCGTATTTAAAATGGGCCCATATGAAAACAAAAATTTCCAAATTGACCCCAGTTTTTAACATTTTCTTACAGCATAAGCGAAACCAAACCCAAGCGCTTTCAACCAACTTAAACCTTTTGAATCAAGTTCTCTCAAAATCTTTTGTTTGGAAATTTCCAACTTCGCCGGAGAACGTGACGCGGCATCCGTACAGCCGGATTCTCCGATCTCCGGCGTTGGATCGCGTGAAGTTCTCCACTTTTCCGTCGTTTCCTCTATCGGTCATGGCGAGACCTGAAACGAGATTGCCTTCTTCGTCTGATCCGTAGCTTCTTTTTTTTTTTTTGGGAGTCAGGCTCTGAATCTGAATCGAAGCTAAATCCATGGCGACGAGGAATCGAACCTTGTTATTCAGGAAGTACAGGGACGCGTTGAAGAGCGTCCGAGCCCCGACGAGCTTGTCGCCTTCCACGAGCTCCGGCGGTGGAGGTCCGGTGATTGAGTTGGCGAATACTTCGCTCCTTAATCCGAATCGGTCTTATGCTCCGCTCAGTACTGAGGATCCGGGAAATTCAAGGTCTTGTTCTCTTTCACTCTCTCTCTCCAAATTCGTTGAAGATTTCGTTTTGAATTGTTACTATAGAATATTTGTATAATTTAATGCTAGTAATTTATTCTGTTTGGCTCACAATGGAGAAAATCTATGAGAATTAGAGGAATTAAAGCCGAGGAAATGCTTTAAACTGAATTCTGCTTAATGCAAGTAATTTTAGTTTAAGGGTTAACACGTTCTCGAAAGTGTATGAGTTTGTATGATAGTTATGATTCTTCGAACATTCGGAACTTCAATTCGGGATTTATATTCAGAGTTTTCGGAATCAAATTTATGGAGTAACTTGTTTTGCCGTGCTTGCTTTCCACGATTGTAGAACGTGGGATAATGTTGATGGGAGAATGGAAGTGGTGAATGAAATTTTGGGCCCTGATAGTGCCCGACTGATAATTCAGACAACTAAATTTCATTGCCCGCATGTTCATTGAGAGCCTGCACATCTCATTTGGTACGTGTAAGACATGTGCGAAAGAATATCCTCATTTCTGGTGCGGTCACATAAATTAGGGCCACGTTTTCGATTTTAAGCCAGTTCTTACATCTTCTCATCGAAAAATATGTAGAAACCCTTTTTGATAGTATCTGTCATTAGGCATGTTAATACTCTCTCTATGAGTATGAAGTGGAATGTTGAAAATTTTAATTACAAGTATATATTGCTTTAATTTGAGAAATTCCTTTAACAGAAGAGTCATGTTTTTATTTCTGGAGTAGGGGTGTGCTTACAGTGGGTCTACCTCCAGCTTGGGTAGATGTATCTGAAGAAATATCAGCAAATGTGCAATGTGCACGTGTGAAAATGGCTGAGCTAACAAAGGCCCATGCTAAGGCCTTAATGCCCTCTTTTGGCGATGGTAAAGAAGATCAACGCTTGATTGAGGCCCTTACACAAGAGATAACTGGCTTGATAAGGAAATCAGAGAAGAGACTACAAAGACTTTCTGCAGCTGGGCCTTCTGAAGATTCGAATGTTAGAAAAAATGTGCAGGTATAGCTTTGTTTTAAGCTTTTGAGCAATTCAATTTCTTTTATCAGTTTGTGCACCAATTTGTTTGATCAGTTTGTGCAGGTATAACTTTTGTTTTAAGCTTTTGAGCAATTCAATTTGTTTTATCAGTGTGTGCACCACTATGATGATTCGTGTTTAGTCTCTCGATTCATCTGTTTTGGATTTTTATCACCCAATTGTGAATGCCGTATGAACACGGATATATTGTAATCTATTGTCAGTTGTATCTTTTGTCTTATTGTTGAAATTGCTACTATGGTTATTGACAAGAATGTATACCTTTTTTTTTTTTTTTAATTGTTGAATGGTGGGAAGAACTTTTAGTCCAAAAAGGAATGTCTTCGGTAGTTTGTAAGGTTGTTAGTGTTTGTTTGCAGTTCATAGTTGTTTCTATTGAGTTAACTGATTTAGGGGTAATTTGTCTAATTGGACACCGCCCAAAATTTTGGACACTTTAGGTAAGTGGTATCTACTGAATGTTGTTGTAGCCCTGCTCTATTATTATTAAGAAAAAGCTATGATTAAAAGTCACATATCTTTATTATGAAATAATACTTCTAGATTTGCCTAAATAAATTTAGCTACTTTGGTTTGTAAAGGGTGAGCTAGGGTTTTTTTCATCATATTTCACACTTTTTGTGCCCTTGTAAACATTGTTCTGTATCCTTTCCTTTACCAATAGTGGGGAGAAATCAGACAGAGGTTCTCTTATATTATATTATACCGACTACCTAGACTCAAGCAGCTGTTGGAAATTCACACTTTGGTTCCATAATATATTATCTGAAAATAAGGGGATATTCTGATGAAGAGGCACTGTGGTTTTTTGTGTGTGTTTCTGTTGCAGCGTGCTCTCGCCACTGACCTCCAGAACCTCTCAGTGGAGCTCCGAAAGAAACAGTCCACTTATTTGAAGCGCCTCAGGCAGCAAAAAGAGGTTAGTGGATAATATTTGTATTCATCCATGGATATGATTACATAAGAGCTGTGGTTCAACTTGCATTGACCATTGTCAAATTTAAGTTTATGTATGATTCTTTCAGCATGGAATTGTTTTTCATGTATTCAAATGAGTAAATGAGTGACTTTGTACATGCTCGTGCATGTAGCATATGGTTAATTGATCTCTTCTTATTAACCGGCACTGAATTGTAAATTGCTAATGAAGCTTACATGGTATGCTGCATTCTTTTTTGATGTAGGGTGATGGAGTTGATATAGAGATGAATCTAAATGGAAGTAGATCTAGAGTGGAAGATGATGATTTGGATGACATGGTATGCTGGAATTTTCTTCTCCATCTGTTTATATTTCTTTCAGACTGTTAACCATTTCAAATTTGTGGATCAAGTTCGGTTTACAAGTCATTATTTGTTGCTTAATGTTTGAGTATACTGACGGGATGGGACAAATCTGAAGTTTTTTTATCCATAGTTTATTTAAGTTGAAAGCTAACATGGTAATACCAATACGTGGACAGGTGTTCAATGAGCATCAACTTGCAAAGCTTAAAAAAAGTGAGGCATTCTCAGTAGAAAGAGAGAGAGAAATCCAACAGGCAAGTGAAGATCTCTGCACTTGGTGTTTGACGTTCTTGGCGCCAAGTGTTTTCAGTGACACTTTCTAATGCTTCGTTCATATTTGACTACTCCATTTGCCTTCTCCACAGGTGGTAGAATCTGTGAATGAGCTTGCCCAGATTATGAGGGATCTGTCAGTACTCGTGATAGACCAGGTTAGATGCCTCTGTTAACTTTAAACAATCACATGACATTTTCAGACAGAAAACCAGAACCATTAATTGAATTTCTCTCCACAAACAGGGCACTGTTGTTGATAGGATAGACTACAACATTCAGAGTGTTGCAACAACAGTCGAGGAGGGCCTCAAGCAGCTACAAAAGGTCCTTTTTTTCATCCCCATATATCATTTCCCTCGTGGTAAATTTTATTATGAACCTCGCTTACTCTTTGTAATGTTGTTGCAATGTTATGTTGGCACATATTGGGGCTTACAGGCTGAGAGAACACAAAAACAAGGGGGGATGGTGATGTGTGCATCAGTTCTCGTTATCATGTGTTTCATCATGTTGGTCCTCTTAATCATCAAGGTGATAATCTTGTGATCGGTGTGGAGAGTTCTTTCCAGCTTTTGGATACAATCTAATTGTTGTAACCCTTCCCCATTGAGATTTCTACATGCACGAAGATGGTTATTTTGTCCCTTGCAGAGAATTTTAGAGTTTTCAGCCGCAGCACCAACAACTTTTCTTTTCTTTTCTTTTTTTTTTTTGGGCATGGGGACGGGTATTTAAAAAAGAACAACCAATAGATTAGTATCATTTGTCCATTTTTATTAGGGAACCCTGGGGAGGTGAAAGATTGATTAACTGGGAATGTGGGGATATGTATAGATAGAGAGCCATTTTTGGATGTTCTTTGGCCCATGGTATGTATTTGCCAAGGAACCAGTTTGTGATGCTTGTGGTTTTCTTTTGCCCGTGATTTTGGTGCTATCCATTTTCTTAGCAAACATATTACATTGAGATGATCCTTTTGTTAGTTCCATTGTTTGTATGGACTTCGTTATACAAATAAAAAGAAACACATCACTTGTGCAATCGAAAGCAGAATATACTTTTGGTAGTTGTTACTACTTCCTTTTGAATCTTCTTATGTCGGTACATTTGGTGTACTACCAAGAAAATCTGGTCATACCACGCGAATCCAGAATGACGCTAAGGTTTGACGTTGAGTTGCATAGGTCTTCTTTTCTTTTTATTCTTATTAACTAATAGAGTTACAGCCAGCTTTCGTAGCTCAGTTGGTTAGAGCACCCGTTTAGTAAGCGGGAGGTCTTGAGTTCGACTCTCAACGAAAGCAAGCTGGATTTTTTTTTATCTGGGTTAAAGTTTTCCACGATAGTCATAACACAAAAACTACAGAACAAAAAGAACTACTCATTGAAACATCTTCTCCTCCAACTTACAGCACTAACTCAAGCTTTTAAGGCTAGTAGTCATTGTTCACCACTATTTTAATTACTGAACATTAAAACCAGTTCTTTTTATATGTAGCTCGGCTGAGGAAGCCATATCTAGACTTCCCACCCAACACAATCAATCAATCATCAGACTATTGCAGTCACTAAGTAATGACTTTTATTGATAATAATTTTAACAATTACAATGAATATCTTTCTGTTCTAAGAAAAGCCAAAAGGTCCATAACCCCTAAGCTAACCACCCACACCATCAAATTAGTTGTTAACAGGCATCAGCTTGTTGAGCTTGGATTAAATCATCAAATTACAACAAACAGTTAGTTCTACAGCAAACACATGAGTGTGGCATGACTAGCCTGAACTCTTCTTCTTCTTTTGATTGATCAAGTCTGAGGCACTGAAAGATCTCTCAAAAAGGTTAGAGACTGAAAGCTTCAGGTTGAAAGTAATCCTTTGAAGAACCAATGACAAACAATTCACATCGGACATGGCTCTATGAGCTGAACCAACCAGTGGGATTCCATAATGCTCGCGAAGGGCTTGCAGTGATATCCTTGAAAGTTTCGATCCTGTTGACAAAGTTCATTTAAAGCCTTTAGACATTTCCTCAACCATGAGGGTTGGACAGAGAAACAAACACAGAAACAAACCTTCAGATTTCATCACTTCACGTGCCAAAGAAAGGGTGTCCAGAAATCGCCAATTAGAAGGAATATCTACGGAGCAACGATTGAATTCCTTAATCAGAAAGGGTACGTCAAAGGAGCGAGCATTGTGAGCAATCCACAATACATGACCGCCAGGTATTTGATGGCTTCTAACATACTCGAGTAAGATTGGTATCAACTCCTTCATCCTCCATGTAAACAAAATATTTATTAGCAGACAGTTAATAAATATGGCAGAAAATACCAATTCCAGAGCTTCAGTTATCAGATTGAGTCACAGTTTAGTACCACCACCAGCAGTTTCCTCACACCTTTCAATGAATTAATTTAGCCNGTCTGTTGACCATATTAGTGGTAATGCCATGAACATGTGCATTTGCAACATATTTATCGGGGTTTACCAATGTCTGGAAAGTGCTATTCTTACCCCCACGAAGAATTTGAAGTGCAATCTCAATGATACTTTCATTCTCTCTGCTAAACCCAGTGGTCTCAATATCAAAAACAATAATTGTCAAAAGGCTTGCCAGTTCTTTGTTCTGAGCAATCTCTTGTTGAATGTCACAATGTTGAATCTTTTGGAATTGACTAATCTCTGTTTTATTTATATTCAAGGTAGTACTTGTTGAAACCGTTCCATCCAAAATTTCATGCCTAATGCTGCTTGATTTACTGCTTCGAGCAGTCTTAACACTTCCTTCCGTTTTTGTTGTAACAGGCCTTCTTGTCCATCTCTTAGCATTTCCTCCACCAATCCCTTGGACTTTGGAATCATGCAGCTTTGAGCTAGTGCTGTACCTCCTAGTCCAACCATGGAAGCTTCCGCTCCAAAAATTGGCTAAATTATTGATTCTGCATCTAGGGCTTTGAAAGATAGAAAGACACATGGGAACTATTCTCATCTGAACTCAACAACAGGTAAGAAGTTCAGCATCACAAGGACAATAGCCTTTCACCTACAAAAGAAAGATACAAAAGAAACATTAAGAAGAGACAGTGAAAAACTACAAAGCATGACAAACTAATGATAGCCTATCATTTACATCAATCCCTGCAGCATTAGGATGAAATACTGTGAGTGAAACCAGGAAGAGTAAGAAGTGAATTTACAAAATGGGCAATTTAACAAATAATCATGGAGTCAGCAATTCAGTAAACAATGAGAATAAAGTAATCTACTTCCAAGCTGTGAATTTCAATTTCAAACATCCTAGAATTTGGTGGTTCAAATGATACTCTACAGGGGATTAAGTGGCCTTTCAAGTTCTCTAAATGAAAACTAGTGGGTTATATTTTCTTTTTCTTTTTTCCAATAAAAGGCCAATCTTTGCATAATCCAATATGGATGCACTATTCCATTGAAAATTCATCAGAGCTTTCACAGAAAAATCCTATTCCATTGACAATTCATCAGAGCTTTCAGGAAAAAATTAAAATTTAGTTCAGTTCTACCTTAACAATAAACACCTGGAGTCCTAAACGACAATTTAAACCAAACAAAGCACCTCAAGGTAAAGAATTCTCCAAATGAAAATTTTAAAGCATCAGCACACGGTGTTATTTGGATGGTATAAAGCACAGTTCCACCTAATCCAACTCGATTAAACCCAGTAAAGTTTATATGCAGATATAACGTATAAGACAGAACAAGTAGAGATACTAACGCTGTATTCTAAAGTTTTCAAGTCCTAAAGGGAGATCAACAAGAGCAATGATTAATTGCAACAACAAAACGAAGCCAATCCAGGGACGATCTAATTATATATAACATTATCACAATCCAAAGGCAAAATGTTTCCTTGGCACCGATAAGAACCAAAATCCAAACTTTCCCAGAAACGTTGAGTTCGATCACAAACTCACTAGTATACAACAAAACAAAAACAACCCATTTAATCAAACAACTGAAGCTCATTGATTCCATAATCGAAACAAGAAAAGGGGTTGAAATCTCTACACAATATATCTCGTCCAAGCTTTCAATATCTATATCACAGATTCACAGGCACAAACCATAACAAGACGTAAAATTTCAACAAAAATTTGAAATGTTAAAAAAACAAACCAAGAATATCAACTCAAAAGGGTCGAAACAAGATGGAAAATAAAGCGAAAACGAACAGGGAAGTTGGGTTTTCTCTTAGTTTGGTTCGATTTGTAAGAAACTCAAAACTGAGAGTAACTAAACGAATATAACAAATAAATGGAAATGAGAAAGAGAAGGAGAAAGAGAGAGTTGCCTGGAAGCAATTCGAATTGGGAAAAGAACCGGATTTGGAGAAACGTGTAATGGAAGTGAAGTTATACTCTTGTCAATGTAGAGATATATGTATTTTTTTTCAAAAAAAAATACCTACCTAAAGAGAGAGAGGGGTTATCTTATCAAAGAGCGAGAGGGAGTGAATATGGGGACGAACGACAATGGAAACCAGAAAAAATTGTGCGTCCCAATAGTTGCGGATCGTGCGCCTGACCCGCCTAAGGCTCATTCGGCATTCCTTCCTTGCCTTTCTTTTCTTTTTATATCTTTATTTCTTAAATTATTGTTTCTTGCCAATATATTTAAGAGAGTTTTGTAATGCGGAATTTAATGATGCACGTTTTTGAACCATTAGATTGAGACATATTTTTAAGTTGGGCTTTTTTTTTTTTTTTTCCTTCAACTTGAAATCCCATATAAGAATTTCTTTTTTTTTTTGGGAGTGAACCCCATGTAAGATTTTAAAATTATGTTTCGCTAGGTCTAAAAATGGATTATCCTAACTAAATATGTTAAACCAGGGTCCATGTACTTTATAGTTGATACGATTCTACTCGGAATAATTGGTCTTCACGTCATAAGTCACCATATATAATAGAGGTTCTTAGATTTGTACGTGCCTAAAACAATATGTCTTGCATAAAAAGACAAACGTGTTAACTCAAGTGGTCAGTAATAGCTAGATTGGTTACTTATTATAATACGTTTTGTGAATTGTGAACTCACATCAAAACCGTAAATTGTGGATCTAAGAGGATTTAGATTCTTGAAGTAAGGAGCATCTTGAGTGGTTTATAACTTGTTTCAGGGAGATACATAACATTGACGAATTGACGTGCAGAAAAGGTCAAAATTACGAAAAGCTCTGACAACGGATTTGAGAATTGCTTTTGGGTTTTGAAATATTATTGCAGTCAGTTATCATTGAAATGGGCTTAAATCTGAAAATACGGCTGCTCATAAAAGTTGCCTAAGCTAAGCCAGCCCAAAGTTAACCAGAAATGGGCCAATAGTGGGCCTAAAAATAGTTGGGCTTAGAACTTTGACGCAGGCTCTACCTGAAAGTGGTCTTCCTGGACATTGGCTAGGTGGATAATTGAATACGGTTCCCAAGTCTCAGCCTTTTCATGACCCCTTTTTTTTTTTTTTTTCGCTCGTTAGCCTTATCATGACCTAGGAGGTTCTACAACATGCTTTCTTCTAAAAAAAAGGGTGACTTCATTGCTTCTTCAAATAAAAAATTAAAAAAAAATGGTAAGACTTTATTGCCTTCTTGGCTGCATAAGAACTCCCCCCGTATGAATGACATTTTATCAATTAAAGGCAATTTCCTGCCAAAAAAAGGACAAAGATTGCAAAAAAATTGTAAAATTCGGACATCTATATATATTTTTTGATTAGTCAAACTATATAATGTCGTTAAACAAATATAGCCCAAGCAAAATCAAAAGATGATACGTAAATATAATCTATATGGAACTCATTCTAATTCCAATAATATGTACAATACAATTAAGATGGTACCAAAAACAGGAATGTCATCCTCTCAGAACCATTTAACTCCCCTATTTCATTGACCTCCATTCCTTACTCCCTCCCAGACACTATCATATCAGACCACCCCAAAATTACATTCATAAAAAGGGGGTATCACTTTCATAATTAAGACCCCCATAATAGTAGAACTTAAAATAAATAGGGGAAAAAAAAAACACTAAAGACAAAGAAAGGTATGTTGGCTGATTAGGTTGTCTCTTACTTTTCAATCCCTCACCCCATTAGACTATTCTTTCTTTTTTTCTGTTTTTTTTTTTCAAAAATACTTTTTAAGCAAAAACAGAGCCACAAGAGAGAGCCATTAATAAAACAGCTGCTTGTTCCTCCTCCCCCAACTTCCTCCTCCTATGACACCTTTGTTTCTTCACCACCACAGACGGCGACGACAACCTGTGCGACAACACCTCCTTTCCCAAAGCCATTAAACGCACCTTTAGAGTCTTACTAAGCCCCCTCTCTCTTCCATCTTTAGTGTCGTTTTCAGTAGTCGCAGTGGCAGAGCTGGTGTTGGTTATGGTGGCCGTGGAAGTACTAGAAGTGGCATGAGTACGAGTATGCTTATGGGTTCTCTCTCTCTTCCTCTCCCTTCCTTTTCTCAATCTCACCACAGAGACCATCTTCTTCCTGTACCTTATCCCGCATGCGTTACATAGAGACTGAAACCCCCCCCCCCCCCCCCAAAAAAATTAATATAAATCAAAACCCACCATGAATTCGAAAATTATGAAGCATATAGAATAAAAAAACGAGCAAACGACCCCCAAATTTTGAGTCACTTTAGAAAAAGTCATGGCCAAAGAGGGTTTAGAGATTAAGCTTCAAAAAGCAAAAAAAAAAATCCAATAAACTAAACAAAAATAGCAAACCCAAGGCGAAAAAGGAAGCATTTAATAACAAAGTAAGATCAGATTATACAAAACTCGCACGGAATGAGTATGACCCAGAAACCAAATTCGTCGGATGAGGATAGAAAAAAAAAAAAAACCCATTGGCGTGTGATGAGGATAGAACCAGTTGGGGGGAGTGGGGACTGACCTTGGGTCCAGCTGGGCCTCCTCTCCACAAGGGAGTCCTAGTGGTCCTACAGTCAACGCAGCATTTCTTGCTCTCACTCGTATGATCAGGCAATGGTTCCTGTTTCATCAAAAAAACCAAAATAGTCAAAACATCAGACTCAAAAAAAAAAAAAAAAAAAAACCCACCATGAAAGCGAAACTCGAAGCTCAACATTTTTCAAAAAAAAAAAAAGGTTCGAAACCAAACCTTTTCACTAAGATCCACGGTGCCCATTGATCCAGTACTAGTCCAAAATCAAAATGACAGAGACTGAGAGAGAGAGAGAGAGAACGAACGAACGAATGAGCTAGTCTAGTGATCAGTATGTGTATGAGACTGAAAAACCATCATCATTTGATCATTTCTAGCAAAGAAATGAGCTCAAAACCCCCAAAAACCCCAATTTGAAATGGAAGCCAGAGAGAGAACGTGATGAGCTAAAATAAGGGTTTTTGTCCTTTTTTTTTTAAGAATTTAAAAAAGCAAAAAGAGTTTAGAGAGAGAAAGTAAGAGAGAGATAGAGAGACCCACCGATAGTGGTTGCTACTTGCTACTGGGTATTGGATATGTACAAAAAAAAAAAAAAAAAAAACCCTAACCGAATTGGTTTTTTGGTTGAAATGACGAAAGTGTCCTCACTGCCGATTTCGCGAGACGTATTACTGCTGGTGACGTAGCCCAACACCCGCCATATTTCGGGGAAGATATCCGGACACGTGGCGACATGCACGAATGCGTGTTTTCCTCACTCGCTGCGACTGAGGAGAAAACGGTTACTCGCTCTGTGCTGTACTCGGTTTTTATCACGGCCTTGCCCGAGTCTGTTTGGGTCCGGGAATTGAAACAGGCGCGTTTTGTTTTCGGCTTTATTATCTCTTTTGTTGGGAAATGTAATTTTTAATCTCTGTTTCGTATTGGTATTTACGTATTAGTATAATGGTATTTATAGTTTTATTGGAATACGTCCAATATTAGAATTCTTTTTAATTTTTAGTTTAAAAGATATTAGTGGTAAACAAGACACATAATTGTGGAGAAATAGAACATAAAATGGGCAACAAACACTGTGTAAAAGACCTGTATTTGTATGGCAAAAGTATAAACCATACCTCATGGAGCAGTTGAGATTTCGCATATATTATTCTAATTAATTAGACAGTATGTATTATTCTAATTAAATAGACAATATATAATTAAGTAAATTTGTGTTCCTTGTAAACCCTTTTAAGTGCAGATACCAAATAGGACAACTAGAAACCAAGATAAGGAATGCCTGTGTCATGTTTGTAGCTGAGCTTTGTAGGGAAAGGAGAAACACAACCCGTATAAGAAGGATTATGAATTGTAAACTCTCTATATATATGGGTATAAATGTATATACATATATAATACTTCTTATTTTTTTTTTCTGGTGAAGAGATTTGAATTTGGACTTGTTGAGAGGTGAATGCCACATACTACACTTACAATCACGATACATATAAAAGTTTGGTTATGTACTTATGACTTCAGATTTCCAAATAGCCATGTAGATACCAACTTTTGGTTGAATGGACAGTGTTGGAAAAAAACCATATATGAAGAGCCAGCTTAACATAGTATATTATTTTATTTTTTACAAGTATATACATCTAATAAGAGAAATACCAACGTGAGACGGACCTTAACTATCCATTAGAATGAATATCATGATAAGACTAATAAAAGAATAATGAAATCTATAGGCGCTATTACGTATCTTTTTCTGGTAAACGTATTTATGCATTTTCATTGCCAGGCCAAATCAACAAAGGATCGTTGAATATGGTGATGCAACAAAGGAAAAAAGCACATCAATTTTCAGCCAAAAAAGAAAAGCCCTTGTAGACCATTCTTTTTGCATTGTGGTCTAGAAGTATCTTACAAGAAAAAGTTCCCCAACAAAAGGGACCAAATGGCAAAACTAAGTGCCCCTTTCACTTTTCAGTTTTCACTCTCTTCAGTATTTTAGATGAATCATGCCCTGAACAGAGAACCAATGTGCATTGATCTCACCAGAAAAAAAAAAAAAAAAAAAAAAGGGGGGCCTCCAGCACCCAAAGAAAAGCCTAAAAAGAGATTAGTAGGTTACTGTCAGGTTTAAAGGTCTCTTTTCAGCAAATATTATGAGAAATTAGAAAGAAAAATAAAATCGGGATAATGGGAAGTAGCGTTGCTGTTTGCTTTTCATCTTCCCCATGCTTTATACAATTTCAGTTATATTTTGTCATTAAAAGTTGAGCCCTTTGAAAATTCTCTTTTCTTCTCTCTAGAACGAGAGTAGGTACTCATAAAAAATTTATTGCTTCCCTCAATAACATAAAACCATGTCAAGAAATGTTTTCTTAAAGACACTCAGGAATCAATAGATTGTGTACTGAACTCATTATATTCCTCTTTCTTTTGGCAGAATAAATATATATGATGCATTACAAAATTATATAAAACAGTAATGCTAATGACAACACATATTTCGCACGAAAAGATTACACTATACGATTTGGGAATGGCATAATTTCTAATTGGATAGTTTTAAGTAGTGCAGTATCGCCTTATGCTATTAATATAATGTATCACGTTATTTGACGAAAAGAAATGATATTAGTCCTAGCATTACATTATCAATAAACATATACAGACCCACCAAGCCGGGGTGTGGAAGAGCAGTCTATTTCCATGTACCATTAGTTTGTGAATTAACTATTCTCGTAGGGAAAAAAAAGTACCAACTTTTTGTTCCATAATCTACAGTCCAGAGAGTTGTAGCATTGAAGCCTTATTTTCCCTTCCGAACAATGGATTATCACTTAAAGTTACGATTATGATGGACACTAATTTGTAGATTATCTAACAATGAAAAAGTCCAAAACTTGCAACCAAGTTATGACTTGGACAATTAAAAGCATCTTTGTTCTCTTCTTCTTGACACCAAGTATCTACTTTTCCTCTTCTTTTAAATAGGCTAAGCGAAGCTGGCTCCGTTTGGATTCAAACCCAGTGGCAAACGTGAGAGCCATGTTTCTCATCACAGAAATATCTCCACGGAATAATCCCAAAACCATCTTTTTTGCTTTTTTGAAAGGAATCCCAAAACCATATTTGATTTCAATACACATCGTTTTGACTCGATTTACATTGCTTCTACCACCAACTTCCGATCAAGAAACTGCCAATATGATCCTTAACAACACACCGTACCTAGAAATTAATGGTATAGCAACAGTTTAAGCAGCAAAATCCCAAAACCACTTTAAGACTGATACGCGGCACTATATTGTATAGAAATACATTTGACCGAAGAATTATCTTATTAAGCAATAATTATCGAGTATAGCACCAGATTTAAATTCATTATGACACGGCAAATGTCACTTCATTTAATATGTTTAACAAATTCAACAATCCTTAGCAAAAGTCTGGCAATTTTAACAGTTGTAAAAGAGCATGAAACCAGAATGATTATATAGACGATAAAATTTTCTCTTCATAATAAGAATTTTTTTTAAACAACTTCTGACATTAGACCAGCGGACGTATTCCCCCCCGGACAATACTCGATTAAATTCATCAACGACTCTGAACTCTGAAGCCCCAAAATATTAAGTTTATCACCAGACAACGTACAACCGACAGGAATGGTATCCTCATACTACAAAAGCAAATATTTATGGAGACTCTGGAAAGTGCCAAAATGACTGGGTAACGAACATAACCAACACTTTAGCTTACACCACTTTCTATCAAAACTAAAACAATAAACACCCCCCCCCCCCCCAAAAAAAAAAAAAAAAA
>JXTB01000075.1:925331-939260 GCA_002914805.1 Parasponia andersonii
TCTTGATGCTCTTCTTGTAATTGTTTGTCAATAAAGTAAGCAAACATGGAAGAGCTTGATGACTAATGATAACCTGAAGAGCAGCAACAGCTAGTAAGCCCAAGATACAACCAAAAGCAAGCTTCAGAACATAGGTCACGCTTGGTTCATGAAATGGAATTGGAATAGTAATGAGAATGGTAATAGAATGGAATTGGAATAATAATGAGAATGGTAATAGAATGGAATTGAAAAAGGAATATGAATGATAATACATTGTTTGGTTAAAATTGGAATCAACAGTGGAATGGAATGAAATATATTGTGTATTGACAAATTTACCCTAACTTTTAAATATTGTAGTAGGACAAAGAGGGAAAAACTAGTTTTACCAAAATTTGAAAGAGATTGGAACTTTTATTCCATTGGTAGAAAAGTGGAATAGCAATTCCATCATTTAATGGAATTATAATTCCCATTCCCTTGCCAAAAAAAATGAAACAAACATTGGAATGTACTATTTGGTGGAATGAGTTGTCCATTCCAAACTCCATTCCTTCAAACCAAACATACCCATATTGAGAACCAAAACCCTTAAGAGACACATAAAGGATTTGACAAGGTATAGCTTTACAGAATATGCTAAGTCACGTGTTAAAATGAAAAAAATTCCATGCAGAAAAAGATCTAAACCACACCTATTGCCCAGAATAATCGTGGTATATTTTCATGTTCTTGAAAAAATTATCAAATGAAATGGGAGAAACTGAATAATTTTTTTATGGATGCCCAGAACCAACTGATACCTGAGTTTGCAAATCATCTCCAGTGACGATATTTCCGACAGTGCGAAGAGCAGGAATTAGCACAGACGGAGATGGGTGACTGAAAATCATAGAACATGTTCACATATATAAAAATTAAAAAGGAAAAATGAACAGTAAAACACGCTCCAAAAGAAAATCCCAATCCAATAAAAAATTGACTGATTGGTACTCCATACAAATCGAATATCTTGAGTCCATGACACAAATTCAGGAGCCAAAAGAACTCACAGTAAAAGTTCAACAAGGCGGGGGCACACTCCGGCTTCAATAACTGCTTGAATTTTATCATTTGTTCCATCGGAAAGGTAGGAAAGTGCCCAACAGGCATCTGTCAAAACTTCTTCATCGTTTGAATGGATAAGACGTGCAAGAGCTGGAAGGGCAGGCTTAACCTGTGAGGATGACCAACCAAGTTCGCTTTTTAGAACTTCAAAAAACCCCAAAACACTATTATTAAGAAAAAGAAACAGAACAAAAATAAATACAGAATCTCTATGTAATATGGCATGGCACACAAACATTGTAAACCAAAAGTTGAAAGTATTCAACACCAGCAGAAACTTTAACAACACACATGAAAAATCCAACCTGATCAAATGGGGGCTGTGGCTTGCCCCTGCAAAAATTAGAAAGTGTCCATGTTGCATTTCTTAGCATTGAGAGCTTAGCATGCTCATTTAACTGTGCCAGCAAAGGAAGCAAGGCCCCATTACTCAGTACAAGATCACGACATCTAGGGGAATCACCAGCAACATTTCCCAGGGCCCAAACAGCCTAAAAATAGCAAAAGTGAAGAGCATGTCAGTACTACAATAAAACAAATAAAAACTTCATCAACTTAACAGTACAACCACAATCTCATAAGAAACACCAGCCTCTATATTCTCTTCCTCACTTTCATATGAGAATAATTTCATAAATTACCAAGGTTTAGAAAATAAGAACTAGGATGCCCCATTCCACATATATGAGGTACAACCCACAATCAACATTCAAAACAAATTCAAGTTATAGCAAAAGAAAACAAGAAACAACAATATTGAATTCTTAAAATTCCACACCTGCTCACGAACATCGTCACTCGGAGATCCAAGAAGTTTTACAAATATAGGGACAGCTCCATGATCAATTACAACCTTTGTGTTCTCAGAAGTCCCAGAAGCAATGTTTGTTAGAGCCCAAGCTGCCTCAAACTGCAGGAAGAAACAATCAATTAAAATATTGGAGTGTTACCACAATACAGGGAAATTCAGTTGAAGAAGATAAGAACCTGCAGCTGAGGGAAATCCTCCCTCATGAGAAATTCAACAAAACGAGGAACAACCCCAGATTGTATGACTTCCTCGATTGGAGGACTTCGTTCTATCATTTAAGCAAGGAACATCAAGTTAATAAAACAAACAGGTAATAATAAAATAAAATAAAATAAAATCACAGCAGCAGCAGCAAAATTCCAGACCAATTGAAAGAAGCTTCCTAAACTGAGTAGTTGCCTCAAGCTGCAGATTACTATCATCAGACCAGACACCAGCAACCATGGAAGGTAGATGCTCTAACTGCATTCAAAACATTAAATTAACATCAGTATCATAAAAAACTAGACCATTGCCTTCATTTAGCTTCTACAAAAAGTTGCCTTGGGCAATTATGCCCGCCATTAGGGTGGGGGAGGACAAGGAAATAGGGGCAAATATTCAAAAATATGAAAGTATTGAAATCAGTCCAATCATAATCAACGCACCTGCATAACATTAGAACCAAAAAATATATGCACGTATCAATTTTCCCAACCAAGAAGTCAAACCAGGTCTCAGACCAAACTTTAAAATGATCAGAAGCAACAATTCAGTATGTGCAAAAAGCAACAGTAATATATAGTCAATTAAACCCATCATCAAAAACCCTAAAAGATAACATAGCAAGACCAAGTCAATCCACTGATAATGCAAAAGGGGTCAATGAACAATCTACACAAAAACCCTCCTAAAACAATCTCAACAAAAGCCAAAGCAATCCCAGTAATCTGGAAAAAAAACCCAGAAACCAATGGAATCAAATCAGTTATTAGTTATCAAGGTTCGTAAATAAATGAAACCCATACTTAATCGCCCAACACCTACAAAATCGATTGAAATGAGTAAAACCAATACAACCCAGCTCATCCTATACTGAACTCCAAATCTTAATACAGATATTCAGAAATGAAATAGAAAAATCAAAACGAGAAAGACTAGACCTTCTTCTCGAGAGCGGAGGTGGGAATGGAAGCCGGCAATTGCTGAGGCTGAAGTCCCTCACGGCGCTTCTTCTGAAGGCTCTCTTCCCTGCGATTCTTCCTGATCTCGACCATGTTGTCCTCCCGGCGCCTCCGACCCTCCTCGGCGTCGACGGCGACCTTGTATCGGTTCCGGCGGACCTCGGTCCTCGCGCTCGGCCTCAGCGACATCGTTTCCGAAACCTGAAAAAGTCGAATTCGAAAACCGAGAGAGAGAGAGAGAGAGAGAGGGAGCGAGGGTTTGGGGGACGAAGTAGAGAGAGTGTGTATGTGTGTGAGAGGGAGAGAGAGAGAGAAAGAAATGAGGGTTTGATCTTCGGAGGTTTGAAGAGAGAGAGGGAGTGGAACAGAGAGGTTATATAGCGCTGTTGGGAGTGGGACGAGGGCCGTCGATAACTGGCCTTGGATCGGTTTGAATTTACGATATTGCCACTCTATTTTTTGAATTTGAAGATGAGGGAAAAAGCTAGTTTGATTGGTGAATGCACAGAGGAGGAATGGAAAGGCCTTTACGAGGACCCCCAAACGACGCCGTCTCAATGGCTTAACTTCACAGCTTTCTTTTCTTTCTATTTAATTCTTTTTTAAATATTAGCTATGTAGGATTAAAACGACGCCGTGGACTGCATTCAATGGCTTGTTGGATTTTAAAAATGTTGTTTGATAAATTTTCATCAACAATTTTACTTCGGAAAAAATATATATATTATGGTGTTGTCACTTTCTTTATTTAGTTTTCATCCTTTGCACCACATTAAGTTACAACAACTGACGAATACTCATTGGCATCTATCATTTAGATCAAAACAAATGCGCATTCTGAGATTTAAACCTAAATTAGATAAAAATGAATGCAACAAATAGGACCCTGCCATCACTATGGTCACTTTAGTCGAAGTTAAACCTACGAAAATAATCGATAATGATAACAATATAAAACACATAATAAAATCTATAAATATTATAGATAAAAAAAATACTTATTACATTAACAACTTATATAAATAGATTGTCAATCTAATATATATATATATATATATATATATTTTTATTATGTGTAGATTATTTTTTTAGTTGTTGGATCATCGTCGGTGATCTAATAACGATAATAAAATATATGAAAAATATATATAATTAATATTATTTATTTTTTATGTCTTATTATAAAAAAATATAAATGATAAAAATGTCATCGATCAAATTAATACCTAATTAAAAAAAAAATACGAAATGGATTGATGCCTATATGTATGTATATATATATATATATATGGTTGTCAATTCAATAGGTATTTTTTTTTCTTTACTTATAGGTAAGTATTTTTTTTTAACCGTTAGATTACCATCTAATGGTGATCCAATGACTATAATAAAGTACATGAAAAGACGTGCATCATTAATGCTCTTTCTCTTTCTTATTTTTTACAATAAAAAAATATGCATCTATGCATAGATTAAAAAAAAAATACCTATTGGATTGGCGACCATTTATATATATGTATATATATATATATATAATATATATATATATATATAGAGGTGTGTGCTTCTGCATGCTTTAAAAAGAGGCTAGGACCCAGGTCAACATGGTAAAAATGCTTTAAAACTTTTTGATAAGCTAGGAGGCTAGGACCTAGGTCAACATAGTAAAGAAATTAAACGGGCCTGTTCTCATACAATTAGCCCAATTAAATTGTTCCAATATCTCACAACTCAATGGCCAATCCCTTTCATTTTAATGGGCTTCGATTTGCTCTTGTAAGGGTTTCTAACACATTCACACATGAAAACCCAAAAGAATTACAAAAAGAAGGAAATTATGTGTTTTTCCAATTTTCATATGACTTTTATTAGAAAAATATCACTTTAAAAATATATTTTAGAAATATATCATTTTAAAATAATTATTAGTTACTTTAAAAACTTGCTACCAATTACTAGTTATAAATATCTTTAGTTACTAGAAACTAGTTACCACTTTCTATTTACTGTTTTAAAAATAGTATTTTTCTAAATATTTAAAAAAATTATTTTTCTATTAAAAACCGTACCATATCTAAAAAAACACAATCCACTATATTTTTCAAGTTTTTTTTTCCCTAAAAATCTCATACAAGACCTAATTTTCACAAATTGTAATGAGTTGAAAATTAATGTTATATGTCTTGTTTTAAAATTGGTACTAATAGATGAGGTCAATTACTAATTTATAATTTAATGACCTTTTTTAGGTAAATCTCAATATGTTAGTTAGGAGGTTTTAGTTTCATTTTTTTTTACCTTTATTATTACCATCAAATGGTGAATCTCTTTTTTTCTCTTATATCAAGTTATTTACTTTATATATTTTAAGACGTGCCACTTTCGCAATCTTAATCCCTGTAGATATCTCTTCGATTATAATATTTTTTTTTTTACGATGTTAGTATATATGATCAGGTTGTTATGAATATATATATACACGTATTGTAAATACTTTTTAAATATGATGCATTACAATATTGAACTTATTGTATATAAAATATACTGAGTATATATATATATATATATATATGGTTGCCAATCTAATAGGTATTTTTTTTTTATAGGTAGGTATTTTTTTTTTATAGGTAGGTATTTTTTTTTTAAACCGTTGGTTCACCATCTAATAGTGATCCAATGACTATAATGAAGTACAAGAAAAGATGTGCATCATTAATGCTCTTTCTCTTTCTTATTTTTTACAATAAAAAAATGTGCATGCTAAATTTTCATTGGCCAACGTACTAGGTAAGGTTGATTTCCGTTAATGATCGTAAAGTTCATTTTTTGAAATTCAATGAATTCGTAAACGTTAAAAAAAAATTTAAAAACCTCTTAACTAAGAAATGCACAATAAGAATGGGTAATAATTTCAATAAAAGTTTGGATTTTTTTTGAATGAAGAGAAATTTGGAATTTGATGATGCAATTTTGGGTATCATATTCACTCGGTATCTGATTGGATAATTTAAGTATTTGAATTTACGAGATTTACCGATATTTGGGCCTAAAAGGGGCATAATACTAATCCAACTACAATAAGTTCCAGTTTCCAAATTTCAAGTATGCATTATGGCATAAAAGATTGTCAAGAAAATAATTAAGAAAATTTAATTGGGGGTCTGTTTTGGACACTATATGTAAAAGTGTTCAATTTTTTGAATATTTAGTTTTTTGCTCGATTTCAAGGAAAAACAAAAAGACCATTCTTCAGAAGGTCCTAAAATTTACCTTAATCATAATAGATGGTTCAAACCCATAAGATGTTTCATAAGAATTGGTTAAGATTGTAAGTTATTTTATTATGAAAAAGATAGAGATACCAAAGTTTTGCATAAAAAGTTTACACTAATGATGTGATATTATTTATAGCCATATAACTTAGAGGTTATATTTGGTAAGAGAGAAAAGTGAGAGGAAGGAAAGAATTTAAGGGAAAAGTGAGAGAAAAATGAAAAATGAGGTTGTTTGGTAGGAAGAAAAAAAGAAGAGAAAGGAAAAAGGGAAAGAAAATGGGAGGAAAAAATAACATATAGGCCCCATAAAAATTTTCCTCTCCAAATTGGAGGGAAAGATGGAAGGAAAAAACAAAATTAGTGAATGAAAAATTAAATTTACTAAATTATTCTTTTGTATTAATTTTTAAAATAATAATATAGAGAATAAAATAATTATTTTAAAATATACTAATATTTTTTACATATCAAGCAACTATGAGAGAAACACTTTTTTTTTTCCTTTATTATTATCTTTCCTCTCTATCAAACATAACCTAAATGATATGGTTTCACATTAAAATAAGAAGGGCTAAAATACATGCAGCATCACTCGATGTAAGTTTTTTATATCTTATTATTAATATTTTATTATATTTTTATTATATATAGGATTTAGTGTCCATAAATGCTAACATCTAGTAGGTCTGTCCCTCTATTACAACCAATGGCCAAAAAATTAGAAATTAAACTAGAAAATAAAAATGTACACTTCGAGTTTGACATTGGCAAATTTATGGTCTATATAATCCGTTCCTTTGTTTTATTTTTTAGTATGAAAGCTGCTATTTTTCCATTAATTAAACAACTCAAATAGATTACACATTAGTTTTGTTCTACTTTTAAGTTTGTTTTCCTTTAAAAGAAATATTTTGTAAAAGACTACTTAAAAAGCAGAAAATTTAATTTCATTACGAAATCTATAAATTAGAGGAATATATAGAAAAGAAGTACACAATTTCCTTAGTTGGAGACCTCCCTACTATGGATGTCCAAAATTCAAAAAGTCAGAGATTCAATCCTAGTGCAAATAACCCCATACGTGCTGAATGAATTTGATTGAAATTTTGAAATCACGCTTCGAGAATGTATTTTTTGATTTAAAAGTATTCAATCCAAGCCAATATGCACATAATTTATACATTTATATTTTTAATTAATATATTTTGAAAAATTTAATGATACAGCTCATCTTAATTGATAATTTCTTTACTAATACAAAATCAAAATAAAACCCAATGTTATGGATTTATCGATTTGGCTAAAATAACTACTCTGGTGGATTTGATATTTTTTGCTTGAAAAAATATTACTTCATTAAAATCAAGGATCATGACTACAAAAAAATCAGATGCCAACCAAAATCAAGATTTGGCAAGGAAGAGGAAGCTAAATCAGTATGATCTATATAGCCAGAATGATCTAATCCCCAACGACACACATGATGGCAGCTCTATTAATGATTATGGGGATAAAAAAAAACGAAGTAAAATGAAACTTAGGCAGCAATAAACCAGTAGTATCAACATACACTCTTGCATCCTAAGATAAAATATTAGTTTGACCTTCAAAAGCCTTGATGGCATTTGACAATCCCCCTCAAATATCACTCGTGGCCATTTCATGTACACATTGAGTTCCACATGCATAGCATAGGCTTCAGCACTTTTCACTGAGATTGACGAACCCCTATACACCTAGATAGACAAAATATCACCTCTGTAATTTCTAGCCACAATACCCACAGTTGAGATGGAGTTTAGCACGAATGTATCAACATTAATTTTAATAACTCCTATATCAGGAGGTTGCCAATGAACAACAGAAGTATTCTTTTATCTCTATATCAATCTAGAAACACAAAATTCCTCAACTTTTTTATAACAACTTTGTAAAGCAGGAAAATAGATCATGTTTAACCTTTTTGTGAATGACCTCATTTTGAATTCTCCGGACTATATCCAAGCAGATTAATAACAAATACAAATTTAATGCCTATATCTCTCAAACAACCAAACCTGATAGAAAAAGGACAACCAAATCACAATGCAGAAGCAAACTGAGTATTGATTAGTGGATTGGATTTAATTAGTTGAAAACTTTGTGTATTTTCTGAAATAATTGAATATATTTAAAATAATGCGATATTGATCCGTTGAAACATCTACTAACACAACTTACTTTTCTTATGCCATATATTTAGCGGCAGACCTACGATTTTAGTTTGGGGGGGGGGGGGCATAAGACGAGTTTGAAAAAATAGATGTATTAAAAAAAAAAAGCTATCTTGAAAAATATATTCTTTCATTTGTGTGTTTTTCAACGGCATATTTATATTTTTATATCCCCTATTTTGTTTGTTTGTTTACATGATTTATATTTTAGTTTTAGTTATTATCAATATTATCCTTCGAATTTGAAAATTATCATACATTCAGTCAAGTGAAACACAAACTTTGACCAAAATACCCTTTTAGATTAAATTTATATTTAAAAATTAAAACTAAAACAAAATATGTTTTAGGAAAACTAAAAGCTAATTAAAACAAAAATGAAATTAGCATCTCTCTCTCTTTTCTCCCTTCATTATCGTCCCCTTCTCTATTCAGACAAAATGCATTTTGATATGGCCTTAAAGATTAGTTTGTAAGTGTGGCGGTAGCCTTAGTGAAGATTGTGGGTATGGAGATTTAGGTCACAACAACGATTTGATAGCTTTTAAATGTCCGACTGGTCCAAATCAAATCCGGCTTGCCAGAACCCTACACACTCAAAGCTGCAATCTAAAGCACTTGGCGTCTCCCGAGACTTATTATTGCTATTCCTGCTTGTTCTAGCCATGATGCTTTGGAGATTCTCACTCAGTTTAGCCTTAGGGGAAGAGAAGCTTAGCCCGTCTCGACCTTCAAAGTCGGTTACTGGAGAAGGAAATAAAACCAATGGGGTTGAGTTATTGGCGTTAGCTGGCGGCATCGTGAAGTTGGTGCAAGATTCTCGCCGCGGTTCAAGCTTGAGTTTACAGTGGATCTTAAATTTTTATTTTTATTGGATATTGATCCTAAATTTGTTTGAAGATTTTTAGGGTTTTATGGGTCTGATTGAAGAAGTTGTTTGCGCTTTTGAGGAAATAGCATATATTGCTCGTAAATGTTGGTCAGGAATGATGAATAGCTTAGTAAATTTTGGCACTGTCAAGGTCGGCCATAATTGTACGATCTTCAACTTTGTGGGTTTGGCAGTGGAATGGGAAGGAGGGAATGGAGAGTATAAAGAGGAAAATGCTATTTTGATTTTCGTTTTTAATTATTTTTAATTTCACTAAAAAGAAGTTTTTAGTTTGTTTTAGTTTCAATTTTTAAATATAAAATTAAATCTAAAGGGTATTTTGGTCAATTACTAGACAAAATTAGTCTTTGACTTGACAAAGGTATAAATTTATAAAATTAAGATTAATTTTCAAATGTGAAGGTTAATTTTGATAATAACTAAAATTAAGAGTATAAATCATACAAATAATCAAAATACAGGGTCTAAAAATATAAATATCCTGTTTTTCAACGTAGATCCCTTTTATAACTTGATAACAGCCAGTCTTGCTCGACGTACTTGCCAAACCATTAAAAGATCTTCTTTTCGCAAAAAGTTTTTAAAATTATCTATTGCATTTAATTTCTTTATAAAAAAAATATTGACTTTAAACAAATTGTAAATATTATTAGATGTGTGTAGTCTTATTATAGTAAATCTCCTTGTACGAAACATTGTGTGCTATGCACATGGGAGGTGTGAACCACTATTAAGGATGTTAGGGTGTATTAGTAACTAGTATTTTTTCTTTTGATTTTACACATTATTCTTGATGGCCTAGTTTTTACTCTATACAAAGAATGTTAGGGTGCCAATTTCGGGTAAATGAGATTCTAATAAGAGTTGCAGAGTTTTAGAAAGACTGAGGATATGAGATTTCTTTATAATTATTTTTCTTGATTATAAAAAAACATGCAACGACAAAATATGGACACAACTCCCACGTCGAGAGTGAATCACTATAAATCTTGTATTTGTTTCTTTGTTTTTTGTTTTAGTTGTTGCTCTCAATAGTATAAAGTTAAATGTACGTTTAGCCCTTAACATGCATAGATGATAGTTATACTTTACGAGTTCTCATATTCTAAAATGGAAGTCAGAATTTTAGAAATCGGAAAATTAGAAAATTCCAATTCCCCTCCCCCCCCGTCTGAAACATTGAGTTCCCTTTATATAGGTGAGGGTAATTCAATGTTCCTAATTATGAAAATGGGTAACTATACAATCGGGTAATACAATTTGAGTAACAACATAATTGGGTAACCACTTAAAACGGGTAACTGGTCGATCATAAAAGAGAGACTTCTGTTTCCCTTTCCTTGCAGATTACCTGTTTGACGAAGCAGAGACTTGTTTCCTTTTCTTTCGGAGGAGGTCACTCATAACTTATACAGAGGAGGTCGCACATAACTTACACGGAAGAGGTCGTACATAACATATGCAGTGGAGGTCGCACATATTCTTACACATGCGACCTGGCATAGGATTTTAGACCGCACAATAATTGCACCCCAGCTCTATTAGTTCTTTAGGACAAAATAGAGCTTCCTTTAAATGTAGGTGAGTGCGAACTTAAAAAATGCGATGTCATGACCTAGACTTGAGATCCTTGAAGAGTCGAAGAGTCGCCAGATTTTAAATCCCATTTCTCAAGATCACGCGTATCTTTTTCTGACAGACGGAAACACGTGTAGCCTTTTCTAAGAAAGATAGCAGAACTTGAGGAGGCTCAAGGATATCAATGATGCCAACCGTCGTTTTTAAATCAAATCTTTTCAAATTTCAAAAAATTATGATTTATCTTAAAAAAAATCAAATTCCACGTGAACTTCGGCCTTCAGATCTGAAAATCAAATACCTTAATCTACGGCTGTGATTTAGCGGTGCTCGAGGTATAAATATCGGAAATCAATCCGTTTCTGCTTCTTTATTTCAGACTTCCCATTTTTCTAAAAATCCCGAAGTTTTTTAGAGAACCCTACAGTGCCGTTTCGTCCTTCAGCTCGCACAATTCCAATACCTTCTCCGACAGAATTCAGACCGTATCTCAATCCCTCCGCTTCCGAAGAAAGGTTTGTTTATTTCTTTCCTATTGTTCTTCGTCTGTTCTTGAAAAAACTTAGTTTCAATTTCTAGGAATAGAAACATACCCTATATTCGAACGAACTAGAATAGGAATTTTTCTAGATCTCCCTTTTCTGTTTCATAGAATAGACTCTTACTAGATAACGGTCAAGGAAAAACTCGTGAAAAGAATTTCTAGGGTCTGATACCCTATTTACCTATTTTTTGATGAACTGCTCGAGCAACTATTTTCGAATCCATAGACCAATCAGAAAAAATTCGATGAACTTCCCTGTTAGCGCAATCCTAGGATAAACCCCCAGAATTAACAGTGAGAATCCTTGATGCTCGCGTAGGACTAAATCCATCCGTATTTCTTTTCAGATGTCTCGTAGTGAGGATTTTAGGGAAGGGAATGCATTTTCTGGAGAATCTGACTCTAGTGTCAGCTCTTGAAGACTACCTCGAACCAGAACCTGAGGTAGAGATAACAGGGGTCAGGCAGAATAGTCCTCGCATAGGCGACCTCCCTCGGGACCAGTGGCCTCGACATATCAAGGATACCCCTGCCTTCTCCTCAGGATATCAATACGTAGAGGGGAATTGGTCATATACCAATATAAGGACGAGCTGCACATCGAACAAGCTCAGCAAAATCGTGTGCAGCTATAAGATCGCCATCCCTCTTCATCTACTCATAGAATTCAACCGACCACACATACCACCATGCGGGATTTCTTCTTTTTCTGAAGCAGTCCTTAAGTGCGGTGTACATCTCCCACTTCATCCATATATAAAACAATTATTGACTACTATGGGGTTGTCCCTTTTCAATTGACCCCTAATACATATAGATATATGATAGGTTTGTATATTCTTTACCACAAGCTAGGTCTAGAGACCCCTACTCCTGAAAAGTTTGCTTGGTTTTACCAAGTGAAAGCAAACCCATCAGATCTTGGCTTCTTTTATGCAAGCAAATGGTCGAACCAGGCAATAAAAACGATCTACGAGGTTCGCAACAATATGGGAAAATGGAAAAACCCATTTTTCCACTTTGACTATGCGGATAACGGCTTCTTTCAAAACCTCCGTAGGTAGTTTTTCGATTTATCACTTTTTTCAATTTTGTTATTTTTATCCTGATCGCACTCGTATGCCATCGCAGACAACAGGGAATGAACTGGACTTTCTAGGGAGCAGCTCGCAAGGGTGTACAAAATCAACGACCTTCCAATCGAGGAATTTGATTGGAAGGTACTTGGAACTTCCAGAATCCTAGTCGCTTGCGGTCTGCTTCCAAAGGGAGCTATATTCCCTGATCCCCCTGTACATTCATCCAGACCTTCGAGCTCAAAGAAAAAGAAGCCAAGGAAAAAGACGGATACCGGTGCCTCGTCTTCCAGACTTGGGAAACGAAAAACACCTGCCACCCCTCCAGCCTCGGAACCTTCCTCTCCAGAAACAGTGTCATCACCAGCTCCTCAACCAACTACTCAACAAGAAGAAGGTAATCATATACATTTTCTAATTACCTGTATTATATCCTCCTCGCTCACTTATATATATGTGCAGAGATGGTCATCGGTAGTGGCTTGCGGGCACCACCCTCAACTCTCGGGTCTATGGCAAAAATCAAAATACCCGAGAGCAATCCATTATCAAAAGGGAAAGAGAAGGTTGACTACTCCAAGAAAAGAAAAATCACCTTCGAGGATATCCCAGCAAGCTCGCCTCCACCACAGCCTCAGCCAACGAGTCATCCTGAACCACCTAAAGAGGCTGCCACTTCTTCGGAACTGATCCTGGCAGATAAGGATGAAGAGCTCTTCGCGCTCCTCAACTAATTACCAGAGAAGGCTGGTATGAGCGCAGCCTTCATTGATCGCTTCACATCCGAGGAAGGCTGGGAGCGGATGAAGCGACGATCTGCCAAAGTCGCTTTTGGATCTGCGATGAGGATGCTGTCCAATGTAAGTACTTTTCTATTCTCTCCTCGAATGTATTCTCTTTGTATTAATGATTAGATTTTTCAGACCGTGGCCGCTGCTATCCTGATGCACGACCCGGTCCTCGAATACTTGGAGAAGGCCGAAAAAGTTGAAGAGATAACCCAAGCATTTGAGAATTCGGAGAAGGCTCGGGAGGAGGAGAGAGGAGCTTTCGACTTGGAGAGGCAGCGACTGCTTGAAGAATTGGCCAAGGAGAAGCTCGAGAAGGAGAACCTCGAGGATAAAGTCAAAAAGCTCGAGAAAATCATCTCTGAGCATCCGGACCGCATAAGGGAGGCGACCACTGAGGCGATACACAAAGCTATCGAAGAGTTCAAGGCGACTGAAGTCAAAGAGCTCGAAGATAAAGCTAGTGACATTGCCTCATCAACCATCATTTTTAACATCTT
>JXTB01000075.1:940675-967478 GCA_002914805.1 Parasponia andersonii
GATATGATGCGATATGAAGTTGAGACTGCTCGCGCCTTTCTTTTAAGAGATCGAGCTCCAGTGACATGATATTCGAATTAATCCCGAAGATTAGATTTCAGAAAAGTGACCAATGAAGCTCGCACAGGTTCCTGACTCTCCGTTCCAATCTCGACTTGGAGGACATGTCGAATAATAAATCCTCCAGATCTTCAATGGGTCCAGTTCTGACCATCTATTTCTCGAGGATTAAAGTCTTCACTAGTCGTATCGATTGACGGTTCAACTGACGTAGTCTGATGACCCGACTGACGCTTTGCACGCTTCCTCGACTGACGCTTTAATCGCTTCCTCGACTGACGCTTTGTTCGCTGCCTCGACTGATGCTTTGCTCGCTGCCTCGACTGATGCTTTGCTCGCTGACTCGAGTAGGGTGACCATCATTGTGCGGGACGTCGCATCCTTTGCTGCGAGTTTCAGCGAGTTGTTATAACAAGTCCTCGCATTATATTGGTTTCCTCGCACCTCGTCTACCCCGTGTTGGGTCGGGAACTTCATAGTGAGATGATAGTTCGAAGTGACGGCTCGAAGTTCCATCAGTGTCGATCTTCCCAGCACAGCATTGAAAGCAGAGGGGCGATCTACTACCAAAAACTAAGACATTATCGTTGAAACCCTAGGATAGGTTCCAATGCTGACCATCAATTCAATCATGCCCATAGGCATTAGGTTGTCACCAGTGAAACTATAGAGTGGATTGACGGTAGGCTTTAAGTCGCTCTCAATCAACCCCATCGTCTTAAAGATATCGAAGTACAGGATGTCCACAGCACTCCTATCATCAACCAATACTCGCCACAACTGTGTGCTTCCACAGTTAATTTTTATGACCAACGCATTATTATACGGATAATGGACTTCCCTTGCGTCCTGTTCTGTGAAGGTAATGTCCATGTCCGGTACTCGTTGAACTTGCGTGGTTGCTGCTCAAAATGCATGATGTTAGTTAATGGCTGTTGTCAAGCTTCTTGTACATACCTGTCTTGAGCTCTTTTTGAATTTCCACCAACATGCGGTCCTCCGAAGATAGTTCAGACTTCGCGCTGGATTTCTGGAGGTCACTGTTGGTTCTTTTCTCGCCTTTCGTCGTTCTGCCTGGTGTACTGCCGCAGTCGCCCCTCTTTAATCAGCCTTTCAATTTCATCCTTCAGGGCAAATCAATCATTAGTATCATGCCCAATATCATTGTGATACCGGCAGAACTTGTTGGGATCGCGCTTTGCCCTGTCCCGCTTCATCGGTTTTGGTTGACGGTATCGCTCTTTTTGATTTGTGACCGTATAGATATGATCTATGGGCGCGTTTAACTCGGTATGATTATTGAACTGCATGAGAGCTCTTGAAATCTCCTGCCTTTTGGGTCTAGGCTGATTTTCCGTCTGCTGTTCATTACTTATTTTATTCTTCTTATTACCGTTATTGTTGGTAATGACTGCGTCTTTAGTCGCATCTTTCCTTCCTTCTATCTTTTGAAGATTCTCGCGCGAAGATTCTACCCTCAGATGCCGACTAACCCTTCGGTAGAAATCTTCGAGAGTTCTACATTCTCGCTCAAGTAATTCCTCCCAAAGTTTTGTTTCTGGTCGCACTCCAGCCATCATGAGAGTTAGAACTCCTCCATCAGGTGGGTTATTGACCTTTGCTAACTCTGAGGTGAATCGATTCAGATAAGATCGTAGAGTCTCCTCTGGACCTTGCCGGATTGCAGACAAGCTAACAAGTGGAACTGTGAAATTCTTGGTAGCTTGAAACTGTCTCAAGAACGCCGTCTGAAGCTATTGCCAGGACGAGATCGAGCCGGATTTGATTCCTCGGAACCACTTCTTTGCTACTCCCGAGAGAGTTACAGCAAAACATCTGCAACGTGCATGATCATTGACATGATGTAGTTCTATCAAGTCACTGAAGTGATCCATATGGTCATATGGATCAGATTTCCCATCAAAAGTGTTAATGGTGGGAAGTCTAAATCCAGTAGGTAGGGCTGCAGCTCGAACTTTCTCGCTGAATGGCGATTGACGATACCCATCAGCGAGCTCATCGTCCTAACCAGTAAGTGCGTCTAATGCGATCCTTAAATTGTGAACATTGACGTTCAGAGGGAAAACATTATCTCTCGCTGGCGGCAAGGGCGGCCTTTGATCGTTATCCTGATGCATGGCCGGCTGGTCAGGTAGAGTCTTCTGCGATCTGTGAGAGAAATCCAGCGAAATAGTGCGACGAGACCGACTTTGGTCGTTATGATGCGATACGGATCGATCATGACTACATCGTCGCTCCAAATACTGTCTTAGGTCTGCAGGATCTTGTCTCGAATCTCTGCTGATTCTTTCGAAGACACTTCTCGATGGTCATCTTCGTTCACTGTTTAAGCGATCTTGACTATCAGTGGATTTGCGAGAAGATTGTCCACGATCACGGTTAGTACTTGAACTCTCCGTACCAGATTCGGGAGGCAAGTTTGCGACTTTGCCTTTTCCTTTGGAGATGCGATCTTCATGACGCTCTTGCTGGGTTTTTGGTAGGACGTTCTTTGGGACGTCCGTGTTGTAGAGGAATCACCATCTGCCCTTCAGCAAGTCGTCGTAGGATGTCATTGATTTGGTTAGTGACTTGCTAAAGATTCACCAGTGTCTTCTCCATGCGATCCTGTCTCTGGGAAAGGTTCTCTGCTGCGGTCATAGTAGGCTGATTCTGAGCAGGGTCTGCATGTATAGCAGCAGTGCTTTGGGGTTGGTTTTGGCTAGTTCCAGTGACTCTGGTAGTGTTTCTGGTGTTTGCCATTATTAAAAAAGTGAAATTTGACAAACTATTTTAGCCGGAATAGCCCTCCTTCTAGCGCCAATTGTTGATGGAGGTTTTGTCAACAATAAATTTTAGAAAAAATTATGAGATGTGGCTTATGTTAATAGTGTTATTAATCAAAGCAAATAAAGAGACAAATGATTTTATAGTGGTTCAGTCCCGAAAAAGATGAGCTTATATCCACTGTTTTTCACTTTATGAAGAATTACAAACACTCAAAGTTACAATGTCTCGTCTGAAAATCTCTCTCAGAATGGAAGTCAGAATTTTAGAAATCAGAAAATTGGAAAATTCCAATTCCCCTCCCCCCGTCTAAAACATTGAGTTCCCTTTATATAGGTGAGGGTAACTCAATGTTCCTAATTGTGAAAACGGGTAACTATACAATTGGGTAATACAATTTGAGTAACAACATAATTGGGTAACCACTTAAAACGAGTAACTGGTCGATCATAAAAGAGAGAATTCTGTTTCCTTTTCTTTGCAGGTTACCTGTTTGACGAAGCAGAGACTTGTTTCTTTTTTTTTTTCGGAGGAGGTCGCTCATAACTTATACAAAGGAGGTCGCACATAATTTACACAGAAGAGGTCGCACATAACATATGCGGTTGAGATCGCATATATTCTTACACATGCGACCTGACATAAGATTTTAGACCGCACAATAGATATCAACCACTCGGATGACAATATCAAGCAGAATTTTATGTACACTACCATAAAGAAGTACAAAATTGTGAATAAAGTGATCCACTTTGAGATCATATGTGATAAAAGAAAAAAAAAAAAGAGGAAAATAGTGCCCCAAGGGGAACGATAAGTGCCAAGCGAGCACCTAACTCGAACAATAACTAACCCTTTCAAGATTAGGAGGAGGGCGTATGCCTCCAACGAAGTTTATGCATATAAAATCAGCAGCTGACACAAGCTTGTCAAAAAGCTCGTCATGTTGAGGATGGACCATCGTTTTGTTTTTTAAAGCCTCCTGAGCTTTTGTTTTGTATTCATTCATGCACTCTCACATTCCAATTTTCCATGGTCCACAAAGATAGATAGCACGGAGACCCAAACAAATTGACACCCAAAAAATAATATGGGCCCGTCACCTATTGTCAATCAGTTCCATTGTGATCAAAATTTATCATACAACTCCTATTTTTTCCTCCAAAAATTAGACAAAGACAAAGTTGAAAACAAGAGATGATTAAATATATTTTTATTAATTTTAAAATATTACGAAAAGCACAAATCACGAACCAGATTCATCCCACTAAACCTAGGCACCTAAGAGTTGCCAGTACGTTGGCCGGAGTCACTCAAGTGGTCACTGAAATCACCTAAATGGTATATATATATATATATGTCAATTTTTACTTTTTTTTTTATTCTTTAAGTATGATTGTATTTTCAGATCATATCAAATAAGTACTTTTATGAAAAGCAAAATTAAAAAAAAAAAAAGTGTACCAATTCTCTTGGGGTGGTGCGGGGACGGCGGGCTGAATTTTTTGATGAATTGAAGATGTCTTTTTTTTTTTTTTGGCAAATAAAGTTTGGCTGAAGGATATCCATTAGACAGTAAATTAACCTCTCTCAGTTTTATACACTATATTTGTAATAAAAAATTCGAGTAGAAGCCAGTGCAACGACACCTTTTGACCACAAAACAACACAGATGATACACTCAACTTTGAAATCCAATAACATATGCGGCAGCATTCCATTTCTTTAAATATGAGTTTCGTTTCACGTGTCGTGGTTAGGATTTGCACAATGGTTTATTGGTTGGCATGTAAAATTGGTGTCGATCTTCAATTTACACGAGTAAAGCGCATGACTTGGCGTTTTACCAAGTGGCATTAGTGTAAATGTGTAGATCAAAGAGACAACAACTATAAATAAATTAAAAAAGAAAAAGGAGAAACTGACAAACTCTTGATGATTATTAATTAATATAAAAGGGGAGCAAAAGCTTTTTTTACCCAACCAAGAGAGACCTAGAAACTCAAATACCCCTTTTACTCCTCAATAAATAGCTAATTCCCCCGATCAAGTTAGGAATTAAAATTTAAATCATACATTTTGGGGAAACAAGTACAAAGTGTGGTGGGTAATCAGATGCATGAACTTCCATGATGATCCCGTGCGCCACGTACTAGCAGCGAGACGCGTTGCTCTTGCGCTTGGCCGCGCTGCATTTTGAAGCGTTTCCACGTGGTCTCTTCATGGACGTTGGATCATGTTTAAGGTCAAACTCCATCTGATCTCCACCGACCATCTCCGCGAACATCTTCTGGAGATCCTCAAAGCTGTCTCCCTAAGATATTTTGTGGAAAAATGTATTTCATTATGAACCAGAAAATTATACGCCTAATCATGATACTAAGCCAAAATTACAAATTTTCCCCCCAATAATAAAAACAGATAAAAAGAATAGAATTGTACCTCATCTTTGACATTATTCATCATGGAGATCATCTCTTGCATGAAATCACAAAATTCCTGAATCCAATTTACAAAAATTCAAGGGCTTGTTTGGAATAATTTAAAATTTAGCCAAAAAAAAATATCTAAAATTTTAGCAATTAAATAACTCAAAAAGGAAAAAAGTGAAAAGTGAGAATGGAAATTCACTTTTCACTGCCTTGGAATCACCGTCTTTTTCTTTGTTTGACATGACAAGACTCACAGATTAGATGAGTGGAGCGAGTGATACTGCCAAGGCAGAAACGATGTCGTTTCATGAGAATTTTACCAATTTACCACCAAACTGTTGGGATTGGTTTTGGCCCTCTGAAACGACGTCGTTTTTAAGTTATATATTTTTTTTTTTTTTTACCGCGAATGGAGTAGAAGTAGGCTGAAAAAAAAAAAGACTCGTCAGGGAAAGAGTACGGACTTTGTCTTCTTCCTCAAAAGGATCGTAGAGCCCCGCATCGTACATTGACCTCTTCCCCTTGTCCGATAGAACTGTAACAACACCAATGGCATCAAAGGAGAACATTCTTTAAACCAAAGCTCTCGTGGAGAAATATTCAGGGTTTTTACTTACCAGAGTAAGCTTCTTGGATTTGCTGAAACCGCCGTTTGGCTTCTCCAGCAACGCTCGGCTTCTGAGCCCATCTGTCTGGGTGCCATTTCTACTCAAACCCAAAAACAAAAAAAAAAAAAAGTTGGAAGATTTTGATGAGAAATCTAAAGAAAAAAAGAAGCAAAAATGAAACGGCAGCGTTTGGGGGCAAAAAGATTAATTTATTACCATAGCAAGTTTCCGGTAGGCCGTACGGACATCAGAGAAGGAGGCGTCCTTGCGAATCCCGAGGACGGCGTAGTAGCAAGATCCGCCGTTGGATCCTCCTTCCCGATCCATCAGACGGTATAGCTTCTACCACCAACCACCACCCTTAACCCCAGCGGAAAATTCCGGAAATATATTTTTTCCGAAAAAACAAATAAAAATGAATCGGAGAAAATATCTCTCTCAAAATCGCTTCTTTCCCCAACAAAAAAAAAAAAAAAGAGAAAACAAAAACTGAGTAGAAAATGAGTTTGAAATTTTCTCAAACCATAGAGAAGCAGAGGGGCTAAAAATGAGAGAAGAAAAAAATATCAGCGAGAGAGAGAGAGAGAGAGAGAGAGAGAGAGAGAGAGAGAATAAAAAAGCTCTTAGAGAGAGAAGATGTGTCATAAGAGGTACACTAGCGGGTGAAGATATGTTAAAAAGAAACTTCCAGACATTTCTTTCTTCGTTTGAAGAAGAGAAGATGAGAGGTGTGCCTAGATATTTTCTTTCCTTGTAAGAAATTACCACTTCAGTTTCATAAATTTACGACGGCTTGCCATTTTGTTTGTTTGTTTGTTTGTTTTTCTTTTTTTTTTTCCAAACTTTGCGTCGCCGTCGAGATTCCCTATTGGCTCTGGCTGTTTAGTGTATTTTTTTTTTTTTTTTGACTATACCAATTTTCCTAGTATGGTAATTTAACGAGGAAAAGTGATATGAGTTGACTCTATAAAGCAAAAAAAAAATGATAGAGTAGATTGTAGAAATGTGAATAACGAAATATGATTAAATCTAATTTATATTATTTTGAAACGAGAAATGCTAATTGCATTATATTTTATATTTTTTTTTTATATTTTTTCAGTTTCACGTGTATAAATTTTAATATAATTTATTTTATTATTAAAATATTAAACTGAATAATAGAAACTAACATTAAAACTAAACAGTATAAAAAAAGAGACAGACAATGTGTCTAGTATTTTCTTTAAAAAAAAATATCATCATAATGTTGTATTTAAAAAAATATGAAAAAAATGATTAAATAATAGAAATTAGGCATATCTTTATACATGGTGAAACGTATAATTATTGTCACTTTTTCAACTAAAACAACTTGAAACGTATAATTATTGTCGCTAAAGGAATAACAAAATTAATAATCGCAAATGCAATTTTTAGGGTAACACAACTGTAAAAAAAAAAATTCAGCTAATTATATGATTTGAGGTTGGTATTAAGATTATCATGAGCTCACTATGTATTCTTTTCCTTTTTAGTAAAATAATTACAACAATTTTCAGGAAAAAAAAGATAATTGCAATAAGAACATGATAATAATAACTCCGCATTATATGATTATTAGTGTTACTATTGACAAATTATTGAGATGCCTTTGTGATTTTTGAACAGTACGCGAAGGATAAAATTTGGAGTAAGAAGGGTTTTTGTTCAAAATTTAGGAGGCCCTTTTCTTTCATTTTCCTTTTCAAGAGCTAGGAAGTTGTGGTGTTGAATTTACGCCCCAGATGTTGAATTTTATTTATTTATTTTTTTAAGTAGCATAAAATCTAATTCTCTATATTATATTGTCAATTTGCTTAAGGGAATTTTTTTGGGCAGATATCAAAAGGTTGCGGCTATTACCAAGATAGTTGATGTGGTAGGTGTGATATTACATGTCAATACAAGACTAATCTCAGGTAGATTTTTTTTCTTCTCCTTAAGAAAATAGGGGAAACAAGGCTAGAAAAACCATGCCAATATTGAAAAAACAAGTTTATTTAACAATTTTTCGTTTTTCATTGGAAGAATACTAAGAAATGGTCGAAGTTAAAATTATTGGAGAAAATTACTTTAATTGATGAAGAATAGATTATCATGTTTTCTTTGGATTGAAAAAAAAAGTTATAGGGAAGATAAAATTCCCTCCCACCCAATCTGTTGATCCAACCATAAAAACTGAATTAGGCAACTCACCAACATGACTGACCTTTTATTGGATGAAAGATCAAAGAATATACCAAATTATTAAATTTATTTCCATTATGGATGGCTCCCATTTCATCCTCAACTTGAGCTAATGATTTCGATGGTTAAGCATTCAACCAAGGACAAGTTTCAAAGACCAGTGTCACATGATATATAATCAGCTATAGTTAGCTTTAATAATCATGGCTCAGCTTGAATATTTTTCTCAGAACTCAAAAGGGCTGTATATAAAAGGCTTTGTTATACAGTAAGAAACTAGTTCAGCTTCTTTAGAATACAACAGCAGAGGAATTGAATAATAACTTGCTTATCACTTTTCACATAAACCTTTGTCATATTGTCATGTAGACACTATTTACATCATGACACAAACTTAATCAAACATGATCTATTAAACAGTGTACATGAACCCCTTTTTCGGATAGTTTGCAGGACAACATAACTGGAAAGTGAATAAAATAACTAGATTAGTGGTGAAACTATAAAACATCTAAGCGAGTGTACCATTTTATCTTCAAGGTACTTTCTCAAACATCTAGTGTCTGTCTACACTAGTCTAGTACTAGTAGCCTAAATACAGCGGCCGAGCCATCTTTCGGGCGGCCAGCTTAACTGATAGCCAACACTTGAAGGCAGCGCGAAGTTTACACCAGCTTGCCTTGCGTTTTCTATCCTTTGAAATATGTACAAAGCCAGGAATATGAGGGAAAAGGCCATGTTCTGCTTCGTTGTTTGCAGTAAACAGGAAGCTAGGCCCTTGTTCCCATGTTGTGGTAATGGGAGAAAAACTTGGTGTTTGGAGCTGAAACAAGTTCTCCGCGGCGAAATGGTTGCTTGGGACCATTTGCCCTTGGGAACTAGCAGGAGACCAGTTGGGTTCTCCATTGAAGTGTGTGGAGATAAAATCCTCCATTGAGAAACTGTTTCTGTGTGTTTGAGGGGAATCATGATATGGATGGTTGTTCTGTGGTGCAGAGATTACTAACTGATGGCTACTTTCTGCACCACAAGGATATGATGATTGAGTCGACGGTTGGCTGAGACCAAGTTGTATCACCGGTTGATCTGCAAAAACATTTAGATTCGGTTGAGTTTATTGATTGGAGAAGCATACAATGACAGTAGAAAGTGAGAGCATATAAAACAGTGAGAAGCTCTTATGCTGAAGTATGGGAATGCAAAGCATTGTTCAGGCTGTTAAGAGTCTTTTTGGTTGGTACCAAGATGCGAGAGGTCAAATAGCTATATACCATGTAACATTCTTGTAGAAAGACAATTAAAGTAAACGGACAAAATAGATTTAAATTCAAGACAGTTTGGGACATGGGACCGAAAACTGTCTCCTATTGTCTTAATCAAGCTCATTTTAATCCACCTTTTATTCTTGGATAAATTTTTAAAAATTAATAGTCAATGAAACATCCCTTTTATGAGCATGCTATACTTTTGGTGTAGGATAAAGATTCACTTATAAAGAAATCGAATCGAATTGACAGGCATAGGTTTAAGATTAGTATACCTTCTTGCATAAGTTGGAACTCATGTTGCAGGTCTAAACTTTGATCATTAAATGGAGCAGCTTGTAGACTTGCCAGTGGCCTTGGAAGACCAGCAATAGAAAAATCATCAACTAGGACCAAAGCATTCTCATTTGTGTATGCCTGTTGCTTCAAATTCTCAACCAGAGCCTGAGTAAAAAGACAGACAGTACTCATGAGTTTCTAGTATAAAGAAACATTTTAGGAGCCAAAGTATGACAACTAGGGAAATAGAATAATGAGACCTGGGAAAATAACAAAAATCAGTGAAATTGTAATGGATACCTTCTGAGATGGAGTGAGTTCTTCCGGAGTACAAAACCCGCCACTAAATGATGCTCCTACAACCTTATATATTGAGTTGAAATAGATGCTAACATCAAGTTCAACTCTATGGTGGGCGTAGAACTTGTTATCATTTACATAATTCATAGCATGTTGTACGATCACATTCCAAGTCCTTTTCGAGATCCCATTTAATATCTGCAATTCCATAGCCAAAAGTAAGACAGAATATCTAACTATATAAACTGATTGGAGTCCTTACCAAACTAAAGATGTTTATCTTACATTCCTTAGTAAAGATTGGTCTCTCATATACATCTGCAGGAACTCCTTCACTGTTTCAATTCGATAAGAAGCCAACTTCTTATGGAATGCACCATCTTTTGCAATCTTTTCTAAACGCCATATTTCGTCATGCAGCTGTGGAGGGTGATGTTTCTTATACACTGAAATGAAACATGTTTGTGAGTCAAACTTTTCATAGTTTCTGCTATGATAAAAAGCCATTCATCAAAAGCAGGCACAAGCATATTCGGATTTGTAACTAGGCGATAGATTTCATGGCTAGTAATTACTTAAAATTGATCCAGTTATCATATCTCTACTGGTAAATATCAGCAAGTAACAGAGTCAAAGATTTTAGAACTTACACTCTCCACGGTGATCTTTGACCACAAAAGGTTCACTTCTAGCTTCCCTGATTCTTACTTCCCCCGTAACTTTCTGCACTACTCTAGCTCCCAACCTGAACTTTCTACTTCTAATCCAACTCGAGTTATCGGTGAAGACAATGTTACCAACATAGCCAACTCCCCCTCTCAAGGTGAGGGTCAGCTCACCAGTAACTAGGGGCCTTTTACCTTCTCTTTCGCGCACAATGCTGTCATTGAATTCTTTCTCGGTCCAGTCCTCCTGGTCATCCGAACCAAATTCCCCATTGAGGGCGACAACCTCAATCTTTATAGAGGAAAGGGGTCCGGAATTGACTATAGTCTGGGAGCTAGCATTGGTCAGGATGATTTGGACATGTGTTGATTCCTCAGATTCGATCCTGCTGCCTGTAAATATGGTGCCGGGCAATTTGTTGACAAAATGCAACTGTAAGCCACTTCCTCCAGATGAACCTGCCTGAGGAACTGGAGGCCTGACACCAACAAGAGAACAAGAATAAGATTGGTTGGACTGAATGAACTCTATTTACAAGCATAACTTTCGGGCTCAAAGTAGTAGGGATATAGAAAGAAACAAACTGAGTCGAAGAACTAACCTTGAATTCAGGATGGAAAATACTGCGCGTTCGACCTCATCTCGAACCTATATGGCCAAACAAAATGAAAGAATGGGTTACAAGAGACTTGAAAATTTGAGTGGTTCAGTGATAAACTGATGACAACTAGTGAAAGATTTGAAGACATAGACATAAAATATCCAACTTACAAATCCTGCTAAAGCTTTATGCTCATATAAGCAAGGAATTGAAACTAAAATCAAAGAAGAATTATTTTCACCGTTAAACAAAATGAAGTAAATCAAAATCAGAAACCATAAACTCAAGAAAACTTGGAAAGGGAAAGAAGAAAATGGAACAAAACAACGGACCATGAAAAGGGTTTATGTACTGCAGAGCAAATCCAAGTCAAACTCAAAGCATGCTAATCACAAATATGGTATATCATTTTCTCAAGTACCAAACAAAAATACTCATAACCTCTTAAGCGAGGAACAAAAAGACCAGCTTATCTTACCACTCTCCGAAGAAAAGGCTCCCAAACGGCTTCATTAAGCGAAAGACCTCTTGTTAAGTCTCCAATAAGACTGGAAAAAAAGAAAACAAAGAAACAGAACAGACCCAAGTGTAAAAATCGATGGATTATAAGAAAAAGGCTCAATATAATTGAAAACAAGCAAGACTGTAACTCAAACTCAATCACCCACGACTTAAAAATGGGTCTCCTTTTCGAATCTCGAAGTGGAACATTATAACCACCATGACCCTCCTCAGGAAAATTCCTTTTGGCGGTCATCAAAAACTCAATCTTGGTTAACTCAGACAAATGATCGCAAATCCAAGAACTCGAACAACCGTATAAAGCAACCAAAAACAACCGAAACTGTCATTTTATATATGGAGATTCGAGTGGACCAATGTACGAAGAAGGAACATGGAAGGTTCATTTGACTAAAAATAACACGCTAAATTATGATAGTCAATTTCTGCTCTTATGCAACAAGAAGCCCAAAAATCTTTTTTTTTCTCAATATTGCTATATTAATACTTTTGAATATTACAAAGTGACGTGGACTTGGAACTGATCAGTATAACATTTTTTTTCATTTTTTTTAAAAAGGTACAAAAGTGGAGATTCTCATACTTTGAAATTCAAGGTAACGAATTAACAACCGCGTTATGATTGAAAAGTACCCTTACATCAATCAAACAATATAATCCAAATTGATACGAAAAGAAATATATATATATATATATACACATAAATTAAGGATAGTAAGAGAGAATATGATAATGTGGTGTTTGTTGTGGGCCTTGTGGGCATGTGTGTGCATTTTTTTAGACACGGTGGATCGACAGCGCGTTACGTAGAAAGGACAAGAAAGTTGGTCGAAGTTTCAGACAAAATTTATATTTCAAACATATATAACTACACATATTTATGCGCGTTGTTTATGTTTGATAAAGTGACACCTCTGAGCTCCAACTTTCTTTTTATTGTTATCAACAAAAAAAAGAAAAAGGGATACCTCTGAGCTGAAGTGTTTCTCTGAAGTTTAATCTGAATTTCAGCTTAGCTTCCGATTTCATTGAATAGTAGTCTTTCTGCTGGTGATAACATATATAAGTATATATATATATATATACATGTACATATAGAGCTATGCATGTAGCATTTTCTCTGTATGTGTATATATAACTATATAAAATCTATCACATAAAATGTCATATTCAAGTGAATATGTGGGCGAGAGCTTAACTGCTGGTGCACCTTCCAGTAACTATAGTATGTCACTATCTTTGTCTGCTTAGGTGTAAAGAGAGGATGCTTTTATAAGTAGAGAAAGGCATATTGTTGGTTTGCTGGCTTTAAAGTCAAAACTATAGTACATGTTTATATATATTTATCACCTTTTCTTGTAAATAACATATTTTCTTTGTAGGTTCGAAATTGCAGTTTTCCACAAACCCGTTTCCCGGAAAATCTTTTGAAAGGAAAATTCTGGGAATTATCCTCCTCTAATTTTTTTTAATTAAATGAAAAGCATACTGACCAAAGAGGCCATGAAGAATTTGAAATTATTGTGAGCTCATTATAAAGTAATATTTAATTTCCTAACTCGAAATGGAAACCTTACTAATTTAATGATTAAGAGAATCGAGCACTAGCATAAAAGCATCTGAAAATTGATTAAAGAGCTTTAGTTTAATCTTTAATAGAATAAAAGTTGTATATAAAGGGAAAAAAGAGAAAGTTTTAAAGGAATAAGGGCGTATATACATAAACTCAAAAATCGACTTATTTAATAATCATGTAATATAAACTAAGTATTGGAGTGATTCTTATCAGCTGTCCACGTGTCTGTGAACTGCTGACGTTGTATCTACCAACTGTCTACGTATCCTTGCTATCCCAGTATGCTTTTTACTTCAGGTCAGGTCAGAGAGGCGGGGGTGGCCACCTACAAAGACTCTCCGATACTTAAGTCAGTTGTTTATCCCTGAGACTGAGAAGCAAAGATTCAGTTTTTCTTTTTATATGTCTATCTTAATCTCTTCTCCTTGAGGCGGAAGCAAGACTTATATATATAATCCTGGAACTGGGAGCTTTTTCCGGCTCTCAATCCCAGGATCGAGTATCTTTTCTCATCATGACTTGCTCCAGAGATCACGGGCCGCGATTACCATGATTTCTCTTGCACCGTCGTGGCCTGCTTTTCGTCGTCCCTTATGACTCGGGCCTGTCGGGAGCGAGACTTTGACAAACCGCCGTTCTGTCAGGGCGATTTGCCCAATGTGTGTACCTACCCAGGATCGCATTAAATGCCTTGTCTGGGTCTGGAGCAGCGCGTTGCCTCTCGTGGTCTTCTGGCAGAAGACCCTCGAGGCTTCTGACACCCAACTTTCGAGACAAGAACTGGATTGAGCCGAACTGTCCAGGGTTTGGGATGGATTCGGCCTTGGCCCCAGACAGCCCATGGGCCCATACGGTATCACATGTGACTCGCGTGGCTTTTAAATGGTTACTCTGGATATGCATCGAATGGCGTGCCCCCCCCCTTGTGACATGCTCTGCCACTAAATCGACCACGTGGTACGTGATCTAGGAACGGGCCCCACAACTGCCCCCATTTCCTTATTTGATGGACTTACATCCATCAAATGGGGAAATCGTATCTCCAGTCCTCCAATTCGAGAGATACACGTGGCCCCCTACCATCATTTCTTTCCAACTATTGACGCTGGTACACGCTATCCCATGTCACGATTCTTTTCAGATTTTTGAAATTCTAGTGCTTCAGCCTTCCTCGCACCGTTCCTCTCCAAGGGAGACTTTTCGGCTCCCCCTCTATAAAAACCGCATTTACGTTCGTTTCTTACTTTACCAAAATCTCCAAGTATTATAGCTTTCTAAAATCTTAGGGTTTCCGACTTTTCCATTTATTAGAACCTTCTACTCCTTTTGATCTTATTCAGAACAATGGCATCGAACCAGAATCAGAAGCTCTGCCCCGTCGTGGATTCGGTGTTGGACTCGCTGAGGAGGTAGTTCTGCTTCCCTGGCGGAGTTACATTACAAAGGGTCGAGGGCCCCGCGGATTGGTACCTTCGCCCCTCTGCCCCCGAAGGCTTTATCATCCGGGGTAAGAGGCACCTGGAATGGCTGCGGTTTCCCCTTCCTCCCCTGATCTATAATTCTTCGCTCTGACGGGGATTCACCCGATGTAGCTGAACGCTAATGGGGTCATAATCTTGATGGGGCTCTCTGCTCTGTCAGTTCTCCTTAACGTGCATATCGACCTGGAGGTGGTCTTTTATGTCTACAAGCTCACCATCATCCCCAAAAAGAGCTCTTATCCCACTTTCTATATCCAGCCGCTCCCGGGACGCCATATTTTCTGGGGCTTGCCGAGGTCGGACAAGCATTGAGACTCCCACTCTAGGCTGTATGCCGTCGGAGGGGCGTGGTGCTCTCCTTGGGTGAATGGGGAACGCTTCCAAGTTCCTTCCTTTTTTCTGCAAAGTAAGTACTAGGTTGTAATTTTTTTGGATCTGTGTACACCTCGTCTGTTATTACTCATGATATTTTGCCTTGCGCAGCCTCTGCGGAGGAAAGCAGGTTTGAGCCGTAACTGATGGCGGGGTGGCTCAAAGAGCTGGAGGGGATCATCATCTTTGGGTCCTCTGGGGATTACCGACACATCCAGGCCGTCCTGAATCCCCAGGTAATGAACATGATGCCTAGGATGGTCTCATATCTCCTCTTTCCACTGGACACTTAGGTCATCACAAAGCACTTGCGAAGCCAACTCGATGCCTCGGCTCTGAACTGGTTCCGCTGGGATGAGCAGAGTCGCATCGCCATGGTGGGGTCACTAGATCACGACCTCAAGCCAGCTGGCAGGTCCCTATGACCTGGTGGCGACGACCAGCCACGAGCTCGAAGAGGCGGTGAGGCTCGTGGCCGAGGAGTGCGTCAGGCTTCGTAGAGAGGAAACCACTGTCTCCAAGAGGGTTAAGAGTGAGTTTATTTTCACATCCTAGGGCTCCATTGATCAGGTCATGGCTGCGTTATGACCACGTTGCTTGCCCTTTACAAGTTCTGATGCAGGCCCTTCGGTAGACCCTTCTCCAGTCAAGGGGAGTGCCGCTGTGCACAAGGCTCGCTCCAAGATCCCCGCTGGTCAGCATCTAGTGGTGTCCTCAGAGGATGAAGCAGGGGGGTAGGGAGTTATCACCCTAAGAACAGGCTCGGACGATGACCGGGAGGGCCTGTTCGTGCCCAGTGGTGAAACACCTGTGGTCCCCTCTTCCAAGGCAAGCGGATCCTCGACTCGGGAGACACTGGCCATAAAGGTTGTATACGGTAAAGGGGCGCCTTTGAACCTGCCTGGGGAACCCGCTACTCTGACCTCTTCTGCCCCCAACTCTGGTTCGAAGACGGGTGTGGGGTCCAGCGCTACCTGCCCTCGTGGAGAGATTGTCGAGCTTAGTTGGGGGGCTCCGAGGTTGAAATCTCGGCTGTCTTCCCCTCCCCTGGTCCCGATGAAGCGGGGTCTCGAGGCTGACTCGTCAAAAGAGAAGGAAAGCCTGGCGGGGAAGAGGGGCAGAGCTACCCCATCTTCTGACGACAATGACGAGGGGCTATGCTGACCCTCATGAGGAGGAGAATTTTTGCGCGCGGCGGCCCGTCAAGGGGGATTGGTCAACACAAGACCAAAAAATCACATTCAGGTGGGGCTCCAAGGGGGGTGACAGCTGAAGCCGCCGATGTAGGAGCAATCGCCGTGACCTCTGCTGCTGAGGATGCGCTGCCCCTTGTTATCACCGAAAGTGCGCTCGGTGATGCCCTGCCTCCTACCGTCCTCACCTCTGCCGCTTTGGGAGCGTCAAAAGAAGCTACTGGAGTGCATCCGATGGAGGGAGAAGGCGTCCTCATGGTTGGTAGGGTGGAGCCGCATTCCTCAGATGCGGACAACGCCCAGGGAGAGGGTCCATCTGCGGAGTTCGAGCTGGAGGCACTCTCCCTGGAGAACGTTGAGCTCGTCGCTAGCTGTAGCATTGCGCAGGTTTGGCTTGTCTGGCCACCACCTTAATATTTTTTGGCATCCTTGCTGAATACTGACCTTGCTTTCTTGTATTCTGCAGCTAGTCACTGTCTAGTCCTTCTACTCCTCTCGCGTCAGGGAGCTAACCGGAAAGCTGAACGCCCATGCTGTAATGGCCGAGCGGAGCGAGGTCGCCCTTACCACGTTGAGGGCGGACTTCGACCTGTATCAGAGCCTGGACGAGGCTGGGGTCAGCAGCACGGTGGTTCACGCTCTGAGCATCGAGAGGGGCAGGCATAAGGAGCTGGTTGCCAAGTTGGCTGAAGTAGAGGCTGATAGGTTAGCTCAAGCCGAGGCCGCCACACTGGCCCAAACTGAGCTCAGGGTCAAAGAGCAGGAGCAGCAGATTGTAAAGGGTGAAGATGGAGCTGGCTTTCATTGCTCGCGATAGAGCTGTCGACGATGCCCAAGAGGCGAGGAAAGCCAAGGCGAAAGCTAACCCTCGCTGACCCTCGTTGTAAACACCTATTTGAATAATAGAAACAATGCATTTTTCTCACGTTTATTCCCTTTTTTTTTTGCTCACGTTCATGGTCAGGGTCGGACATCATATACGATGCCATTCCCTTGTTGGCAGTACGGCTGACCTCTGGGTCTGGTTCAATCGTATATGATTTGGAGTTTTTAGAGAATTCTCCCCGTGATATGATTGACAAGATTAGCTCTGGAGATTGGGATGTGAGTTCCGGCTCATCCAGCTTTGAGGATGTATAACCTTTGTTATGATTTGTCTTGGCAGAATTCGATATGTGCGTGTGGCTTGACTTCTCTGATCGCAAATGGAAGTGCGCCAGGAACCAGCTCCAGGGGTTGATCGACCACTGCTTGGACCTGTCGCTGCAGAGGAAAAGGTCTGGGCTCGGCTCTTATCAGGAGCAAACATGGCGTTACCACTCTGATATGTCCCTGTGAGTCCGTCCAAGACCTGCTTCTTATAAAAAAATTTTCCGGGTCTGCGTCATTGTCGACTACGCATTTTGTATTTTAGGCAATAATAAACAGAGTTTGGTTTTAACTTCTATCTTTGTGCTTGGTCTTGCATTGGCCTACTTCCAACGGGTAGGCCCTAGCTCCGTTCACCTCCAGTCCATGCGTAGCTAAGGCGCTCTCTGGGGAGGGTCCGCTTCTAAAGGGTAGACCCTGGCCCTGTTTACCTTCGTCTCATACACAACTAAGGTGCTCTCTGGGGAGGGTCTACTTCCAACGGGTAGACCCTGGCCCCGCTTGCCTTTGTCTCGTTCGCAGCTAAGGTGCTCTCTGGGGAGGATCTGCTTCCAATGGGTAGACCCTAGGCCCGCTTGCCTTTGTCTCATGCGCAGCTAAGGTACTTTCTAGGGAGGGTCTACTTCTAACGGGTAGACCCTGGCCCCGCTTTCCTTTGTCTCACGTGCAACTAAGGTGCTCTCTAGGAAGGTTCTGCTTCCAATGAGTAGACCCTGGCCCCGCTTGCCTTTGTCTCGTACTCAGCTAAGGTGCTTTCCGGGAGAGGACTTATCGCCCAACTCCTTTCCCCTCTTGCAGGTATTCCTTAAGGGCTGGTGGCAAGTTTTCATCACGTGGGCCTACGCCCTTCGTACATCCTCTCGGGTCATAGGCGAGTGATGTGATCTCCGTTGTACGATTCTTGATAAGGCCGGCTGGCAAGTTTTGGTTGTGCAGCTCATTCTTCCTTGTACATTTTCTCGGGCCATCGACAATCGTTTTATTGCACAATGTGATTCCCATAGAACGATTATTTTCGAGGTCCGCTGGCAAGTTTTTGGTTACGCAGCTCATTCCTTTTCGTACATTTTTTCGGGCCATTGACAAGCATTTTATTGCACGATGTGATTCCTATAGTACGATTGTTTTCGAGGTCTGCTGACAAGTTTTTGGTTGCGTAGGTCATTCCTCTTCGTACGTTTTCTCAGGCCATCGGCAAGCGTTTTATTGCACGATGTGATTCCCATAGTACGATCATTTTTGAGGTCTGCTGGCAAGTTTTTGGTTGTGTAGCTCATTCCTCTTCGTATTTTTTCTCGGGCCATCGGCAAGCATTTTATTGCACGATGTGATTCCCACAGTACGATCGTTTTTGAGGTCTGTTGGCAAATTTTTGGTTGCGCAGCTCATTCCTCTTAGTACGTTTTCTCGAGCCATCGGCAAGCATTTTATTGCACGATGTGATTCCCATAATACGTTCCTTTTTAAGGTCTATTGGCAAGTTTTTGGTTGCGCAGATCATTCCTCTTCGTACATTTTCTCGGGCCATTGGCAAGCATTTTATTGCACGATGTGATTCCCATAGTACGATCGTTTTTGAGGTCTGCTGGCAAGTTTTTGGTTGCACAGCTTTTTCCTCTTCGTACGTTTTTTCGGGTCATCGGCGAGCGACGTGACCCTTGCAGTACGATTTTTGACGAGCGAATAGTTCATGGGGTCTGGTACTGGAGACAAACCTTTTTTCATAGCAATCCAGAGCACAAGTCCGTGTAGCAGAAACCCTGACCTGTTTTGGAATTAAGCTGTTTAATAATACAAGCACTTACATGTATTTCACAATATTTACATGCATTTCACACGTGGTACTTTTTCAAGTGCTGGGCATTCCACGTGTTTGGCAAGCTCTTCCCGGTCTTGAGTTTTTTCAGGACATATGCACCATTGTCAAGTGCCTTGATCACCTCATAGGGCCCGACCCAGTTAGAGTCTAGCTTCGAGAAATTCCCCGTTCTGACCTTCAAGACCTAATCCCCGGTGTTAAATCGACGAGCGCTTACCTTTTTTGCATAGTAGGACCTGGCTTGCTGATGGTATGAGGCTAGGTAGACCAGGACCATGTCCCTTGTTTCTTCCAGGAGGTCTGTGTTGTGGCTTAGCTGTTGCTCGTTTAGTGAGGCGTCTTTTACTACTTCGGTGCGAAGGGTCGGGAGGCCAATCTCGGTAGGGATCACAACCTCCGACCTGTAGACCATGGCGAATGGTGTTCTTCTCGTTGACCTCCACTCTGTGGTTCGATTGGCCCACATAATGGCAAGTAGCTCTTCTAACCACCTGCCTTTAGCCTCCTGCAAGTTCTTTTTAATATTGCTGAATACGGCCTTGTTCGTTTTCTCTGCTTGGCCGTTCCCCTGAGGGTAGTTTACGGATGAGAAACTGAGCCTTATGTCATACAACTCACACAGCTCTTTAAGCTTAACGTTCTGGAACTGTGTGCCATGATCAGTGTGTATCTCTTTCGGTATTCCGTATCAGCAGATTATGTTTTTCCAAAAGAAGTTAATTGTGTCTGCCTTATTAACGGTCGCGTAGGCTTCAGCCTCTACCCATTTGGTGAAATAATCGGTGGCTAGCAAGATGTACCTTCTTCTCCTTGGACTTCTGGGGAGCTTTCCGACGATGTCCAGGCCCTATTTAGCGAATGACCAAGGAGTTGTGTTCGAATGGAGTTCCTCCGTGGGTTGGCACTTCATGGGGGGGAACATCTGGCACTTGTCACATTTCTTGACAAATCAGGCCACCTCGGTCATCATGTATGGCCAGAAGTATCCAGCCGTCAAGGCCTTGTGGGCAAGGCTACGTCCACCAGAGTGGTTGCCGCATCCTCCCTCGTGGATTTCCTCCATAAGCTTCTGTGCCTCGACGGGACCTACTCACCTCAGCATTAGTCCCATCGTTGATCTCCTATATAGTCATCCCTCTACCATCGAATATCTGGCAACCTTTAGTCTGATCGACGTCGCTTCTTGGGGGTCTGCAGGTAGGTTCCCCCACGCTAAGTATTGGGTGATGGGTTTCATCCACCCCTCGTCTGCAGAGTCAGTTGCAAACACATGGCTTGGAGGGGTCTCCGAAGGGTCCTTCGTGTTCTCGTCCTCTAGCAGAATCTCTGCGTGTCCAGTCGTCCCCCCGATCGACGTGCTTTTAGCTAGCTCATCGGCTTTTTGGTTCATCTCTCTGGGTATTTGTTCGATATTGAAACTGCTAAAGCAAGCTTTCGCCCTCATTACCCTGAAGAAGTACATGTGTAATCTCGGCTCTTTTACTTTGAAGTCTCCCCTAAATTGACCCACGATCAGCTGTGAGTCGATTTTTACTGCGATGCTCTCTACTCCGAAGTATAGAGCCAGCTTAAGGCCTTGCTGTAGTACCTCGTACTCGGCCTTGTTGTTCATTGCCTAGAAACTGAGCCTCAAAGTTTTCTCTACCCTGAGTCCTGCTGGGGTTGCAGGACTATTCCGATACCTGACCCCGAGGCATTTGTGGATCCGTCAATGTAGAGGGTCCAGGTTGAAGGGATGTGAGGTGGAGACGTCTGAAGTGGGTCGTGTGGCTCACCGAAGGATTGGATTTCCACCAGGAAGTCTGCCATGACTTGCCCTTTCTTCACCACTCGAGAACGATACTCGATGTCGTATATCCCCAGTTCGATGGCCCACTTGGTTAGCCGTCCCGATAAGTCCGGTTTGGTCAAGATTTGCCGGATAGGGAAATTTGTATATACCGTAACCGAGTGTGCCTCGAAGTATTTCCTGAGTCTTTTCTTAGCATTGACTAGAGCCAGGACCGGTTTCTCTGCCATACTATATCACGTCTCGGCGTCCAGGAGCATGCGGCTTACATAAAACACTGGCTTCTGTTTACTGTCTTCCTCGATGAATAGTACATCATTGATCGCTACTTCGGACACTGCCAAATAAGCGTATAGGGGCACTGCCCCTCTGCCAGGGAAGCGAGGATATGCAGATAACTTAAGTACAGCTTGAGCTCTGCCAGTGCCTTGTCTTGCTCCTCACCCTAGATGACGGTGGAGCTTCTCTTTATGCACCGGAAGAAAGGCTTAAATCGGTCAGACATCTTGGATATAAATCGGCTAAGAACGACTATCTTCCTGTTTAAGCACTAGACCTCCCGAATGGTCGAGGGTCTTTGGACATCTATGATTGAAGATAACTGGGTCGGGCTGGCCTCAATTCCCCTTCTGCTCACGATATACCCCAGGAACTGACCGGAGGACACCCCAAACGCGCATTTCTTGGGGTTCAGATGCATCCGGCATCGCCTCAGATTCTGGAAACATTCATCTAGATGTCCCAGATAGCCTGAAGCTTCTTTGTTCTTCATGACCATGTCGTCGATGTAAACTTCCATAGTCTTCCCTAGCAGCTCGGCGAACATTTTGTTCATGAGCCTCTGGTAGGTCGCCCCCGCATTCTTCAAGCCAAAAGGCATGCGTCGGTAACAGTTAGACCTCACTCTGTAATGAATGTCGTGTGGATCTGGTCCTCCTAATGTAGCAGGATCTGGTTGTATCCAGAGTAGGCATCTAGGAAGCTCATCCTGTTGAATCCAGCCGTCGCATCGACCATTTGGTCGATCCTTGGCAGGGGGAAACTATCCTTCGGGCAGGCCTTGTTAAGGTTGGTGAAGTCTATACAAGTATGGTCATTGCCGTTTTTCTTCTTCGCCACTACCAGGTTAGAGACCCGGCACGGGTATACGCATTCCATGATCAGGTCGTTCTCCAGTAGGGTCTCTACCTCCTTGTTGATCGCCCTGTTTTTCTCCGGCGCGAACCTTCGGGGCCTCTACCGGACTGGAGGGAAATTTGGGTCTGCATTTAATCTGTGGCAGGCGTGTGTGGGGTCTATCTCAGGCATGTCATTGTGGGACCACGCGAAGACATCTTTATTCTGCCTAAGGAACCCTAACAGCTCGCTTTTTTCTTCCTCGGGTAGCAGGGCCCCGATTAAGACTGCCTTCGCCGGTTCTGCTTCTTTTAAAGGGATCACCACCAGCTCCTCAATCGTGGATTCTGGCCTGTCAGACTCCTCTTCGATCCTCTTCATGTATGTTGGCAGGTGGTCCTTTTATTGCTACCTGTCCCCCATCGAGGTGCTCGCGATCGCATCGGCTCCCCTCAGGGCAGTTGAAAAACATTTCCTAGCGGAGGCTTGGTCTCCTTTGATGTCTCTCGTATAAGTACCATCCTTTGATAGATATTTTAAGACCTAGTGGAGGGTGGAGGCGATCCCATGCATATCGTGGATGTTAGGATTTTTGCCCTAAAAAGCAGATTTCTAATTTTACCCTTTTGAGTATAAACAACTATCTTTTATATGAAATTATGATATTTGCTAGATTAAACTATTTTAGTTGAATAGTTTATTTATCTGAAAAAGATTCCATGACTTTATATGTATATAAAGAAACAAACATGATTAAGTGTTAATTATGGGAAGACTTGTTTCTTTATCTAAGTCTAAATGAAGTAGTTTACAATCTGTAAATAAAGATAGAATACTTTATTTACTATAGGTTGTAGTATTTGTCTATCTCAACGGGAATGATGTGTCTCAAATCATTGAAGGATCTGACTTCTGATAGAAACACTAATACAACATAAACAAGTTATGTGTATTAAACTGGACCAGGTAATATAAAGAATTAGAGTGCCGTAACTCAATTCTTATATTATCACAAACTAGCTCTTAGCATATAAATCTTAATCCTTGATGTTTGACTAGACTTGCTTTCATGGGTTATAGCCTTTTGATTTGTTAAAAAACTAACCTCTATAAAGTTAGAGATGAACTCTGGCATATTGGAGGTTATGACTTATGAATTGATAGGAACACCAAAAGTTAAGGACACTATACATTAATGCCACTTTAGGTTCTTTCAAGATTTATGGAATAATTAAATCTAAGATCTTAGTATTCACTTTGTGAATTGGTTGATAATTTTGTCTAAATGGCCATTGAGAACAAAAATATCGACAACATTATTCCTTGATAGAAAGATGATACCTTAAAGACAAATAGGTGTTGGAGGGATGTTACGGTAATTTCACATATCCAACTACAACATTGTATAGGGATTATATATGTGGTACAGAATATGTTAGATGGATCGGTTAATCAAGGTTAGTTGATTAAATCTCTATAAACGGCATGACATTTAATCTAAGAGTGCAGTATTGGGCCTTTAGTGGAGTGTTCCTTTTACTAATAATATTTATATAAATACCATAATAAGAGTTATTATGTATTTATCATATTATTGGAGCTTAGATTATTTGGATCCATTAGGTCCCTTGTCTAGCTCAATTAAGCTCAATAATTGGTTGGTGGTATTTGTGAAATAAGTTTCATGAAACTATATAAAATAATGATTCTAAACAGAAGTTGGTATTTTTATAAATAAGTTTCATGAGTTGGACATATTTATAAAAATACACCCAAAGCCCAAATTGGAGAACAAGCCCAATCCTAATTGGACTAGGGTTAGCAGTTTTTGGTCCCATATATATAAGATATATGAGAGGAAAAACTACATAATAACTCATATAGAGTCACACGCATAAGGCATAGGGAGAGATAGAGATTTCGGCCAACCTAGGCTAAGGGAGAGAGAAAAAAGTTTCCTACAATTTCATAGTCTCATCTCACATCTCGGTGTTCCATAGGATCAAGAAGGCATTCTTGATCGTTCTCCAATGAAGGTTTCGACTTGGTGCCCACTCGCTTCGTCAACCAAGAGCAAGAGCATAGACAAGAAGATATAGGGTTGGAGGTATAATCACCATCAATAAGGAGATCGAGGAGGAACACGCTACAAGAGGTAAATCCTAATTTCATCTCTGGGGTTTTGTATATAGATTTTATTTATATTGTATATGATCCTGTATATAATGCATGTGTGTTATATGGTTATGAAAACTGTTTTCCTGTAAAAATTTTAAAACCTAAATCCACTATTTTTCCGTTGTGTTCATGATATGATCATATATTTTCCATATCTGCATGCATGCATGATTTTCCTAAGTGTTAGGTCAATTTACCAACAATTGGTATCAAGAGCTTAGGTTCATATGTATAACATAACATTGATCTAGAATTAAATATCTAGGTTAAGTGATTGAGTTTGAGCAATTTTTGTTTATGATAGTTAAATGATTCATGGTGATGAATGATATTTAATTACGTATACTATTGATTTTTGCATGGTGAGAAAAATTGTGGATTATGATTCTAGCAAAATTAGGTTTGGGTGTTCTTGAATTTTATATTTTATAGATTCATGAACATGTTTCAAAGAGTTTGAAAATCTGATTTTTTTGATGTTATTTAAAATTTTTCAGCATTTAAAAAAAAAAAAAATTCGGCCAGCCCTAGCCCCGCGCGCGTGGCTCACCTACGCTGGTGCCGGGCGTTGGCACAGGCAAGCTGGCCACATGCGTGCGCGGCCTTCGTGTGGCATGCATGCACACGCGGCCTGTGCGTGGCTTGCATGCATGGCTTGCATACGCGACATGTAAGCGCGCGGCCCATGCGGCGCCTATGTGCGGCNCCGTTGCTTTATTTTTTCGCCGCTCCTTCGAGCAGTGACGGCCCGTAGGCCGACGGTGGTAGTGTTTCTGCCACTACCATTTTTTCTAAATTAATTAATTAGATAATTATTTAATTTGAATTCAAATTTTAAAATAGGAAACTATTCAAATTAGATTAGGATAGTTATCTATTTTTGATTTATCCTATTTTAAATTTGATTTACTTTAGGATAATGTTAAATTTGAATTAATTAAATAAATAGGATATTATCTAATAGTTAATTTGAGTTTGAATAGTAATCTACTAATTTTTGAAATTAGATAAGATTTCCTTTATTATCTTTATTATTTGAATTTTGAATTTAAATAGATAATGATTATTCAAATTAATTAGATATTTAATGAGATTAGATATGATTAGATAATTATCCTGATAAATCTAATAGTTAATTTGAATTTGAATAGGATATCTACTAATTTTTGAAATTAGATAAGATTTCCTATCAATTTTATTTAAATTTCAAATTTAAATAAGTAACAACTATTCAAATTAATTTGATATTAAATGTGATTAAATATGATTATATAATTATCCATAAATCATGGTAGTTTAAATTTGAATAATTTAATTTTTGTAATTATCTTTATTTTAAATTTGATTTAAATTAAGATATAGTTTTTAAATTTAATTCGAAACTAAATCTAATCAGATTAGATTTTAAATAATTACTATTCATAGATTATTTAAATTTGTAATTAATGAGATTAATTAGGATAGAAATGATTTGAATTTAATTAGATTAATATTCAATAGTTAATTGTAATAACTATTATCTAGTAACTATTCTAATTATAGTAATTGGAATATAGTTAAAGAAAACTAATTAGATTAGTAACTCTACTGATTAATGAGATTAATTAGACAACTAATTAATATGATTAATTAATTAGAAAAGATATATCCTTTTATAATTAAAATAATTTTAATTAATAACAGAAATTTAATAAAGATTATATTTCTATTATAATTAAATTTAGATATGATCTTTATTTAATTATTAGAATTATTTGATTATAATTAGATATAAATATTAGATAAATATAGAAACTTTATATGAGTTATAAGTTTCTAATTAATTAGAATTAATTAAAAGAGTTTTAATTATTTCCTAATTTAGAATATTGCAATTAATTATGTGTTTTAGATCTTAATGAGTTTAAGATAGTATCTTAATGAGATTAAGATATGATTAGATAAATTAATTAATTCTTTAATTAATTAATAATTAGATAATAAATGTGATTTATTTTATAATTATTTAAATTATCCTAATAAGTCAATAATTTAAAATATTTGATATTTTTAAATTTAAGATAAGAATTAGTTATGATCTTAATTCTTACATTTAGGATAATATGTTTTACTAGAAAATATTAATTATTGAATTTAATTAATTTTTGTATTATTATTTAATAATTATTAATTTGATTAATTTTTATTTTTTAATAATTATTAATATGATTAATAATTAATAATTAATAATAGTTAATGAGATTAATTAAAAGGATAATATTAGTACAATGGTAATTATTTGTTTTCATGATTTACAAGGAAATTGGTGCTTGATTTTAATGAGATTAAAATATTGTTTAATAAAATATTATAATTATGTGATAATTATGGTAATATTTTGTGTGGTGGTATTTGACATAAAA